>CM060830.1:11742500-12342500 GCA_030762175.1 Metallyticus violacea
AAAGACCATTATATTTTATAATCTTGAACCAACTTCCAGTAGGTTTGTTATGCCTCGACGGTACCAGTTTCTATATTCTGATGCTAGGAATTTGGTGATACCCACTTTAACGGCTTCCATGTTTTCGACATTTCTTCCACGTAGAAAATGGGCCATGTTCAAAATAGATGGTAATCTGAAGGCGCAAGATCCGGGCTATATGCTGGGTGTGGTAGCAGTTCGATCTCTATTTCCATCAACAAAAGCTGGACAGCTCTGTCTCAAAACTTCATGAACTCGTTCCAGTTGTTGAGAATAAAGATTCGTATGGACTGTACGCCCGTTTGAAACAAACTCCCAGTGAATTACAACTTCAACATTCCACCAGATACATAGAATGGGTTTTTGTTTGTTTTATTTAACGATGACTTTGACAGGCTGGTGAATATCGAGTCATTATTTTGAGTATCAGGGTTGCTATAATATACTCATTTTTCATCACACATGGCATTTCTCCTGATAAATCTATCATGCATGGAATTTGTGATAAGCTGACAAAAGACATTTCTGCCCCGACGGAAGCGGCCCTTCAGAGGGCCGAAACTTCTTGGTGAGAGATGCTGCGCCAGCAATAATAGTGCTCTATCGGAAAAGGCTCTCATTCATATGTCCTAGCTGCTCATCTCATCCTTTCCTCCCGGAGATGTGCTCACTGGGCATAAACGGCCACCCCTTGAGCATGGATGAACTATCGAAATGTCTCCCACCCCTAACAATCCAATCCAAGTGTCCCATAGCTGTGAAAAAATGATCAATTATAATTCTCTCTGTATTCACAGTCTTCGCAATATTTCCAAAAAAAAAAAAAAAAAAATATCGCACGTAAGACATGAATGAATACTTGAGAAACACGATGCCTTAATTTCACATTACAGTCGTATGAAACAACCGCACTACACTGACTTATTTTCTCCTGCACAACCATCGGTCATAATTATGCTGACTGAAGCGCATTGTCGTTAGCTGATAAGGAGCAGGGTCATGTACGAGGATAGATTGAAAACCCTGGCAAATTTCAACGAAAATGCGGTAAATTTTGTTAAGCAGCATGACTATTGGTAAGCGTGATTCTTGTAACGGTTTTGTTCAAATTTTCAAACAGATATAACGCACAGTTTTTTGTTGGCAGCTATCTTAAGTGATTGGGAAACACTTTTCGTAGAAATGGATAAAGAGTGATATTGTGCAGTCATAAGGACTGGTGCCCAGACTGAGTTGAAGGAAGTTCATGTGATAAAATTCATGGTATCGTGATATAAGACCGTCGCATTGATTCATGAGATTGCTGAGATGATAGTTATCTCATATAAACGGATACATAAAATCCTGCATATGAAGAAGCCGAGTTCGCGATGGGAGCTGTACTTCAAAAACACTAGAGGAAGTACATTTCAAAATCGTGTTTGGAAAAGTAGCAGCATAATCGAATGACCTCTGGCGGTTTTATGACTGTAGACAAAACTGGGGTCCACCACTACACCGCAGAGATAAAATGGCAGTCAAAACAGTGGGTGGCGAAAGTGAAAGTACACCGAAAAATGCTAAAACCGTTTTGTAGGCGGGAAAGGTGATAACAGCTGTTTTTAAGGGGGAGGACTCAATGGGTATCGTCATGATTAACTATTTGAAAAAGGGTAAACAGTGACCGGCTGTTATTGGATCGTTCACATAGTGGGTTGAGCAGAAGCGACGTACTCCTCCATCAGGACAATGCGCCTGCTCACACGTCGGCCCTTGCGATTCGTCAACGAACCCAAACCACGTATACACATCATAACTGATGAGAACCCTAGGACTCTACGATAATAGAGCTTCCCGCAGATGCAAACTTTTCATCTATTAAACACGCCTTGGATAGATGCATACAGGTTAAGCAGCCCCGAGCTGCAAAACTGCCCAAAACCTGGACAGTCACCTTTAACGGTGGGGGGGGGGGGGTAGGACACACACAAGCACAAGCACACAAATATGCCTTCCAAATTCCCGAATCTGTTCATAAATGTACAACAAATAAATTAAAACAAACCCAGCTACAATCGAAAAACCTGATTTCAAGCTAAGCTGCCCTGGGCCATAAACTAGTCACATAAGAGAATTTTTGTAACCTTGTCTGCTGTACTTTTATAATTTAAAGCAGATTTAGGTGTAAATATTTAATTTTCACTCTCATCTTCATCGTCTTTATTTATGTTTTACTTATAAAAAACACACTAATGAACTTTGTGCTTTGCATCAGAATTACGTTTCATTTTATCTAACAAGCCATAATTTAATTACGATGCAGAATGAAAAGTAATAAAGGCATTGATAGAACACTAAAACAGCCCGTCATCTAAAAGACATCTAAAATGAATGCGAGTGCAGACATTACAGCATGTTGCTAACATTAATTATACATACACAAAGTCTCCATCAATTAGTGTAAATGCTGCTAAATTGTTATTTTTTTCAATCAGCTCTTTAGTAAATTGTACAAGGAGCATGGTTAAATTAAAAAAAAAATATGTGTAAATTTTATTCATTTATCTCCGCAATCTACTTCAACAAAAGGTTAATAATTAACATTTAACAAACTGTCCACGCAAGCCCCTGCGAGAGCCCACTCCCCTCCGCCCCCTTACTCCTAGCTCATTCCTGATAAAAGCTAATCTGTAATAAAACTAGAGTTGATACTTTTGTTGATTTGGTTTATTTACAGACGCTCTTTAACATCTCAGGTCATCAGCGTCCCATTCAAACCAGGGCGTGAAATGGCCGATAAATTTTGTTCAGATGCCTCTTCTTTCGGCTTGGGGTTCTTTTACGTGCCGTAAATGTAGACACGGGATCCACGACTTTACGTCCCTTCCGAAGGAAACCCTACTTAGGACTTTTACGTCCAAAAATCCACCGATTCTGGCCGGAATTGAATCCACTATCTTGGGTGTACGAGGCAAGTATGGTTACTACTACACCACCGGGACAAAGCTGATACTTGAAAGAAAACGTGTACTAATTTTGCATAAACTGGCTTCCTGTAATAAAAGCTTACACGATTCGTCAGACAATATCCATTAGGTTGATACATATGTGCATAGCTTTTTTGTTCGTAATCACAACACTACCGTTTGTCATTGGTCCTTGGTTTTCTGGAGCTTGAGCTTCTAAGTAGGTCTTGAATTTTGCAAATTTGAAGAAAATTTTCACTAATTGTGAGCTAAAGAAGATGCGGTGTCAAGTGGAAAGAACCGAACACTTTTCACATCTTTTTGAGTGAGGAGCAAAAGCAGCGAAGGTGGCTCAAAACATTTGTGCCGTGTAAGGGGAGAATTACATTGGATAAAGCATGGCAAGAAAATGGTTCTGTCGTTTCAAAGATGCCATGAGCGATTTGCCACGTTCAGGAACACTTGCCGGCTTGGATGAAGACATCTGAACTGTTTAATTCATGATTATCCAAGTCAGTCAACCCAGGAATTAGCGGATGTTATGAACTGTGACCAGTCAACCATCGTGTTCCATAAACAAGGTTAAAAAATCCGGTGTGTGGATACCGGCATGCTTTAAGTGAAAACAACAAAAATCTGCGGGTATCCAAGCCATTTGTACATCTCTGCTCGCTCGTCATGGTTATCTCGTGAACAACATCGGCCATTCCTATCCAAAATGACGAAAAATTATGACTCTTATGACAACATAAGGGGGGGGGGGACGATCGAGTCCAAACACAAATCTCGATGCAAAGTTTCTGTCCATCCATAGCAGATGGTAGAATAAAACAAAGCGTCGTGTTAAACCAATTGCTGAAATTAATTGCCAGCAACTCAGACGCCTTACGGGCGCAATTTAAGAAAAAAGATGGAGAAGGCTGCATCAAATGCTGCTGCAACACGAAAACTAAAACGATGAAAACGGCTATCCAAGAGCTTGATTTGTATGTGATTGCACATCTCGATCTCGTGCTCTCAAATTTCCATGCTCTATCCAACAATGTTCAAGGAATCATGCTTTACACACTTGGCTTGACGACTTCTTCAACTCCAAACCAGCAGATTTCTTCAAATGGGAAATGAAGAAACTACTCCAGCGTTGGGAGAATATATTACTCATTAGCTTCTGCATGCTACACATATCAAACACAACTTTTATCACAGCCAAAAACACAATTTCAAAAGTAGAGGACTACTATGTAATTGTAAATTATTCATATATTTTTTGTCTTATTAATGTGAGACCTGTGATTGATGCTGAGAACACAAATGTTTAATATCAGGCCTAGCAGTTGACATCGAAACACACATATGTCCTCAAGGCTAGACCACCACGGGTGGCCGAGGTTTTAAGGCGCGGACTCGTGAGCGGGAGGTCTGGGGTTTGATTCCCACCAGGACCGTCCTCTCTGACTGAGGGTTTTTCCAGGTTTTCTTCAGTTCTTATAAATGGCAAATATCGGAGAGGTACCTTAAATTAGACCTGAAACTTTTCCTTCCTTTAAAAAAAATCCTTTTCCCAATTTATCATTCCATCTCATATTTCATCAGTGCCCACCGCCTGTAATACCTCAGTAGTTAAACACCATTAAAAAAAGGCGTGTATCTGTCAGTCTGTTAGCGCTCTAGCATCCACAATTTTTAATGGTCATTTTTGGGTACCTAGTAAGTAGAATCGACGGAAATTCGAAGAATTCGATAAAAAATGTCAAAACTGATTTCTTGGGTACTATCACAATAGCTGCTTTCCTTCGGAATTCGCTAAATATATTATTAAAAGTAAAGTGTAGGTAGTGATAGCTTGAATTACAATGGAGTCCGCTAATACACAGCTTTTCCGCTAAATTTCCCACCGCTAATCTGTGCTTCCAGAATCCCGGTTTCTCTGTTGAAATGTTTCCAGATCGTTTGACTGGGTGGTTTCAACAGGAAATGGTGCGAAGTGGGTACCACGAACCAAGTTGTGTGTTTAAGGCAGACATGCGTAAACAAATCACGAGGAAAAGCTCTCCCGCTGTTCTCTGCTACTTGCAGGGAAGCGGTCATCCAGCCAATTGCTGACCAAACTCAATGCTGCTGTGGACAACCCTGGAAAGTTCATTGGAGTGTGATGCTCGACAAGAATACATTATCGCTGGAAGGAGGACACTGTCTTGCAGAACAGGTCCAGGCGTTATCGGGCCAAGGAACGTGTTCTAGTATTCCGCGAAATTCACGCACATACACACACTACGACCTTGAGATGGATATCACACCCGTGACCCGGTTTTCTTCAAACCTTGCGTACAGGGCAAGAGCACTTCCTTTATTTGTTTTTGATAGAAGAGGAGAGAAATGTGGCAGATTTTATTGAGTTCAATGAGATAACCGAGCCGTGTTTGTTTTTCTTCAAATATTTTAAGATAAATAATAGTAATTTATATGCATGTATTTATTTATTGGGGTCAACATCGGTGTTTACTTCGAGCATTTCCTTTTATTATTTTCTCACTTTTTATGAATTGAAATGTGTTTTATAGCAGGCAAATTAATTATCAAAGGAGAATATTTGAATTTTTATTAAAGTAATAAAATTTTTCAGCATAACAGATGACACTGTCATATAGTTTTCTTTCCTGAGGCGGTCTAGCCCGATATTATTAACTAATATCTTGGATTATTTTAAAAGTAGAACTTTACATTATTCATATCAATTATTGTAATATTGTAACTCCGGTCATTCAGAACATTTGCACAGGAAGAAAGAAGAAGAAAAAAAAGGCTCCTCTAGGATCTCCGGTTTAATAGTTGCAAACCACTGGACTGTTGTGCAGTAGTGTCAGTAAAGATATGCATTCTGATATAAATCCATTGTTAAGGTGATTTATGGACGTTTTGGGGGAACGCGTATTTCACACTTTGAGGGAAGAATTGTGCTTGAAAATTATCCTCAAGGTGGATGCCGCGACTGCTGACTCAGGTTCAGAAGCGAACCAGAGTGCCTCCGTTTTCAGAGAGTACCGCCGACTTTATTTTTTTATTTGTAACCAGTGATTTTTAATGGTGTTTAACATCCGTTTCAACTACTGAGCCATCATAGGCAGTGAACACTTTTTTATATGATGTTTAACGCCCGTTTTTACCATTGAGGCACCCCAGGCGGTGAACACTGATGATACATGAGATAAAATGCTATATTGGGAAAGGATTTGTTAAGGAAGGAAACATTTCAAGCCCAAGTCTAACCATTTAAGCATTTGCAATTTTTCAGGACTGAGGAAAACCTGGATAAAATGTCAGTCAGGGAGGACGGTCCTGGTGGGAATCCAACCCCAGACCTCCCGTTCACGAGTCCGCTCCTTAACGGTCTCTGCCACCCGTGGCGGTGTGACGAACTGGGTGCACTATTACACATCTGAAACAAAACAACGGAAGCGTCACAAATAAGGCCAAGTGTGTGAAATCGGCCGGGAAGATCATGACGTCAGTTTTCTAGGATGACAATGGCGTACTGCTAATTGTTTATCTTCCCACAGGAGAGCATTATACTAACTACCTGGGCGTATTGAAGACAAAATTACGCGAGACAGTGTCGGGTTTATCAAAAGAAAGTCATCTTGCATCAAGACAATGTTCGACCTCACACTTGTGTCTTTGCAATAACAAAAATCAATGCATTTGGTTATGATTTACTGCCACATCCTCCATGACTCGGTCAAACTTTCACCTGTTCCCTAAATTGAGAAAATTCCTTGGTGGAAAGACATGTCATCTAATGAAGGATTTAAATCATCAGTTGAGGCTCTTTTTGCAGGCCTGAAGGGATTTGACATTCGTGATAGGATATAGGCTTTGGAACTTGGCTGGACAAAATTCGTTAGTGTTAAGGGAGACAATGTTGCAAAATAGGAACACTTTCAAAAAGCTATGCCCTCATTTTGTGCTTCATTCGGGAACTTTAATCCCTTATCAGATTTGTATCCATTTACAGAGGGTGTTTCACTGTCAATTGTTCCCTCATGTAAACAGATTTTTTTAAACAAAATAACTAAAATGCCCACTAAATATTTAAAAAAGACAACTCAATAGCTTAGTATTCGCTATTACTTAAAGATAAATCCCAAACAAATATTTTAATACTACAATTATTTTACTATAATGAGTGTTATTACAGTATAAAGGAATAATAATTTAAATACGTCTATTATGTATTAGGGTTGATTTCCATGTTCCACCCCTGTCCCATTTTTAGTTGTTCTAAAATTATTTTGCCTCATTTTTCAATACTCTTCAGATATGCATCTCTAACAGTTCTACAGCTTCCTAGAGAATGTAAACGTCTGATTTAAAGCTCCATGATATTCATAATCTAATGGAAATATCTTCTCTCGAGTGTTTTCTTACAGTTAATCCTACAAAACACTCTTTTAAAGCCGCCATTTTCCATAATGCTTTTACATCCTTCTATTGATAAATAATCTATCAGTGGTCATATATTTCGTTTAATTCATAGTATACCATTAATTGTTGTGGTTTAATCTCAATTATACGAATAATATTATTATTACGAACAATATTAATTATTATTATTATTATTATTATTATTATTATTATTGTTATTATAAAATGTTCTATTGTAATATAGATTACAAGAATTCTAATTTTGTACCACAAATACCAGACAGTAATTCCATAACTTATTTCATTTCATTAAATAATGTCTAATTTGGATTTTATATTCATTTACATTAAAAGTTATTCAACTCGGTGAGCAATTCACTTAGTTTACGCAGCTCCTGCTTGACGGACTTTTTTACTATCGTAGGACACAGCACTTTTATCTTGATGAATTTCAGAAATACAGTTCCCTTCGTTTGCAAGCACTGTTTTTCACAGTTCTTTGCTCGACATGCTCCGTTTTCCTAATGAGTCAGCACTTCTTACTATTGCAACAGCTGCCATGATGAAATACATAATCATTTTAGATTAGCTAAAAATTTAAGATTACGAGTCAAACTCCGTAGCAACTAATTCGTATGTTTAACTCAGTGTTTTACTTAGAACTGAACTTTTTTTACGAGAGGCACTCAAAAAGTTTTGCAAACAGGCTATCCTTGATGAACAATAATGTATATAAAAATGTAACTAAAGCAACTGGCAACAATGTATCTTAAGCTATCAAAATATGCATTAGTGCAAGTATAAACTTGTATAGTCCTGTCTTATAATCTGTTGAGTTCAGTCTGTGTCAATACTGGTGAAAAATCACGAATATTTCTAAAGAAAACGTTCGATTCTACATTTGCACACACTATAACCTAGGTGAAAGAGTGAAAAAATCTACGAGGACTTGGTAGCTGTTCATGATGATCAAGTGTGTTCATCTGATATCATTGCAAGATGGATTCCATCATTTGAAAGGGCGAGAGACTGAAAGACAACCCTCGCTCTGGACGGCCTCAGGAAACTGTGAACGAGAAAACAATTCAAATAGTGAAGAATTTGGTGGTATGGAAGTGGGTATCAGTATGCCAACATTGACAGTGCTCCATGATCATTTAAAGCGACAAATCTGTGCAAAATGGGTCATATTCCCTAACCAATGAGGAGAAAGGAATGTGCATGTTGCTGAGCATGTTTGCACCAAATGGTACTAAACATTTGACAGATATATGAAAGTTGATTTTATTACTATACACCCCAAATAAAGTCGGTCCTGGTGGTGTAGTGGTTACCATACTTGCCTCCTATACCCAAAACGCGGGTTCGAACCCGGCCAGGACCGATGGATTTTTTCGGGCGTAAAAATCGTAAGTATGGCTTCCTTCGGAAGGGAAGTAAAGCCGTGGGTCCCGTGTCGTACATTTACGGCACGATAAAGAACCTCAAGCCTGAAAGAGAGGCCTCTGAGCAAAATTTGTCGGCCGTTTCACGCCCTGAGTTGAATGGGACGCTGATGACCTGAGCTGTTAAAGAGCGTCCTTAAATAAATCAATCAAAAAAAAAAAAAAAAAAAAAAAATCACCCCAAATAAAGCTCAGAGCTGCGTGTGGGTAAATGAAAATGATACAAGACCAGCTCTTCTTTAACAAGATTTTCGTTCTCGAAAGCGAATGTTCGCGGTTTTCTCCAACTATGAAGGACCATTAGTGGTTGGCTGTATGGCAAAAGGAATGACAATGAATGGAGAATATTATGACACTTACATTTTGGATAAGAACAGCTGCAAAGTTGAGGAAACTGGAAGTCACCACACTCAAGTTACTTGACCATCTACACGACAGCCTTGACCTAGCACCGTGCGACTTCTGGTTGTTTCCTCGAGTAAAATCTGGAAAATCTTTTAAACGAGTGCAGGACCTGCTCAAGCTGTAAATTCATATCTTTTAACAATATCAGTCCGAGTATCGTAGTGGTGTTGAAAGTGATAGCACCGTCTACATCTGTGTGTGGAGAGAGTTTTTGTTTTTTAATAGTGTTTAGCGCCCGTTTTCACTGCTGAAACATTACAGGCGGTGAGATTGAGAGTGCTTGGAAGGATTGTGAAAATAAGTTTTCGAATTCAATCCATAGCTTGGAATTTAAGGTGATACTTGCAACACTTTTTAAGTGTCCCTCGTAAACTTCGGCATGTCTTAAACCCTTATTTCCTTCAAATTTGGGTTATTTCTCCAATTTGAATGTGAATATGTATGATCGACTATAAGTAATTCAGGAACTAATTTTCGATCTTTTCAGATATTTTTAGAAAATGTTTCGTTTATCATCCAATGCAAAGATTGATATCACAAGTTCTGTACTTCTTGCTGAAATATAGATTCTCTTTTATATAGTAAACAGAGAGTGCTAAAGTAGAATTTTTTCTTGTGCAAATGATGAGGAAGAAAGTTGCAGTTCAAAGCCAGCATTAAAATGCTTGTTTACCGCTTAAGATATCTACACTGTATTTGGGTTCCTTGGCACTCAGTAAAGTCACCACTATCGAACCATACAAGTTACTGACATATGTAATTGATTTGGGTTTTCACAGCTGACAGTGCGTTTGAATCTTGGCCACGGCCTCCTGCACGCGGATCCCCAGAGTCGAGTTTACTGGGTCGGAAACATTCCAATTTGTGGTTGCAGTTGTGTGAGGTTATAATTTGCCGAATGACTTGGTCATGGCCTGCTTTATTTACGATACATTCGTCGGCTGTGGGTGACTTTCTCGTACTGGCATTTCTTCTTTGCGTTTTCAGCAGCTTATCTGTACATTTAGAACTATGCTCCTGTAATCAGAACTTTCCAATAATTTGTATGGTTATACTTTCTTCCCCGCGTTTTAGTTTTGAGCAACTTGGTCTTTTTGTTGAAAATTGTTGCAATTTACAATATACCTGTAATTTAGTTTCGAGAAATTTTGGCAAGTCGGCCTCTTACTGGCGTGACCCCCTCCCCCTCGGCCCTGACCGTGAATGGCGCCATAACTCTTCGCCTTTTAATGTTTGGCACTACAAACAAATGAATGAATCCTGTATTCATGTTACTTACAGAAGACGCTGGAAAAAATGGAATCAATTAGGTTTATTTGCATTGAATTATGACTAGTGTAAATGGTAATTTTTTAAAAGATGTACATTGTGCACCTGGTGGTGTAATGTGAAAGTCACTGCGGGTCGGGTTGGAAATGAAGAATCGTTGAAAAATGTTGGGTACTACACGGATCTTCAGCTTTCTGGGTTGACACTGTACCAACTGAGCTATCGTGTACTCCTCCAAGCACGGAAACGACGAACCTCTCTCGTCTGATTCTATAGGGGAGACATGATCCCTCCTTTGACTCTTCTATAGTTATTACAGGCAAACAACATTTAACTTTACAATGTTATGTTAGCCTAATGCACATATGGCACTAGTTTCATTGTTGTCACTTCCGGTTTGCGCTTGTGACAGGTTTGTAAGTTGAGACATGTTCCGTCTACGGTAAAATGGAGCTGACACGTTGCTATTGGTGACAACATGCTGCGTCTCAACAAATGCTCAGCTGAGGCCCATGGAGAGTTTGTTCTTTCATACAGCACAGTTCGAAGATGATTTAAAATGTGTAAAGAGGGGAGGCAATCAAGGAAAGTTGACCCAGCGCTCCGGTTTGTGCTCTAACGGAAGAAAACATTAACACCGCTGAGAGAGAGATCGTCCAGTGACATTAAGAACACTTTCAGCATTTCTAAAAACTTTACTAGATGCCACCCACACGTTGGTAACTGAAAAGTTGTACATGAAACATTTTGTGCACATTGGTGAAGTTGAAGATTGTGCAGAGTTTCTTTCACAGCTGATGAAACTTGGCAACATCATTTCGATCCTGAGAGCAAACAGCAAAGCTCTGTGTGGAAATACATCATCGTGGTCACCATAATCACCTTTATCATCATCATCATCATCATCATCATCATCATAAAAGTTGTTATTTCTGTTAGGAAATTTGTGGTATTATTATTTTTTGATATTCAAGGAATGTTTACTACCATGTCTTATCTGCACACACAACTGTAACTGGACAGTACTATACAGCTGTCCTGAAAACTCTACAAGGCCGTATCACACACAAAAACCGCATTTCCATGCAACAAGCTGGATGCTACATCGCGATAATGCATGACCGCACATGTTTATTGTTGCTGAATATCTCATAAGAAGCAGTGTGACGTGTGTTCCTTACCCTCCCTATAGTTCAGAATTAGCACAGTGTGACTTTTTTCTTATCCTCAAGTTCAATAAACACCTTCGTGGGAAGTATTTTCCATCACCAGAAGCAATGGTGAAGGCTGCAGGCGATTCTGAAAGACCTGTCAAAAATTGTTTTCAGCATATCTTTCAAATCTGACAGAAACGCTGGGACAGGTTCCTTATATCTAACGGGGCTACTTTCAGAAAGTAGTCAAATGTATGACGATAGTAATGTGAAACATGTATGATAATTCATTATTGAATAGATCTTATGTGTGCTAGAAATACACAATAATTGTTGGAATAATTGCGTGAGCCACATTGGCTAGCCTTTCTCTGACTTCATTTTAATGAAAAACGTGCATAAAATAGCACCTCTTATTTCAGAAATACTAGTCTTTTTAAATAATTCACATTTTTATGTGTAGAAACTGGCGAATTTGTTACACTGAACTATACAAACAGCTGATGTGATAAAAAAAAAGTTGCATCATTCTGTATTTCGTCATAAAAATCGCAGTAAAGATCGTAGAAACGTTTTGTATTCATAAAATATTTCTTTTTTAAAAAAATATAAGAGTTGCGTGAAGGCATTTTTTTTTTTAAATAAACGCATATACTTTTGGAAAACGATTATGGTGGAAATTTAAGGACTAAAGACCTTTTTCAGTAGGTAAATGACCTTTTTCAGTTTTGTTCTGCTGTGCAAGAATTTGCATTTTCATTGCCCTTTAAATCTCTGACAACTGTATTTGTTTAAACATTGCTTAAGATGCACCAGTCGCTACATTTTCCATATTTTAATGAAATTTCATGTGATTTCCAAGCAGCGAAATGGAATATCATTAATGTATTATATTATTGCTAGATGGAAGATGGAGTAAGTTTAACAACAGAACCGTCGCTACCGTCGTCTACGACCGTGTGGTCTGTTCTGCTTGAGAGGTAGGCTCGACACTTTCTCTTTTCCCGCCACACAATTAAATTCCTAACAATGATTCTCTGCAACGAATGGAACAACAACAATGTCTCATATTGACCTACTTTATTTTCTTAACATGTTCTAGTTAACGTTGGGGATTCAGAGGGCCGTGAAAAATTAGCGGTGCACAAACCGGAACCCAACACATGGCGTTACTAGGCGTCCGAAAGTGGAACATCATTCGCTTCTACACAATAGAATTGTTGTTATTGTCACCAGAAGGAAATGCGTACCAACTTACTTAACTTTTACTCTGTTTCTGAAAGGAAAAATGAAAGCGTTGTATTGTTAACCAGTTAAGTGATTTTAGCCTACTTTTATGAACGTATTGCTCAAAAATATGCTCACGAATTGTCGGTTTATCAGACTTTAAAATATAACTGTCTATTTATTAATATGAAAGTGCCTTTAGTTTCCATTGCCTTCTATTACCTACTTTTACATTTGGATTTCAAATGATCTCAAAATAGGCTAATGGTGGTTTGAATTTTGTTTCAGAAATTACTGTGGGGTATTTCCTCATGTCGAACGTACTTTTGTTGGAAAGCAAAAGATAAATGCATGATTTAAATTTTAAATATTTCGGTACTATTTCCATTGATGTAATAAGCAAGGAAAATAGCAAGTTATATTTATCAGTAGTAAGGTTGAGTTACCCGGCAGCAGAGCGCACCTACTTATTGGTAGAAACTGTAGTCAAGGTCTATAATGCACGTGCAGGTAACAGCTTTCAGTTTGATTGAGGAAGTTTTTTTAGCGAATATTTCTTGTGTTACTCGATGCTTTCATTGTGTGCTAATTGTTCTTCGTTAATTAAGCCACAGCATAAAAACCTGAAGAACGGTGCAATACGGATTCTTGCAGATAATTAGTCAGATGATAGACAGGAAAATATTCTGGTAATCGTGTTCCGTTTCAGATATAGAAACTTCGCTAACTTAAAAAAACATGAGAGACAGGATCTATCATTGACAATAAACGTATTCCTAAGAGATACATTTAAACATTTTGGCAAGTTAAGGACTAAATTCGAAACCCAATCCTCACAATCCTTCTTTTCGAGCATAAAAATCCTAAGTAAGACTTTCTTCGGAAGGGAAGTAAAGCCTAGGGTTCCATGCAGTAGATTTACAGTAGACGGTGCAAGTATTTAGAGCTGTAACTCAAATCGAACGACTCATATGTCATGTTTTAGTGTATTTTATACCAATTGCTAGTACAATAACATCAGCTCTGAGGCTGGTTATTGTGCTATTGAAGAATGACAAGCTTTGGTTCAGAAATCAGTTCTTCACTTTTCCATTCTTAACACCGACGAAGGTGACAAAAGTTTACCTAGAGTTCCGACATGAAGTTTTCTTTATTCACTACACTGCGTCTATTTATTGCACTTTTTTCACATTTCCCCTAATATTAAAAAACTCTGGGTTTTTCATCTTTAACTATCAGTTATTCATGTGCCCGGCATGTGGGATGTGGCAGGATGCGAACCCGAAACTTGTCACACAAGGTTCCAGCTACTTTCACTTTCACATGCCCGTATGCAATTATCAGATACGGGCAGGCGTTAACCAATCTACAAATTTCACTCCGCCGCATGTTGCATTGTGCAACGTCGGTTCCAACTGATTTGGCTCCCTGAATAGTTTAATCTTTAATGTCGTAATAAACAAAACAGAAAAACGCCTGCCTTACTTTGGTAAAGTTCAAACGAATTCACCCCCTTTACTTTTGTTATTTTGGTAAACAAAATCCCTTTGAAATGCACTTCAAGTTTTATTGGGCCTTGTTGTTGTTGTATTTATAATTATTTAATTGTCAATAGACTTGATACACCGGAGCTGTACAATAAAGAATGATCATATTTTTATTTACTTATCCTCATAATTTTTATAATATTTCTCAAAGTAGTCCTTGTTGGATACAATGCACCTGTCCCAGCGTCTCTGCCACTCTTCAAGACATGCTGGAAACAATTTATTGACAGAACCTTCATAATCATCACTGCTGCTGATGGTGGAAAATGCCTCCCGTGAAGACGTTTCTTCAATTTGAGGAGAGAGGGGGAGAACCACCCGCGGCTAAATCTGAACTATGGAGTGGGTGAGAAACTTCATATTGATATTCAGCAACAGCATTTGTCGCGCAGAGTTTTCAGGGCATCTCTATGTTGTTTAGTTACAGTTGTGTATGTGCAGGTTCGACAGTTGGTAAACCTTTCCTTGAACATCGAAAAATGCTGTGGCCATAACTTTCCCAGCAGAAGCAACCACTATGATATTCAACTACAGTGTTCATGGTCTACCGTGCACAAACACGTCTCATGTGCAACTTTTCAGTTAACAATGTGTAGGTGGCCCCAATGACATTTTCAAAATTTTTGAAAAAGTACTTAATGTTATTCGACGATCCTCTGTCACATGACAGCAGCGGTGTTAATATTTTCTGGAATTACAGCACTAACTCTAAGTCCGGGTCCACTTTCCTTTGTAATTGAGTGTCTCCCCTCTTTAAACCATCTTGGAACTGTGCTATAGGGAAGAACAAACTCTCCATAGACCTCCTGTAACATTGTGTAGGTATCAGCTGAAGTTTATTGAGACGAAAACAGAATTTCACAACAACAGAGTGTTTGTTACGTGTCACCTTTATTTGCTGAAGGCGGAACTGAACATGTATCAAGTTGCACACTTCTTGCAGGCAGTAATCGGTAGTGACAACAATGAGTTGGCACTATTGTATATTACGCATTAAGCTAATCAAATATTGTAAAGTTAAATTTGAATTATTATTATTTATTACATAAATGCTGTAGAGACTTTAACGTAATGGATGTTTTGCTATTAAAATGTTTAAATTTTTTAATTGTAGCATTAATCACAATATTATATTTTTATTCTACAACTAATTGACTGATTTTTCATTCTGTTCAAATTGAATGTACATTGCAGAAAATTTTAAGGTGGTTGTGCCTGGAGATGGAGTGAAATGTAAAATATTATCAGCATTGGTTTTAACTTGTACATCTACGTTTATTTTGATATTTGGTAGGCCTAGAGGTTTTAAAATGAAAGTCCGGTATAATGGGTTAAAGTTTTAAAATCTATAGTTATTTTGTGAAAACTGCTCAAGTTCATAAGTCCTTGGGTAGGAACCAATCGTAAAGTTCCATTTATCATTCATTATGTAAATATTACAAAAAAGTATAATAGAAGATTTAGACATTTAAAAATTCCACCATGGTGCGAGAAGTACTTCCTTTGGGAAGGGGTACATTTGGAAAAAAGAAATTACTTTTTCTTTGAGGTGTCAAATTTATTTAAGAATGCATATAGAAAAAGAGAAGGGTCGGTAAACAGAAGTAAAAGTGTGTATTTTCTTGCGCAACAACTTGCTTCCTTTGGAAATTGCGTGCATTCGTCAGTTATCTAAAGACGAATGTGGCTGAGAAATGTAAATTGGCTTAAAGTGGAAATCCATGTTCCAATGAAGTGAAAGTTGACTTAACAGACCCCCAAAACGGAACATTGTATCGCAGAAATCTCCCTTTCGTTCACAAATTTACTTATATAAGACTCAAGTTTTCTGAGACACTAAGACTAGGAGGTTAAGCTTACTTGGATTATTCTTATAAGAGCTCCATAGGAGATGCCCCACCTCAGAAATGGCTCCACAACACACTCCACTAGAAATGACAGTATTTCTCTGTCTACTCTGAAATACACCCACATACAAAGATAACCATTTTGATAAGCTTGTAGACAATCTTATTTATCTTGCAAATGCAAAAGCGAACTTAACGTAACTACTAGAGAAAGTTCTGCAAGACAAACAGCCCCATAATAATTAGTGCAAAATTATAATAAAATATTATAAATACAGCTGAAAATATTTTCTATGGGAGATAAATACAGTCCTACATAACAAACCTAAGACCTTATGGAATTAAGAGACACAGAGAGAGAGAGAGAGAGAGAGAGAGAGAGAGAGAGAGAGAGAGAATGACAAATATCGTACAAAAGATGAAATGAAAGGAATTACCATAAATCAAATTATCACAACAAATAGCAACATTATTTAATGAATATTTTGTTGAAGTAGCAGAAAATTTACTAATAAAGCATTAACACAAAGACTCAGTTTCATAACTAAATTAAAAATTTGCTTCTCTAGAGATAGTACCCGCAAGTTTAACTGAAGTAAATAATGTAATACAGTTTCTCAAAACCAAGAATTCGTCAGAATATGACGAAATAACTACAAAAATTTCCAAAATATATGCTGACAATATTAGCAATGTAACTTCTCCTTTTTAACAGGAACACTTCCGGACAGATTAAAATATTCTGTATAAGAAAGAGTAAAAATCTAATGTGGAACTAACACCATTATCATTACTAACAGTGTTTGTAAAACTGATGTTCAAAAGAATATATCACCATCCAGATGAGAGTGATATTTTAGCAAGGGAACAGTTTGGATTCAGCAAAAACATATCAACCAATGATGCCACTTTCAAGTTAACTAATGAAGTTCTGAAATCTCTTGATAATAAATTTAACACCCTAGGAATACAAAAGCCTTTGACTCTGTAAGTCATAACACACTGTTATCAGAATTAGCATATTATGGTATTACGGGCAAAGGTTAGCAATGGAATGCTTCATACTTATAAAACAGAAAGCAAAAATTCATCAGATAGTTAAAATGCATACTCGGAATGGAATGGTTAATAGTAAAGCTCTGTGTTCCTCAAGGTTCTACTTTGGATCCATTGTAATTTTTCCTGTACATCAATGATTTCCCCTCAGTAATAAACAAACAAGCTTATCAATTCTTTTTACAGATGATACTAGTGTCCTCATTAAAAAATACAAAATAAGTCGCCTCTCAGATTTATCCAATCATGTTTTAATTGCATAAATAACTGAGTTGACAGTAACAAAATTCACATAAATTTCGAAAATAAATAAAACTAAATACATTTACTTTCATATAAAAAATAAAACATTGCAGACCTAAAGATACAATATGAAGGCAATGAAATCATCAAATCTGGTACATAAAATGTCATGGTCTTATGATTGATCATAATATGAATTGAAAAGACCATATGAATTACATCTTACCGAAACTAAGTTCGGCACGTTTTGCAATCAGGTCATTAATTCATTTTATAAATCTAAAATGTATCCTAAAAACATTTATTATGCTTAATTTCATGCCTTAATGATTTATGGATAATGTTCTGGGAAAATTCGGTAAATGATAACAAATATTTTATAAAAAAAATTAATAATGTCGAGGACAAAGCGATCAACTCATTGTAAAACACTATTAAACTTGTTTGAATTTTACCATTAGCTTGCGAGTACATTCCAGCTGTACTTTTATTTATAGTAGACAACTCAGAAGTATCGATAAAAACTGAGATACACACAGCAAAGACACCAGACACAGGCAGGACCAAGTAACACTGCAGGTGCTACAAAACATGTTTACTACAATGATATAGAATTATTTAATTCATTTCCATCATCTATAAAGAAACTGCACATAATAAAAATAATTTCAAGTTAGCATTAAAAAGACACCTTATTACTTACACCTTCTAGGATTTCATGCAATCAAAAATAAGTGTACTAATTTTTCACCATTGAATTAATTCAGCTTTATAAATATACTACATGTAAATACTTTAAGTTGCTATTAATAGGGTTTTAAAATGGATTTAATGCACAAAAAATGACGATCTCTGATAAACACTACACCAGAGTTAAATTTTGTAAATATAAAGTGTGACAATTTCATCAACTGTACATAAAGTATGCAATTTTTGATGAAATCTACTCCATAGAGTTAGACTAACACGTTTGCAGTTGAATAAACTCACAGATTGAAGTGATATAACGAAACAGTTTTTACCCCAGCCCTAATACGAAAGGTAATTTTGTGCATCCCCTAACTTCGATGAAACACTTAAAAAGCTTCCCAAAAATAGAGAGCGATTATAATTACGTGAGGTTGCAGAAATCCAACTTAGGGCGCCAAAAAGATCTGGGTCAGAGACTCCGCCCTTCACCCCACAAACCGCAAAATTCTTTATATCAAAAAGGACACAAGTCTCGCTGCAAAAAAAGTAAAGAAACTGCGATAACTTGTACTGTGCAATACAATAGCGAAATTATTTATTTTTATTCTGAATTTTAACCTGAATGTTTCAGGTTAAGATAGCAAAGTTGGTCTTTGAACATTCCATACGCGAGTAACTCTTTTGATTTCCCGTCTGATTCCCCACTGGATGGCGCGATAGTGATTGGGCTTATTTCATTATTCTTCCATCTCTGTGTAGCTGGGGATCCAGCTGAATGAATAAGCAGGCTCCCGTTATGGGATTGCAGCCTAATAAAACCATTTCATAATCCAACAATCTTTCTTCTGCATTAGAAGCTACCCAGATAGTCACTTCTGTGAAAAAATCGCTGCAGACGTGAATTTTTTGGTCATGTCTACTACTGTAAATCGATTTTCTGATTTTTAGAGACATCAATGGATCATAATTAGTATTAATATATTTAATATAATATGTTTCACAGATAAGGTTCCATTTTATACAAGAGATGATCAAAAAGAATATTTTGTTACCTTCATGTTTAATGCACACGTTGTTGTCACTTCCGATTCCCGATTGTGGCTGGTATTCAAGTTGAGATATGTTCAATTGCACCTAGCGCAAAATGGAGATGACGTGACAAACAATATGCTGTTCGAAAATCTGCTTTCGTCTCAACAAATCTTCAGCTGAGGCCTATACAATGTTACAGGAGGCCTATGAAGAGTTTGTTCTTCCCTAAAGCACAGCTCGAAGGTGGTTTAAAATGTTTAAAGAGAGATGGCAATTAATTTCAAAGGAAGGTGTATGCGAGAGTATCGTCGAATAATAATGAGAATCTTTTCAGATATCAGAAAAATACAGTGACAGAAAAGTGACACATCAGATGTGTTTATGCACAATGCGTTACAAGACACCCCCCCCCCCCCCCCAAAAGACGTCTGTGTGTATGTTTGCAGGCAGTTGAAGATAATGTTACAGGAATATGCGGAGTTTCCGAGTTTCTTTCAAGAATAATCACTGGTGAGATCATCGATCCGGACAGCAAATAGCAAAGATCTTTGTGGAAATGTCCACCATCACCAACACAAAATGATTAAGTTATTGTCTCCTCATACCTGCACACACAACTGTAACTGGACAATACTACAGAGATGTACTCAAAACTCTGCAAGGTCATATCAATGCAAGAAGCCACACTTCCAAGCAACAAGCTGAATGCTGCACCAAGATAATGCATGATTGAACATCGCAAATATTGTTGAGTATCTCACGAAAAGCACGTGTCCCTTACGGTCTTTTGAGCCGTGTGTGACTTTTTCCTTTTCCCCAAATTGAAGAAACACCTTCGTGGAAATCCTTTTCCATCATCAGAAGCAGAGGTGAAAGCTGCGGAGGCAATTCTAGGACCTGTCAAAATAGTTTCCAGCATGTATATATATATATATATATATATATATATATATAAAATAATGTTTACCGCGCTAAATTTTTAATTATCAGCGTATGCAATTAAATATCAGAAGAAATACAATTCTAAGGGATTATAAATTCATTGGCTTTTTCTAAAATCTAATAAATCTTTGGAGCACCAATAAATTCAAAATAAATGTTATTGCTAAAACTAATCATTATCGACATCTATACATTTTTATCAATTATAACACGTTTATATGTGCCGTTTCGATAAAAATCGTGACTACTAGTGATGATGAAATTTCTCAATGTCAACTGAGCTTCTTCTTGAAGACTTTATTCTTCAGGGTCTTTCTGGTTGTTTGAATAAGTGAAAGTGTTTTGATGAAAGTTCAGGTGAACATACTGGTTGAGGTAAAGCTTCATAACTCCGTTTATTCAGCTTCGGGGATGTTTTTTGTGTGGCGATGCGTTATCGTGGAGAACTAGTGATGAATTTCTTGACATACTGCAGTACCACTATACATATGTCAATTTTGGTTTTACGAATTGTTTCGGTGCTTCATCGAAATTCAACTGTTGTGCCAATTGTTTAGCTTTGTCGTCACAGATCAAAATGCAATCCAAAAGCGACCATTTTTATTCAGGAAAAGCAGCGAGGAACAATTTCCAAACCTACGATGTTTTTGATGCCGGTTTAATACAAGTGGGATCCGTTTATCAATTTTTGAAGTTTCTACTTTCTTCAAGTGATCACACTTGAAGCAACCAGTTCAAAACAACCGATCAAGATTACTCTTTATTTATTAATCACTTTGGAATAATGTGAAATAAAGCTATAATTTTTGGGAAAGTTGTAGTTTAATGCTCTTAGTTAGAAGTTACCATATAGTGCAGGTAGTGGCGAATGCAATTGTCGTTCTAAGAACGAAAGGCAACTTTGTAGCGGTACTTTAAGTTTGAAAACATCATAAGGTAGAACGACAATGGTGGAACAGAGCCACCGACGCATCTAACAATTGCACGGTTGTTAACGATGTGCACAAATACATGTAACAGTTACAACTGCAGTTAAGTCTATGAAACACATGTTCACGGGAAACTGGAATTCGAATGTAGAGCGAATTTTGAAGTGTGCTATGCGGACGAGATGTTTTATTCTCAAGTTGGCGCTCCAGCTCACTATAATCGAAATATCAAGACCAAACTGTACCCCAATAGGTGCTATCAATTTCTACCCATGTTGTTTATCGAAAAAAATCAGCTATACTGGATTGGCTGCGAGAACAAATCGAATTGTCTTGTGCAGCTGACACATTATAGGACTTAGTTCTGTAGCAGTTCGGCGGCATAAGTGTTGTTTTGGATGCTGATGTTGGCCACTTCGAACACCTACATTAAGCTATAATTTCCCTGAAAATAACAAGTTTATTTCATTTTGTTCCAAAATGTATACCTTTTTTAAGTACTCTGTACTCATTTTTACAGTCTAAGATTAACATGGGGTAATTTAATAAATAATGCACACTTTTGTTGACATAACTTGACACTCCTGCTCCTCGATAACCGAGTTCCAACGTTTGGTAACCTGTGCCATTCCATTTAAAACGCCACTTCTGTTCTCCTATCCAATGGTTCGGGTAACTGCGGCAGAAAGGTCTTCCAGAGAAAGGAAACGTCGTCCAGTCATGGGTTTTTGTTTCAATTTGGGAATGAGGACTCATATCCGGATTGTAGGGCAGATGAGGTAACACTTCTCATCCATATTCGCGCAGCTTATTCATTACAACATTACCGGTGTGCGGCCGAGCGTTGTCATGGAGAATGAGTGGCCCAGCCTCTAGCAACTGAGGTCAGTTTCTGCGCAGTTTTTTCATGAAGTTACACAATACACAGCTGTGAAACTTGTTCCATACGGGACTCTTGTCTTAATGATTTCTTGGTGATCAAAGCTAATGTTATTTGCTAGAACTTTGGTCACGCTCGTTGGACTTAATTTCAACTCCGGCTCAAAGTTTCTAATTCATGTTTCATCAAAAGTGAAAGGAATGCTTCACCATCAACGTCGAAATTTTGTTTCAACAAGTTTGCAATGTCCTTGCGTTTCTGCTTCCTTCAGCAGTCAAGTAATGAGGGACCCTACAGTGCAGAAACTTTTCTGTTCTGTAAATAATTTGTTAAAATACTGAATATTGACGCTGGAGGAACCCATGTGGCTTCTAAAAAGTTCCTCAAATGTCACACAATGATCTTCTTGAGGAGCATCAGTAACAAGTTTCACACTTCGTTCATCTGTTGGTGTCTTCGGTCTTCCTGGTGTTACGTCTATGCTGACACGACCAACACAATTAGTCTAACAACAAACTGTACGGCGGTCCACTGTCAACACATCACATCTTAACTCAAAACACTGTGGATTTCTATGGGGCGTTTACCATCCAAGTATCGACTTAACTTGTGATCTTTGATCTTCAAGTTTCAGTATGCGACACATCTGCAGACTCTGTGTCTAGATTTTATTTACGAAGGGCATTAAAAAGAGTTGCAGGTGTTACCTTAAAGTCCAATCTGAATTCGAAAATGTATTCTCACAATCCTTAAAAATACTCTGCATCTCTCTCCACTCACAGTTGTAGACGGTGTTGTCAAAAGCACTACAGTACTCGGACAGAGCTGAATTTATAGCTTGAGTAAGGTTCTACATTCGTTTAGAAGGTTTTTCAGAAATGCAAACTTTCACTCGAGGAAACAACAAGAAGTCACACAGTGCAAGTTCAGGGCTGTAGGTTGCACGGTCAAGCAACTGGACTTTGGTGACTTCCAGATTCCTCAAATTTGCAGCTGTTCTGTGAGGAGACGCATTGTCGAGCAAAAGTAACAGCCTTTGGACGCCTCCGCCTCAGCTCTTCAAATAAATAATCCAAAATATAAGTTTCGTAGTATTCTCTATTCATTGTCATTCCTTCTTGCATATAGTCAACCACTAATGACCCTTCATAGTTGAAGAAAAAAGTGAACATTCGCTTCCGAGAACGAAAATCTTGTCGAAGAACAATTGGTCTTGTGTCATTCTCATTTACCCACACGCAGTTCTGAACTTTATTTGGAGTGGTATGGTAATAAAACCAACTTTCATCACCAGTGCATATCTACGTCTGCGAAACGTTTAGGACATTTGGTGGAAACATGACCAACAGTTTCCTTGCACATTCCTTCCTCTTCATTGGTTAGGGAATGTGGAAAACATTTTGCACAGATTTTTCGCAGTTATAAATGTTCATGGACTATACTGTAAATGCTGCCAAAACTGATACCTCCTTCAATACTTAACATTTCAACTGTAAATGTCGATTTTCCTCCACCAAGTTCCTCACTCTGTGAATTGTTCTCTCGTTCACAGCTTCCCGAGGCCGGTCAGAGCGAGGGTTCTCTTTCAAAGTCTCTCGCCCTTCTTCAAATGATCGAATTCGTCTTGCAATTATATCAAATGAACACACTTGATCACCATGAACAGCTACTAAGTCCTCGTGTATATTTTTGCTCTTTCACCTGCTTATATTCGTAGCATGTGAAAATGTAGAATGTAAAGTTTTCTTTAGAAATATTCATTCAACAGAGTGTACGACAGTGACTATGCAAGTTTGTACTTGCACTTATGCATATTTTGATAGCTGAACGTTCATTGTTACCAGCTGTAATAGTTACATTTTTTTAGACATTATTGTGCAACAATGATAGGCTGGCTGCAAAATTTTTTGTATGTCTTTCGTATCTACACACAGAGTATATGAACAAAATGAACACACATCCTTTTTTCTCAAGCCTTCAACTGCATCTAACGTAAATATTACTAGTGTTTGCATCATTCAATACGCGGTAATGCCAACTATGCATTATTTATGAAATTATTCTCGTAATATACAAAAGAGGTATTATTTTTCTAACTATCTGCTAAACCAGTCCTTTAAAGCAATGGAACATTTAATAGTCTGCATGAATGTCGCATGTTACTTAGCTACTATCACAAGGGTTTTTTCAGTTCATGATTCTACGTTTAATTGACATAACTGAGAGGGATGCAGTGTGCACATATATCCTTGTTGCATTTCAGCCTTATTCTGTGTTATGTTGTTCATACTATAATAACCCTCAACCAATCCGCCCCCAAAATAACTTCATAGGGGCGGGTCTCTCTTGCCAGGTAAGGGAAGTTGCAACGCTACGGAATGGTCAGTTGAAATATCAAAGATGGTGGAATAACTCAAGTACTTTCGGATTTTAAAGTATAATTTATATTTAATAATAACATTAATTGCTTGCCCTAAGGCGTTTAAAATTCAACTTGCAGGATATGACTGGAAAATAATATAAACGTAATTACAATATGTCAAGATTGCTAGCACATTTTATGACAGAACCTAGTTTCTAGGAAGAAATGGACAGCAGGCAGCGAGATTTTCGAATGTTGCAGTATTACAGAATCGTGATATCGAAAACATTTTTTTTTTTTGCAAGACGGTGTTCCGCCTCACTTATGTAGGTATACGTTAAAAACAAAGGATCAGGTAATTAGTAAACTTTTCAAATCAGTTGGCCTCCAAGGTCATCAGATAAGAATGCAACTAATTATAGGGTTACCTCAAATAAATGATATTTCTTAATGAGTAGTAACTCATGAAGAATTGAAACAATTTCTAGGAATGTTACTAATACCGTTTATAGCATAGAAGGACAATTATTTCTTGTTTATTTGCATAATATTCTATTATAATAAAATGGCATTTATTTACAAACAACTTGGTATTTTTATTTTTGTAAAATATAAAAATTGGGAAAGTCATGGTCAGTTGGGACTGGGAAATGATTTTGAATAACCAAATATATCGGCCTCGAAGTACTTTTCTGAATTGCTCTGACGAAACAACTGAACCTAAACCATAGTCTCCTAGATCACTAGTTTTTATAGACAGACATACAATTCGGTAGCAGCGACAAGAAAATAAATTGAATGACATCGTTGCTTAATATGAATTTGTTGATATCCTTGGTTTTTTAATTTTTTTATTTTTATTTTCCTACGCTCTTTAATATCTCAGGTCATCAGCGTCATGTTCAATTCAGGGCGTGAAACGACCAATAAATTTTGCTCAGAGGCCTCTTCTCTCAGGCTTCAGGTTCCTATCTACGACCCAGGAACCTACGGCTTTACTTCTTTTCCGAATGAAGCCAGACTTTGGATTTTTACGCCCGAAAAATCCTGGCCAGATTGAACCCGCGATTTTGGGTTTACAAGGCAAGTATGGTTACCACTAGACCATTAGACCACTAGACCGACTTATTTAAATTAACTTATATAGGATGACCTAATGGAACATGACGGTTTTCAGAACGTTCTTGTGGAACATTCTTATAGAATTAAATTAAAATACTTTTTCAAGGAACCAGTAGCACAATGCAATTTATTAATCTGAACTTGTTTTTTTTAAAAAGCACATTTTTTTAAACGAACACATTCGTGTAAATTGCTCGGAAAGTTTACAATAACTCGCTGCAATGAAACGTGATCAATATCCCTAATTTCACGAGTTATGTTTTCTTTTAACTACACGATGTTTCGTGGCCTATCACAACACACTTTGCTTTTCAAGTATCCTCACAAAAAGTAATTTGTTGCCGTCAGATCTGGAGGTCGCGCTGGGCAGGCAACATCAGCAAATGGAGAAATTGTGTGTCCAGGAAACAGGATCTGCAGAGCCTTCATTGTTTCACGAGCGACGTGAGCTGGCGCCATCCTGCTGGAACCAAAACTCAGTTTATATCATAATCATCCTCTGAAATTCCAGTGTTGCCAGCATTTCTGTCATATTAAATTCTACCATAAATCTCTGAACGCAGGAGATTGACTTAGATTCAATAACTTTTATAATAGTGAATACACGTTTTCCAATTATCCATATTGTTGTTTACTAAACAGACAGAATAAATTGCATGTTTAGCAGATTATATAGCAACCGATACCATAAATGTAAAATCGCTAGAAACGTCAGCGTTCTGAAAACCGCCATATTCCATTAGGGCACTTGTGGTTTTTAAAAAATAAGTTCAGATTAATAAATTTCATTGTGCTACTTGTTTCTTGAAGAAGTATTTTTTATTGAATTTTATACGAGTGTCCCAAAAGGCATGCGAAATTAAGAGAACTTAAAAAAAAAAAAAAAAAAAAGATAAATAGAATGCAGGATTAAAAAGAAACGTTATACGTAATATATGTGAAATAAGCTGACCAATCTCGGACTCTATTAGACCTCGCTATATCTCGGATGCAAAGTTGGTAACTATTATTTATCTATCTTATATACCATAAATAACTATTAATTTTATACATTGACCGTCATGAACGTTCTAAATTAAATTTAATTTGCGTGTGTGAATTGAGCTACAATGGCCAGAAGATGTTTCGTTTCGCAGTTGTTTCAAGAAACAAGTTCACATGCAAATATTTAACACGATGAGTCTCGTTCGTTAATATTTCCACCCAGTTGCAGCAAAGACGACGCGGGAAGCCGCATTAGCAGAAGCGGATGTACATTGATACCAAAAGAAAGGAAAACAGCGTGTGTATGTGAAGCCGCCGGAATTTGAAGGGGTGCTGCCCACCTGCAAACGATATAACGGGACCTGCATGACGTCACCGCGGGACTAGAAGTAGGTCACGCGGAGAGCAGTTAAGTGGGTCAGCAGGGTGGCTGGAGAGGGACTTTCACTGGGAGGTCCGCATTCAGTTCCTGACAGCAATAACACCAAATTTGATGTTTGGGGGGCTTCAACGAAACCTGTCTATATTGTTCTGGGAAAAAACTGCTGTAATAAATTGGGAAAGAGATGTGTTTCAGAACATCAGCAGTTCTAGTATCCTTCTAATGCCATTATTCTATAATGAAACAGTATACAGTTCTCAAATAAATAGTTTTTTTTTTTCTTTTGCTCTTTCTTTATAAATGTACATCTTTGTCTTTTATGATTGATGTTATTTGGAGTAAAAATATGCAACATTAATTAAAAGCAGCATATTTCATTAATTTGTAGCTTATAAACTATTTCAAAGTTTCCATAGCCCCTTCTCGCCTTTACGTACATCAACAAGGCAATCTATTTGAAAGAGGGAAGATATTCCTAACCGAGAGCTTGTCCCCATTCGCCGTGTGAAGGCGTACAGTTATACAAACATTGTAATAGTAGAGTAGGTTAGGAACCTTGATCGTCTTTTGTCTCTCAGCCTCCTTAAACGTGACAAAGCAGCGCAGATTGCATTGCTAAGTGGCATGCTTTTTATTCCTCGGAGAAAACCACATCTGCTACCTTGAAAGCCAGCGAATACTTAGTATGTGTGGAACAGTACATTCTTTATCAATTAAAGCGTAAAATTGCCCAAATTAAGCACAAAATTAAAGTTTAAGTAACTAAAGTAATATACCAAGATATGCTAAAACGTTTAAAGATAATTTTAGGAAATCATATATACTTTTCTATAATAATCGATATTTGTATAGTTAATGCACATAATTTAATAACAGGAAGATTTAGCAATTTACTGAGTTGTAGCTTCTTATTAAACCATCAAATGTGGAAACTAGCGTTTATTTTGTTTCCTCTTATTTCTTCAACCATAAAAATTAATTTCAGTAATACAGTTAATGATGTGTGGGTTTCCTTAGTTTGGTTTTGAACGTAAGGGACGGAGGAGCCATTTCGGTCACTTTGTTCCTACACCCTCAGTGGGAGCACCCTCGGGAAGAAAGGAAGTGGTGAAGTAGACACCAGGCGCGTATATAGATGGAGTGTCTAATTTTCCAGATGAAAAAAACAGCTCCTTCCAAGAATTTAGAGCCCTTAGAGGGGCCGCTTCCAGACGCCGGGACAGAAATCTTTCCGAAGCGCAAGCCAATGACTTGACTTGACTGGAACTCGAACCCAGGACCTTCGGATTAGTAGTCGTAAACGCTACCACTAGAACACTGAGGCGGTCAGGACCTCTGAGCAAAATTTATCGACCGTTTTACGCCCTGAATTGAATAGGATGCTGATGATCTGAGATGTCAAAGTGACATGTAAGCAAAAATACTCTTGTAAAATGAAAATTGTTTCATTATTGCAATTTTTATTGTAGAATAATGAAAATTTGAACTATTATTTATGTATATATACACTATTTCTGTAATATTTTAAAAATGCACAGATTTTCATTATTCAGCTCCTTATGGTAAATATGCATCCTTTACTCAGTATCCATTTGAAGAAAATGTACAAGAATGCACAGATATATAACCTGAAAGGTGCCATGTTTTGTTGCAAGCAGTTTTTTACTTTTCTCGTTTTATTGAATTGTAACATTTTTAAATACGAACAAAAATTTTGCTTTAAAAATGGTTAAAAAATTCAATAAATGCTTTCTAATAAGATACAACTGCAAGAAAACTAATAAAACGGAATTCCAGAACCAAAGATAATTGTGTTAACAGAGAAAGTGGGTGTGGTAGACAACAGAGCCGTGATTTTTAAATTTTATTTAAATTGAAATATGAAACGTTGAGGAATGGTCCTAGAGTGTATGAAATACAAAATGGAATAATAATAATAATAATAATAATAATAATAATAATAATAATAAACAATTATGTTCTTCATGATGTTTTGCCTACATGACACATTAGAGAGGGTCCTTTAACTTCCAATAAGCAAATTACTGTGCTATTTTTAGATTGAATTGTAAAATGTTTAGCTGGAAATCCCCCGATTACTTATGTCTAAATACGAAATCAAATTTCCATTTCCAGGAATTCCCTTTGATTCAATTCGACCCGTCTCCTTCAGCTGGTTCCCATTGCCAAGAAAAATTCAGATCGATTCGTTGCCGTTAAGTGAGAGCGCTGTCTTGAGTAAGGATTCCTGAAAGGAAGGTCTGGTGTTCGATTTCACCCAAGACCTCATTTCCCCTTCTTTCCCCTCAGTCTTCGTCAATGGCAAATGTCGAGGAGCCCTCTTAAAAGTAGGCCTGGAATGCTTCCTTCCCAAATAAAATCCTTTCCCAGTTTATCATTTCATCTCATGTATCACCAGTGTCCACCGCCTGTGATGCTACAGTAGTAAAAATGGGCTATTTAAAAAAAAAAAAAAAGTTCTTATGTTCTACTAACAATAGCTAATATCGTGGTTGCTTAGTAGCAGAGTGTTTTCACTTTTTTTGGAAATGGAAAGTGGGCTAACATAGGAGTTGTGCAGGGGTTCTCGAAGAGTACCTCTGTTTGAGTTTTCTCCCGCCACAAGATGGGGCAGGCAACAGGTGCTCTCAGGAGTGGGGGAGGAAGTGTATCTGGGTCGGACGTTGGTTGGTCTCTTGAGAGAGATCGGACCGACATAGTGCCTTAGCAGGATCCGAGCATAACGGCTGGCTGTTGTATCGCTCTTCCGGTGTGCTAGTGCGCTCACATGTCGTCAGGTACACGTGTGCTTTTACTTGTTTATGGGATTTTGGTAAAATATAAATCACAGAACAGCAACAACAACCTGGCGAGGCTAAGGTTGCTAAAATCTTATTTCATTGTAGCTGACATTTGATGTGTGTACAATGCTTGGCCCCGGATCATGTGCTGGTTAACATGCGTGTCTTTTATCCAGAAAAAAGCTCTAGAGTGGTTTTTATAGGACTAGCTAAAATGTAATATTTATGGAGTTAGGCGTTTTATAATCAACAGTGTTATTTAACCAGTTAAATTGGACAAGTGTGCCGAAAAAGTTGTGTTGTTTTATATGTTGGCATCACTTGAATGACAAATGAGCATCGAGTTGCGGGATTATTTCATAGAATATAACTCACTATTTAATTTGGTGCATTGTATATCCGCCTAAGCGACCTACCACATGGTACAGTGTCAGCATTCCTGGCTACTAATCCTGGAGTCTCGGGTTTGAATGCCGAATATGGCATGGGGATTTTCCCTTGACTAGCAAGATCCCCTTGTAACCCATGGTAGGGTTAGCTTAGGCCACACTGAAGAACCTACTCAGGCGCACCATAACCATATCACCAACTTCATCATCATCTTCCTCCTCCTCATTCCCATTGGGTCGATGTAGCTGCACCTTACACGCAATCCGGCTACAGGATACAGCTACAATACCGCAACTGGTGAAATGCGAAAGTTCAAAGGAAAAGGGCCGATAAACTACAAAATAAATAAATAAACTCCAAGCATTGGAAAGGAGCGCGAATCCTTTTAGAATTTCTGCTCTCCCCTTTTCCCCCCTAGACAGTTTAATCTTCTATTGGCATTCATTGTTCATAATTCTATTCTGGCATACTTTTAAGATTTATAAATTAGTGATATGAAGACAAAGCTTTCAGAGATGTTCTGGGAATATTTTAATCTGTGAAATTGGTATTACAAAACCGACCGCTAAACAGGGCGTGTAAATTACATTTCTCTTTTCGTGTAAAGAAATCACTAACTGTTTGAGACATTTGGCAGTGGAGTTATGTTTTGAAGTATTATGGTTTCCCTTTTCAGGACGGACGGAGTGAACGAACGGGGCCAACCACGATCTAGTACTGACGTCATGAAGAGGATGAAACACTTTCTGGCAACATGTTTGCTTGCTATAGTGCTGCTCAGAGTGAGTCCATGTTGATTTCTTTCTTGTGTACTTGTGTGACATGAGGTCTGTAGACCTCTGACAATTCTTATTTGTTAAAAGCGGTCATTTTATTCAAGTATGATCAAACTCAGGACATTAATTCTATAAAACATGAGCTGAGTTACAACGTGTTGAGCATTCAATTTCGTGAAAGTGGTATCTCGTGTACTCACGTGCTGTGGTACCATTGTCTCTCTGGAAACAATAGCGTGTCCCTTGTAAGCATTGTTTGTCGGCAAGTCCTGCCTCTCAATGGCGGCCCTTGTCTGCTCTCAACATCAAAACATGTGTAAATGTAGGTGATCATGAAAATACAAACATTCAAATCATTTTTTTTATTGCATTCTGTAAAAGTGCATTTGTACTGTTTATTATGGCGCTATAGGGTGCCCCCATTAGCGGTTCGTGGTCCCTGTAGAAGCAGTTAAATACACTGTAAGTCTTCTGCATTCAATTTAGAAACCGCAATGAATTTTATAAATCTTTCAACCGGTTTACCTCCACTGACGTATCGTAATATCAAACAAATTGTGGCATGCATCTGTCGTTTCGTCGGCCTGTACATAAAAAATAAGTAAATAAAATTAAAAAATACACTTTCTATTTCCTTTCTAATCTCATTCCTATAGACAAGCTACGTTTCTCACTTCACACGCTGTCAGCAGATGTTTTTTCAAACCATAAAAAACTTTAATTTTATGCTGTCTTGCTGAGTAAGGTGCTAATAGCTTTCGGTTGATGAGATTTTATTTCCAACTTAGCAGTTAAACTTAGACGCGAAAATGGAGTGTTCAATAAAACGTCCACTTTATTGACTGCCATAAAACACATACACTTTTTTATAACTTAACAGTTAAAATTGTGCAAATCAAATTTTCACGGACAAACAGTGAACAACCCAATTTCAAACAGATTGCGAAAACAACCACTAGTAGACAGTTAATCATGGTGTCGTAACTCCTCAACACCTGGTTCCTAAGAAAAGAGAGAATACCGAGCTCTGGCCATGGGCCGTCTCCCTGCTGGCCCAAGAGAACGCAGAAATAAGCAGGAGGAAGGCTAACCCATTTTGAAGGAAGACAAATATAAGTCGTTGCAAATCTTTGCTGGCCCACGAAGGTATAATTTAAAGCGTAAAATGTTTCGGCTTGGGCCATGAGCTCCCTCGCTAACGGAGGCCCCGCACGCTACCGCTACTACAGCAGAGAGGAAATGCGCTTATTGCGTAAGATATAAACAAGAACTAATCGGTTATACATCGCTCTTTTTATGTATAATTTGTTTTAAAAGTTGATTTTGAGGTAAACTCAAAAATTGGTAAACTAAAAATATTTTCAACGGTCTTTTGCCTTTTGGAGAATATTTACATTGTCTATTTTTTACTTGTTTGATTTACAGTGTACAAAAATTTTGTAAAAATAATTTACAAACGTAGTTATTCTTTTCATAGTTAATTATTCCATTTGCTCCATCATGTATTTTCAAAATTATCAAATTATCTTTTTTGTCATAAAATACTTACAGAAACTGATATACAAGTGTTTTCTGGAAGAAGAAAAAAAAAATAGAGACTCCTTTAATTTTATTCCAAATTATGAGTTAGTTTTGAAAAATACAAAAAAGCATATATCTTCATTTTCATGTAATACTTCTACTATGGAATATTTAAAAGCAAACGTGATTATGAAAATAACAGAAAACAATATGACGATGTCATTTTTGAACGCCGGTTGGCACTGATATTTTTCGCCACTTTCTCCTTGTTCAACGCAGTAGTACCGAAACCTTCAACCTCGCTCGGGGGCAGCTATCTTATCAAGCAAACCTCTCTATAGGAGGCTATTGACCGCGTTATTTCCTACTTGCTTTTGCTGGTATAGCACTGTTAGCATTTGTTATGTAAGCTTTTCGTAGTAGAAAGGTTTCCAAATGATAAGTCCTCTTTGCCTGAATGCCATCCTCGTGAACCTTTTCAGTATTAAGCTCCCTGCCTGAGAAATGGTTTCGCTTTTCAGAGATAGACCAATGAAAAGTCGGGAAAAAAAATGGGAAAATCTTTACTGAATCCTAAAATGTTCTCCAATATTTGAAACCATTGTCGTCAAAAGGGTGCAGCTGCAATCAGTAATGGGGAAGGTGAACTCTTGTCTTTCAATTCTTGAAATTACTGAAGTAAATATGTGTCCCTTTTCCTCTGGATATTTTTTCAGGACACTGATTGCAAACTATGGAAATAGTTCCAGAAATTACATTGACTTTATTGCAAATTATAGGAGATGCAACGTTGGTGTAAGAGGTACTCCTAAGTATGACGTAAATGTTGTGATTAGCTATAGAAACTACGTGAGAAATGCTGAGAGTGGGATAACATATTTCGGTCGTTTGTGTGGGCATCTCCGGGAGGAACGGTAGTGGTGAGGATGAGGCGCTTAACGTTTCCAGACAGAACGTCCCTACGCTGGTTTTGCCTCCCTTCCTCCAAGGAGTTTTAGCCCCTCAGAAAAGCCTCCTTCCATACCAGACGCCTAGCGCAAGCTACCACCACACCGCACCACCACTCCGTCCTGGTACTTTCTATTGTAATGAGAAGATAGGGAGTGAAAACGGGTCGGAAGATAGTGCGGGGTTGAGGTGCATAGAATTCGACACAAGAATGAGGCAGTGCATCTTCCCTTTAGAATGATAACAATTCACAGATTCGCTTTGCCAAATTAGCATTGCAACCGCCACGGGTGGCCGAGGTCGTTAAGACGCGGACTCGTGACCGAGAGGTCTGGGATTCGAATCCCGCCAGGACCGTCCTCTCTGATTGAGGTTTTTTCCAGGTTTTCCTCAGTCCTCATAGCTGGCGAATACCGGGAGGGTACCCTAAACTTAGGCCTGGAACGTTTACTTCCTTAAAAAATTCTTTCTCAATATACAATTTCAATACACTTCACCACCTGTGGTGCCTCAGTAGTAAAAACAGACGTTAAACACCATTAAAAAAAAATAGCATTGCCGTAAGCTGCTGCAAATGCCCTATGCGTATATTTGTGTACCAATGCATTTTAATACCATGAAATTAAACAAAAAGATCTCACAGAAGACATTTTGTGATATACAACAACAAACTGTTTATTATTTCCATGGTAACAAATGCAGCCATAAAATATGTGATGAGCTCTCTCTTATATATTGAAAACGAAGCATTTCCACAAACTAATTTATTATGAAAAAATGTTTTATTTTCATGACCTCTTATCACATCAGAAAATTAGGAATAGTTATTTTGATACATGCTGTAAATCTGGGCATGAACTGCTAGAAACTTACAAAACTAATGAGAGTTAATTTCGAGAACTCTCTCTAGAGCGCAGCAAACGGTAGTGTAATTAGTTACTAGAAAGTTCTGGTGAATTCAGTTTTATCGAAAGCAATGTGATATTAAGGTTATAATGGAGATGCGCATAGCATTTTGCAACAATCCGTGTGTGTGTGTGTGTGTGTGTGTGTGTGTTTGTGGGGTTAAAACCAATATTTCCAAAGTTTTAACAGCTTTTTGGATTTAGATTCCAAAGACTCGAAAAATACATCCTCAAAAAAAAAAAAAAAAAAAAAAAAAAAAAAAAAACCGCGCGAAGATTGGAGTTGTCGTTTTTCGATATTTTTCTAGATTGTCGGGATTCGAGGATTAGAATGTTCCATCCCTTGTTAGTTATTCGTATGCAAGAGAAAACGCCCTGGCACCTGGCTGAGAGGCCTAGTTACACGAGTTTCCTCATAATTGCACGTGATGGTACCCACATGCAGTGTGACAGTCTCTGTGCCAGTCATTTGTTTCATCACGGAAATCTCAGTATTGCAAACACTGCACATGTAACTTCTCTTTAACGACGTCATTAAACTGTAACCGGTGTAGTTATAATTAATTTTGTGCTACAGGGGTCATGCTATTCGAGGGTTAGCAGCCCTTATGCTACAGATGCGAGATTTGAGATCAGAGGCCCCATATCACTAATGCGAAGTTATTCATTTTATGTACTTTTTCTCAGAAAGTATTATAGATAGTTTAGTGAAATAATTTATGCTTATTTTTCATTGCATTACGATTTCTGAGTTATAGTTTAGAGAATGTGCTTAATAAAATGAATAAGTTATTATTTTGTTTGTAACAGACCCTTTTTTATAAAAATAAAACTATACTCATATTCATGTAAAAATGTTCTTATGCAAATGATTTGAAACTAGAGCTCAGTAATGAATGTAATAATTTAATCAGGTGTAAAAATATTATGTTTCTATCTTGATTACTTTATGAGAAAAAGATACATATGTTGTGAGTTATTTACTTACGACTAAAATAGCGCTGAAGTTAATACAACTAATTGTTAATTTACACATTAATACATTCCTTGCACCTTCATCTTCACATAAATTAATATTTACCACTTAACATATTACAGGAGACAGCTTCGCTCAACACAGTAATTAAAACATTCAAATCAATCAATATATTAATATTTCCTTTGCTATCTTCAATATCTTACTTATACCGCCACGGGTGGCCGAGGTCGTTAAGGCACGGACTCGTGAGCAGGAGGTCTGCGGTTCGAATCCCGCCAGGACCGTCCTCCCTGACTGGGGTTTTTTCCAGGTTTTCCTCAGTCTTCATAACTGGCAAATGCCGGGGAGATACCTAAATTTAGGCCTGGAACGTTTCCTTCCTTAAAAAAAAAAATCCTTTCCCAATATATCATTTCATCTCATATATCATCAGTGTCCACCGCCTGTGGTGCCTCAGTAGTAAAAACGGGCGTAAACACTACTCAAAAAAAAAAAAAAAATATCTTACTTATGATTAGCAGGTATCTTATTCTTGGAATCACTAGGGGAAGTGTTAAGTAATTGTTTGTCACTCTCTGAACTATTATCAATAAGTAATAGGTCTATTATTTTCATCAGTACTACCGTGATTAACTATAGATTGTAATACATTATTTCCTTTCTTTTTATTTATTATTTATTTTTTATAGATCCTGGTGAACCTTTAGGAAAGGAAACTAGGATGCAAAGCTTGTAAAACTCAAAATAAACTAAAACTTTCCAATTGATTAAAAAATTAAACTCACAGGCAGTTATTACTGTTATTGGCATTTGAAACAGTAATTTACCTACAAAATACGCCAAACCACAGCCTTCTATAACAAATGGTTTCAGAGATATTTTCATTTATATGCAATAGTGTGGGTATTAAAAAGTAATTTAACACATTACGTAATTAAAACACTTAGAATTGGACTTTTTCAATAAATTATGTGTCAAATTATGCAGAAAAGTGCAAATAATTATTTGGAACAAAGAGCTAAATTTTAAAAATTTGACCTCTAATTTTACCTTAAAGCCTGTTTTCGGCAATATCGCCAAGACTGTCTCTAAGTGTTTCTCATTTCTACAATGTTAGACGATTTTATAACAAATTCTTAAAATACAAAGTCTCTTAGAATGTTTTAAATCTGGCGGTAAAGAGTGTTCCCTTTGTAAAATGAATGCTAATTTTAAGCTCCTCTGGAAAGCAAGAAAATGTACAGGGTTATCATAAATTAAGTGTCCAGTTAAAATGGCTGTATTCACAGTTTGATTCTATATAGGTATAGAACAATAGCGGTATTTTTCTGAACTTCATTGTCGGGTGTTTTGTGAATGGACATACCCACTTATGAACCAAGATTCATTCGTAAAGAAAATTAGATTAGAGTCAATTTCTCCGTCATGGACACTATTCCAAATTAATTCACATAATCTACTCCTGGATGCAGGGTCACACGGTTTATGTTCTTTTATTACAGTAATTTGAAGGGTTTTAACTTCAGTAGCTTTGTGGCCGTTCTATCAGAGGAATAGAACATTCCCTTTGCTGAAAAAGACGTCACAGTAATTTTTAGGGGAATGTTCCAAAGCATATTCAGTGTTATCTAACGTTTTTCCGTTCCGTGCAAGGCTGGAATGAATGAATTGTGTTTAACGCCCGTTTTTGCTACAGAGGCACCACAGGCGATGGACACTGGTGATACATGAGATGAAATGATATTTTGGGAAAGGATTTATGTTTAAGGAAGGAATCGTTCCAGGCCTAAGTTTAGGGTACCTCCCCGGCATTTGCCATTTATGAGGACTGAGGAAAACCTGGAAAAAACCTCAGTCAGGAAGGACGGTCCTGGCGGTATTCGAACCCAGACCTCCCGCTCACGAGTCCGAGACTTAACGACCTCGGCCACCCGTGGCGGTGTGCAAGGCTGGCTGTTTACACTTTTAATCAAGTACGTTTTCCTTCTCACGAAATGTATTTACCAATCTGTGATTGGAACCGGCTTGTTGGAAGTTGAAATTCTCTTTTGAAACAATCTCCGTCCACTGCGAAGGAAAAATTACTCATTATCAAATATGAAATCATCTGATTTCAAGTCCCCCAAGGGAAGCTCTTGTTTGCATTATGTACTAGTAACATCAAATAACATTTTAAAATCACCCTATTGTCCTCATTTCATTATGCTGCAATTTTAATAATTTATTGTGCTCGTTAAGTACGAGGGTAAATCATTAATTAATTTACAGATTGTTGTGGGGTATTACATGTCTGTATGGGGTGCCTGGGCTATTGCCATTTGTTTACAATAGCAAAACAGGTGGCAATTGGTGACATTTGACACAAGACAATCGATGTTTACAATATCAAAGCAGCAGTTGCATGATGGCGGCGCCTGTGAGTGAATGTACAACCCTCGAGCAATGCTGCGTTGTGTAATTTTTGTGGGCAAAAGGTATGAAGTCAAAGAATGCCTCAAAATTGACGATATTCTCATTAAAATATACTCTTTAAAAACCAATAAAAGATACTAACATAAAAATATAACAAGCCTAGAGACACGAATGTCTACAGTTGATATAAGTTATCTTAAACATATAGTAGCCTGTAGCAAAGTTGTATCCATTTCTGAAAGACAACGAAGTGAGTTCAAATTTTCTTTGTTTAAACTGTAAATGGGACAATGTCTTCAATTGTGTATTACGAAACATGGCAACGTTCGTCTTCGCGCGTGCCGAAAGCGTTCACTTACCTTATCGACCGTGCTGTGTAAGGATGGTGAAGGTACTTGGCACTTTTTTTAATCTCGTGTTTTTAACTATTTTTGAAAAAACGTTCACCAAAGTACATAAAAGTAGAAATACAAAGGAATATTCATTTTAACAGAAACTGCTAGTTGCCACAGTAATACAAAATCACAATTATATTAAACGACATCGATGGATTCTATAAGTACTGTGCGATCTGTTATGCTTCCCCCGGAGTGTTTTCCCTATGAGCAGTTAGCCGGCCGGCCAGCCAGGTCTCGGAGATTATACTCGGAGGGTAAAACATTGCAATAAACCAACCATACAACAATACAAAAACCAATTTAATAGGCTCATCACTTATCAGATTATCAAATGAGGTGTTGGAACTGTCAGTCTTCACTCTCCACACAATTTTGGCTCTCTTTAGGAATTTATTCATCACTTGCTGCGGTTCATTTTGAGAAATCAGGACAATTTTCTCACGAATGTTATCTTTGAGTTCTTGTACCATGTGCGGGTTTGTCTTTAAACAGCGTTTTTAAATTTACCCCAGAGATAATGCTCGTAGACTGTTAAATCAGGAGACCGAGGGGCCACAAACCTCTACTAATAACTCTGTCTGCTGGAAACACATTGTGAATTGCTCTCATGGAATTATTTGCAGAGTGAGCAGTGGCAAAGTCCTGTTGAAAAACTGCATCATCACGCTCCCTATTGTTTAATTCTCTGAAAAAAGAGATTAGTATGGTATTCACATAAGTAAAAGATTAGACTGTGTGCTAAAAATGTCCTATGATTCTTTCACCACTGAGTTAACGTATATGAATCGTAACATTTGTGAACGCATGGCGCATACAACACTTTATGTATACTGTCGAATAAAGAAACAAACAAAACAACACACACCGGGGAATAGCTGTGCTAGAACTGCGACAGTCAGTAAGGTCAACAAATAAGCAAGCAGCCAATTGAGTGTAGTCACTCATAGCAAAAATCCCGCGTCGCCGGGAAAAGTATAGCTAATCGCACTGTATTACGTTGTTACTCTTATGCATGTTTTGTTAACTTTATTTTTTCTGGATATTTCGATAATTCATAAACATTTTGAATATTGTGCAGCAGCAAATGTTTCACCCTGGAACTTTAACAATTTTCTAAAATATAGTTTAATTGTTTTATAAATAACGATTTTAAAATAGCTCATTATATATGAACACTGTAACTCTCATTTGTAAACGCAGTGTTAAAACAAAAGTGCTTTGCTTCTTCTTCTTTTTCGTATAAATTTTGAACAATGTTTTTGCGAAGTTATTCTATATAAATACATGTAAAGTACCATATTTCATGTTGCTTCATTAGCCGGAGGTTTTAAATTGCGAACCCATCCAGATGTTTTTGCAATTCGAAATGTAGTGCACGAACAGGGCGTGGGTGTTTTTTGAGGTTAGGGCGAGGTATGTGATAGTCCTGACCGTGTGTGTGACAAAAACACATCGCGATGCGACGTGAAAACAAAAGCTAAACGACTGGCGGAAGTCATTACCTCGAAGATTAAAATGTGGGTCAGCAGAAGTGGAAGAAGGGTACCTTCTGTCGAGGGAGCTTATTAGCAGCATACAGGAAACTATTAGATGACGAAAATGGTGACTTAAATGTTTTAAGATGTCGGCATAAAAGTTATATTCAATTATTTTTCAAAGTTTAAAATAGGAGAACTTCATTTAAAAGTAATTGTGATTTACACATTTTTAGTATATTCGGTACAAAATACCCACGTTAGACTGTTAAATTATAGTTTTTACATTATGCTCTGGTAATTGTATGAAAAAGGATTAAAGAATAATAACAAGGATCGAAAATGAGAGCTTTCCTCCAAAATATTTTGCTAATTATTCATATTAAAAGTCAATTCAAAGTCATAAGCAAAGATTTTAAGTAACACGTTATATCACAAATAGACGTCGTGGCTAAGACTCGAACCCTGCATTTTGGGCTTGCCATTGCCACAGCTCTTCCATACATGAAATGTCAGCCATAATCGCGAATCTACACGGACACCCCAAAGATTATCTCATTACAGAAATTTATGCCACAATGCACGAGGGGCGTTCGGAAATGATGTATATTAGAAGTTTCTGTACCTTATTTATTCTGTAACATGGTTCATTGCACGCGGTATCTCAACATACTCCCCACCGTGGTCAATGCAGCGTTGTCATCTTCCTCCATTATGGCGTCACAAAACCATTGTTTGGGAGTAGATACTATGCCATCCCTGTTGGACAGCTGGGAGTTTCCTGACTGTTGTCCAATTTATCACCTCGCAGCTAGTCCTTCATGTTGTCGTATAATTAGAGGGAGCGGGATCCGGTGAATATGGTGGATGCGACACAACCTACCGATACGGTCGTAGTGTTGCTGGTGTAGGGCCATGCATTATCTTGCTGGAAAAACACTCCTTTCGATCACTTCCCCTTTTGTCGTTGCTTCTAAACCAGTCCATTAACAGTATGCCTGAAGTATCCCAAAAGATGGTGGTCATTTATTTACCACCGTCAAGGGTGACCGAGGTCGCTAAGGCATGGAGCGACAGTCTGGGGTTCGATTCCCGCCAGGACCATCTTCCCCGACAAGAGGTTTTTTCCGGGTTTTCCTCAGTCCTCATAAATGGCAAATGCCGGGAAAGTACCGTAAATGTAGGCCTGGCATTCTTCTTTCCTTTAAAAAAAACTGTGCCGGCTTAACAATTTTCCAGGATTGATAAAGACAAAAACTATATTTCAGTTTTCAATATACTTACCCTTTATTGCAATACACTTCACATCTTGAATTAACTTTTCAATCCCCCTCCCCTAATAGTCAGAAATCTTGTCTCCAACATGGGCATATACAGCATCCATCACTTCTTCATGACACTTAAATTTCCTTCTTCGAAGATCATTCTTGAGTTTTGAGAATAGGAAATAGTCAGTGAACTGTAGGGTAGATGGTCGATCTCCTTTAAGTCACATTTCTTCACAGCTTCCTTTGCAACAAGAGCTGTGTGCACAGGCGCGTTGTCGTGAAGAAGGCGCACACCACCACCCAGCTTTCCTCGCCTTTTCTCTTTGATGGAAGCACGTAGTCTGTGCAGTAGGCCAACATAGTACTGCTCATTTACTGTGGCGTTCCTCCCCTTGAAGTCAACGAAGAGTATTCTTCACATTCCCAAAAGATTGTGGCCATGATCTTGGTTGACTGAGTGACCTTGGCCTTTAGAGGCGGTGCTTCGTCAGGTTTACGCCACTCTCTTTTGGACAAGGAATCATAGTAGAGAACCATAGTTTCATCTTCTGTAACAATGGTTTGCAGAACTTCTCTCTCCCTACCACGGCAGAACTCCAAAAATGCCTGACAACAGATGACTCGTTGCTACTTTTGTACTGAGGAAAGAAGTCTAGGCACTAACCTTATTCATGTTTAAATGTTCATGAATAATTCTAAGGACTGTTGTTTTAGCAAGGCCCAACCTTGTTGTTATTTCTGTAACTTTGAGCCGCCGGTCTTCCATAATTTCTCCATCCACAAGAGCGATGTTTTCAGGAGTAAGCACTTCCGACCTGCATGCTCTTCGTCTTCTATGCTTTCTCGACCCATTGGAAAAAGTTTGGCCCATTCTTTTACGGTAGAATATGATAGGAATGCTTCCCCATATACACCGTCCAATCGCTGTTTAATTACATTTGGAGTAAGTCCTTCTCTTGTGAAGAACTTTATAACAGCTGAATACTCCATTATAAACATATCACAATCTTCTACACATGGCCTTCTTTATTCAATTATATATTACAATGGAAATGCAGCGGTAGTTACAGCTGCAATTATTTACTTAGGTATGACACCAGATAAGGGTTTTGTGAAGGCGATAATCCTTGTGGACCTACAGTCGTACAATATGTTACCGCATTTGTTTAATAAGAACTACTTATATCGGAATATTTTAATAACAAAAGCATTCTATTTTATTCTAATGCAACATGATTTAATGTAGAGCATCTTTAGTATTCTAGAGATTACAGTTGGTTCCAAAAATAATATGGTAATGCTATTCATTTGTTTATGATAACAGTTGATATAGGATTAAATAGAAAGGAAGAAAATCTGTGAGGAAGGAAAGGTATTTCTTTTTTTGCAAAAATGAGCGATTCTGAGGTTAGTTTACCTTTAGATATTGCATTGGTTGCTTTCATCACTTCTGTCAAGAATATCGAAGGTGAAATATGAATCGATATATGAACACTATGTAAAATGATACGAAAGTAAGTGGTATAAATGAGTTTGTTTTGTTTGTACACTCGTATTATTTATCAAAATCACGTAAGTGCATTATTCTATGTTGCGAGCTGTCATCTCCATGAAAAGAAATGTTACTTCAATTGCATTTCTTAAAGGAAATAGCTAGCGATATAGAGCCAAAAAATGTAAAAGTTTTGTTTACACGAAATTGCAAAATGATGGATTTCTGTTTGTGAAAGTGGCACTTATCTGGAGCTTGTATAAGAATGAACAGACATAAGGGAAGGGCAATGTATACCTACCAACTACCAAAACTAAGATAGCAAGAGAAATTTTCGTTGCATGATGGTAGGGATATGTTAGGGATTGTCCGAAAACACGTTCATCTTCACCCTGACGGAACTAATCATGAGATACAGGAACGATAAATGTTCCAGATAACCAGTTGGCGTCAACGCGTTTGCGAAACTTCCAAAGGATTTATGCTGTAACCTTAAAATTGTCTATTCCTGAAGAACACACTGAATACTTTTTCGGGAGTTCTGCATCGTTGCTGGCTGATTTAGGAGCTGATCTAAGCCTTCAAGCAACACGGAGGTTGGACATCGAATACTGTAGCAGAAGGTTGTAATGGAGGAGCTGTAGAGAACAGCAAGAAAATTGATTGTCTATCCTTGGTCTGGAAGAGAATGTACAGATTAATGAACAAGAAATCAAAATTGTCAGTGGGAATTCTCGACAAGAATTGTCTCTGGTATTCAGTTATTTAATTGAAAGGACTGTGTTGTAAATTCATGCAATAAATAAACATAAATAAAATTCAGTTAGGTCTCTTTTTAAGTGACTTTTTTGCAGGAATTGTTTTGAAGGATGTTTTAATTCATCATTGCATACAGTGATTATTGCGCTCATTGGAATAATGACTGCAATGATCATAGTGATTGACGCTGGTCAAGCAGTTATTATTAAACGAGCGGTGTAAACACTATTTTAAAAAATCAACTTTTCATGCATATAAATAACTACACTTCAAGCTCAATCAGTTATTACTAGTGCTCAGTGGTTTATTAACGTAATTTGGGAACTTATTATCCCATAAACGCAGGGCAATGAACAAACCATGACAGAAAAACAGTTTTCTCTTCATAATTTAAAAGTGCTCAATGAACATGAAATAATATGGTTCGCCGGTACAGTCGGTCCTGTAGTGTAGTGGTAATTATACTTGCCTTCTATACCCAAGATCGCGGGTTCCATCCCGGCCAAGTTCGAGGGATTTTTTCGGGCGTAAAAATCCTAAGTATGGCTTCCTTCGGAAGGGAAGTAAAGCCGTGGGTCCAATGCCGGCACGAAAAAGAACCTCAAGCCTGAATGAAGAGACGTCTGAGCAAAATTTATCGGCCGTTTCACATCCTGAATTGAATGGGACGCTGATGACCTGAGATGTTAAAGAGCGTCCGTAAATAAACCAAATGGAAATGATCTCAGGTACAGGATTATTAGAAAGTGCAGGTCAACACGATCATATCGGCTCGTGCATTGCATCAATATGAAAAGAAGCGCCATCTGAACGAACCGTTCAAGGTTGTGAAAGTCGGTGACTATTTCCGTTGCAACTTAACATGAATATTTAGGTTAAAGAGAGAAGTAAAAGAGAGGTGATCTCCGTTATCCGAAATGATGTTTGTGTAACGATCACAAAAAGCAAGGTTTACGAGTATGATGCAAGGACGTTAGGTTGAAACTGGTTGTGCTAGTTATTTTGGGAAGATCTGCCCCGCGGGACCCCCACGCTCTGTGTACTTCCGGCTCGCAGAGTCCTGCAAGGCATTACCGAATTTGTAGGTTATGTCGCCCGCGGCGGTGGATGATGATGCTGAATGAATTATAGGAAGCCCTAGCTATTGCTCTCTTAACCAGGTGCTTTCAACTGTTTTGTAGGCAGGTCTTTCTAACACTGCACTATAAATTAATTATTTAATTTAGTACGAGAGCGCTCTGAAAAGCTCTTGGTTTGGATTATAAGTTGCCTTGCAATAACCAAGATAATTGTTTTTTTTTTAACATAGGTAAACGCGTAAGTGTAGTCACTTGTTAATAGTGACCGTGTAAACAAACTAGTGTTAACATTTTCTACAAAATGGATAAGATTGAAATACGAACTGTGATAAAGTACTCATTTTGCAGGCTTTAATCCCAACAGAAACACAAAAGGGGTTGAATTTCACATTAGAAGATTCTTCTTTGTTTTCGATGGTTAAAAATCGGGCTGCTGAATTTAAGCGCGGTTGTATATCATTCAAGATGAGCGTTCAGGACGTTCCAAAACTGCTACGACCGATGACATTCTGACAGTCATAATGCTGTACTTACTGAATCAATGATGGCCGATTGAAGGTACGCGAGTTGGCTGACATTACAAAGACTCGACAGGCCGTGTTCACTTCATTTTACACGAAGTTTTGGGTATGAGAAAGCTTTCCGTTCGTCGAGTGCCACATTAGTTAACAATGGACCAAAAATGCATTCGAATAAACATTTCGCAAGAGTGTTTAGAGTGTTTAAACATAATTCCAGTCAGTTTCTCCGACGTTTCATAACAGCAGATAAAACATGGATTCATTGCTACGCGCCAGAGATGAAGGAGCAGTCCAAACCATGGGTGGCAATGGGTGAAAGTGCACCAAAGAAAGCAAAAACGGTTCCATCTGCAGGAAAAGACATAGCTACAGTTTTGTGGAATTCTCATGGTGTGGTGCTCGTAGAACACCTCATAGGAGGGCGGAACCATTAACCAGGAATATTACACATCACTACTGAAGGATGCTATTCAGGCTAAACTTCCACACCTTGCGAAAAAGAAAATACTCTTTCATCATGATAATAAGCCATGACACTCGTCTGAAAATGTTGCAGCAAAACTGCATGACGTGCAATTCCACATGCTTCCACATCCGCCATATTCGCCGGATTTGACTCCCAGCATTTACTTTTTGTTCCCAAACCTGAAGAAATGACTGGGCGGACGGAGATTGACGTCCAAGGATAAGGTTAAAGCAGAGACAGAGACAGGCGTTTGTTTTACTGAGGGTGTTAAAAATTTAGAAAGTCGTTAGACTAAATGAATTGGTTACAAAGTAATTATGTCGAAAAACATTTTTTTTAATCTTGTGCTTTCTTGGTCAGACCGACAACTTTTAGAACGCCCCTCATATATAGTATAATATTTTATACTTTCGTATTACACCGTCTGAACCTTCAGTTATCAAAAACTGATTCTTCATTTAGTCTACTAAACTATTTAAAGTACCCTAATTATAAATATGTGATATTTTTGGAACTCTTAAGGTCAAAACTTGTTTTACGTGTGCATACGAAATGAGCAGTGTATATTTACATTATGCTTTCAAAATACTAAGGCTATTCAATAAATAATGTTCATAATTTTAAATGCACATTTTCTCGGCTTTACAATATATTGCTAGCTTAATGCGTAATGTACATGTGCTGCTAATTTCAATTTTGCCACTGCCGGCTCCTGCCTATGGAAGGGGAACAAATTTAAGCCTATGGAGAATTTGTTTTTCGCTATAGGAAAGTGATTTAAAATATTTAAAGATGGGAGAAAATTAAATTTAAATGAACTTTACCCGACGCTCGAGTTTTTGCTCTAACGAAAAAGAAAAAAAAAAAAAGCATAAACACAGCTGCTCTCATTGTGATAGAGGATCGTCAAACAACATTAAGAACAATTCCAGAAATTCTGAAAATTTCTCTGTGACACTCACACGTGGGTAGCTGAAAAGTTGCACATGAGAGATGTTTGTGTTGAGGGGTTTCAAGACAGCATGCATTTGAAGATGATGTTACAGAAAGATGCTGAGCTTCTTTCAAAGGAAATCACTGATGATGATACTTGGTTACTCCGTTTCGATCATGAAAGTAAACAACAAAGCTCTGTGTGGAAACTTCCATGACCACCAGCACAAAATGGCTGCTTCTGCTGGGAAAGTTGTGGTCATCGAGTTTCAAGGTATGGTTTACCATCATGTCGTACCTGCACAAACAACTGGACTTTATGTGCTGAAAACTATGTAGGGTCATATCTCACGCACAAGGCCGCATTTCCGTGCAATATGCTGGGTGCTACATCACGATAATGTATGGCCGCACTCAAAAAAAAAACCAAGATGAAGTGTGTCCCTCAAACCATATGACCTTTTCCTTTTCCCCAAATTGAAGAAACGTCTTCATGGGAGGCATTTTGCATCATCAGAAGCAGCGGTGAAGGCTGCAGAGGCAATTCTGAAAGATCTGTCAAAAAATGAGTTCCAGCATGTCTTTGAAGACTAGCAGAAATGCTGAGACAGGTGCATTGAGTCCAGTGAAGAACATAAAAATTATAGCGATGATTAAAGGTATGTTGTAATAAAGAAAGGATTGTCATTCTTTATTGAACAGTCTTTGTATTTAGAGATCTAATTATTAACTAGCAGAGAATTTTTATAAGAGGTCTGGAATTAAGTCTTAAAAAAGCCAAAATATGCTTTTGCAATAGAAATTCATGAATAAACAATATTAAAAGTAAACAAAACAAAAAAAGCGTATGAAATGATTGTTATGTAGTTAACGTAATTTGTGTCACGGAAATTAAGATGAAACTTGCTATATGTATTGTGAAAGAGAACCGAAATCAGGCCGAAGATACAGCGTAGGTAGGGCAATTAATCCTAGACAAAGAACACCAAGTTTGCCATGTCTGGAAGAAATGATAAGCTTGCGTGGGCGGTTACATCATCGAGTAATCGCGGTATGAAACAAATGGATTTTTAATGTCACAAAACGTAACCACATAGTTAACGGCTTTATCTTATCTACCTCACTTTTACTTAAGTGTCAGGAGAAAGTTGGACATTTCGATAACAAATGTTTTTTAAACATATGTATTGTTGTTTTTACCTTTTTGGCATATGCCGCGGAAAGTTAAAGGAAAAAACTTCACTCTAACCCTCTGATGCTTTAAGGAATTTAACTATTTCTTACTTCAATAGGAATGTGGGTAGCACATTTATGAGGCCGCTATACCTTTTTTTAAGAGTTCGTTGTTTTAGTTGTTACAGTATAGTATGTTACCGTTGTTGGCATTTTTGATAAATATGTTTCTAAGCAAAAACTGCAATTATTGTAAAGCGTTAAACTTGTAGTTATGTTATGTGATCAATTTAATTTCAAAAAGTTGCGAAGGTAAGTCAAAAAGTAAGCTTCCCTAATTTATTTTAGGTGAACGGTACGTCGAGACAACGAATGCTGTTTATTATGCAACATGGCTCGTTGCAAATGGAACCTTCAATTATGCTCCACTAAACCGCCACGGGTGGCCGAGGTCGTTAAGGCACGGACTCGTGAGCGGGAGGTCTGCGGTTCGAATCCCGCCAGGACCGTCCTTCCTGACTGGGGTTTTTTCCAGGTTTTCCTCAGTCTTCATAACTGGCAAATGCCGGGGAGGTACCTAAACTTAGGCCTGGAACGCTTCCTTCCTTAAAAAAAAAATTATCCTTTCCCAATATATCATCTCATTTCATGTATCATCAGTGTCCACCGCCTGTGGTGCCTCAGTAGTAAAAACGGGCGTTAAACACTACTCAAAAAAAAAAAAAAATGCTCCACTAACGTCAATGCACCTTTGACATTTTGCTGGCAACTTCGTTATGGCATCGCAAACCAGTATTTATGTTGGTGAATAAAGCATAATCAGACTGAGTGAGATTCGGTGTATATAGTGGGTGCGGCACAACTTAAACCCCAGTTATGCCAACTTTGCTAGTGTTGAGCCGCGCATTGTCAATTTGGAGGAATGCTCCTGTGAACACTTTCCCTTTCGCCGTTGCTGAATCCTGTGTCTAAGTCATGTAAGGGTCCCGCTGTTGACAGGAGATCCTTGAGGAAACCAGTTAATTAGCAGTAGGCTATCTGCTTGCCCGCAAAACAAGCCGCACGACTGTTTCTGTTACGTGTATCGCAGTGACAACATGACACATCACCAATCACCAGCTTCCCCAAAAATTCCGGATCTTCATTATGCATTTCCAGTAGCCGACGACACACTTCAACACTTTTGTCTTTCTGTGCCAGCGTCAAATCCCATGGAACCCATAGTGCACACATCTTTTTCCATATTCAAATCGTCGTATGTAATGGTGTGCAGTATTGCGCGACCAAGGCCTGTTTGACATTCCAGTTAATCAAAGATTATGCGTCTAACAGTCATAATCAACTCAGAACATCCTCAGTGTTGCTGGGTGACCGCGATGTTAGGATGACCAGCACTCACATTCTTGCGTGCAGATTCCCTGCCGCTAACGAACCCATTAGCCAGTTGTGAACGGTCTTCTGTGCAGAAACTTCTTGACTACATACAAAAGTTAATCATCTATGACTTTCTATAGTACATCTTTGTGCATGATAGCCGCCTTGCATCTTGTCCACGTCTTTCTCTATTAGACAACAAACGAACACTGCCATTTCGCTACACTGCTTACAACTCCACCTAGGTCTTCATAGGGAACTAGTATTAGTCCATCGCTCTTCGACTATCGCCATGGGTGGCCGAGGTCGTTAAGGCGCGGACTCATGAACAGGAGGTTTTCCAGGATTTCCTCAGTCCTCATAAATAGCAAATGCCGGGGAGGTACCCTAAACTTAGGCCTGGAACGTATCCTTCCTTTAAAAAAAAATCCTTTCCTAATTTACCATTTCATCTCGTGTATTATCAGTGTCCACTGCCTATGGTGCCTCAGAAGTAAAAACGTACATTAAACACTATTTAAAAAAAAAAAAATCGCCCTACGAATATGCCGTACCCATAGTTTGCGCGATATTTGCAACTTTTAAATAATTTCCGATTGTCCCTCGCAATTCATATAATAAACAATATCACCATCAACTGTTTTAATTGAAATAATTTTGTCAGGTAACACGTAGCTTCCGGGCATACTTACTTGAATACAATATCAAAACATTTCCAGTTGTAATATTAAATGAAAACTCTCCAAATATTTATAAATAACCACGCTCGTGTTAGATCCGTGGTGTATGTGAATGTTGTCACAGTTTCGTGATCGCTACGCAACCAGAAGCGATGCAATGCCAGGCAGTGCCCTTATACATGCATTACTTATATAGCGGGGCTGAAATTGCCTAAATGCTTACAGAATACTATATTAATAATTGTACTAAAATACTAATTAATATTGTATAATGGATCAGCAATAAGTCATTTTTTAAAGTATGTAAATTCAAAATTACAGAGCAACATTAAATATATCTGCACAGATAATATTAAGACACTGATAACTGTTTGATATTCTAATGCGAGGGGTAACTAAAAATGATTTTTTCCTAAAGGAATAACTGAAACACTGATGTTTGATATTATATTTTATATATAATATTTAAATTATCCTTCGACGTGCCAAATAGGTGTATATAAATTGATCAGTATTATCAGTTATACAAAAAAGCCGCTTACAATGGGAATACGAGGAACCACGAGCTGTTGAATAGAAAAAATGCACATAATTTTTTACAGACATAGTTTCTCATGCTAAAATTCAACTTTACAATTTTTGTTTCGCCTGCGAGAGGTGTGCAAGTTGAGTCGTGTTCAGTTCCGTATACAGCAAAATGGAGGTGAAACGCGACGAACATATGCTTTTCTGAAATTCTGCTCACTTTCAACAAACTTTCAACCGAGGTCTAGGCAATGTTACAGGAGGCCTGTGGAAAGTCTTTCTTCCTTACAGTACCGCTCGAAGGTGGTTTAATTTTTTTCAAGAGGGGAGGCAATCACTTTCAAAGGGAGATGCACTCGGGGGCTCCAGTTTGTGCTCTAACGGAAGAAAACATTAACAACGCTGCTGTCATTGTCAGAGAGGATCGTGTAATAACATTAGGAACACTTTCATACTTGCTTTCCTGCATACTGAGTGCCATCCACACGTTGGTAACTGGAAAGTTGCACATGAGAGGTGTTTGTGCAAAATTGCTGATTACCGAACAAGAGGACTCTTGCGTGCAGGTTTGCATGTGGTTGAAGATAAGGGTTTATTTCAAAGTTCACCCATGAAACTGATGAAATTTGGCTACAACGTCGATCCTGAGAGCAAACAGGAAAGCTTTATGTGTAAATCTCCATGACTACCAACTTAAAGATATTGTACCTGCACACACAACTGTGACTGGGCAATAGGCAATACTACAGAAATGCCCTGAAAAGTCAGCAAGATCATCTTTCCGTGCAACAAGTATGCTCCACCACGATAATTGCACGGCTGCACATTACAAACCAATGAGAAGTGCGTCCCTCATCCTCCCTATAGTCCAGATTTGGCCTCGTATGACTTTTTACTTTTCCGAAAATTGAAGAAACAACTTCGTGAGAGGCATTTTCCATCATCAGAAGCAGCGATGAAGGTTGAGGAGGAGATTCTGAAGGAGCTGTCAAAAATGGTTTGCAGCATGTGTTTGACAGAAACATTGAGACAGGTTTATTGAGTGGGACTATCTAATTATGAGAATGAGCAGCATATGTTGTCAAAAACAAAAGTATGATCCATCTTTATTGAACAGCCCTCTCTTTTGGCAAAATGGTGCGGCCGTACTCAATCAAAGCTTCTTCTTACGTTGCATTTTTGTTTTTTACAGGGGGCACAATGCGACGCACCGCTGGTGGACTCTGCGTCTTTACCACTGGAACATCGCGGCGTGTACGGACCACCGCCACCCCCAGGATATGGGGCGCCGCCGAGCGGAGGCGGAGACGACTCGTGGCCTCTCGCTACCCCAGACATGCCTCAGATCAAGCACCTGCAGGTACAGTGCGAGAAGACCCACATGAGAGTGAACATCGAGTTTGACAGACCCTTCTACGGCATGATCTTCTCCAAAGGTACGGCTCACTCCAGTCACCTACTCTTCTCATTTTAATAAAGATGTAGATGACAGAGTGGTGAAAATTCTACCATACCCGAGGTCAAACTCGGAATCTTTATTCTTCATTCATTTGCTTTCTTGACATATCTGATTTTCCATTCTCTTCAAGCTCCTTTCTTTCAATTTAAGATAGTTTTTATTCTTAACATGTACTTAATTTTTACACTCTCTCTTCTATTTAATTAATTTTCCTTCTTAAGAATAGTTTGTAACGTATATTTATATTGTAAGTAAGACAGTATTTTGTGAGTTCCTCTTCAAGCAGCTTCTGTTTTTCATACACCCTCATTTTCATTGCCCAGTGAGCAGGAGTGAAATTGCGTTCGTTGAACAGAAAACGTGATAATACCCGAAAGATACGATGGGTTGTATGAGGGTTACTACGAAAGTTTTGAGACACGTCAAATTTCGAGCGGGTAGACTCACTCCGACTGTTGCATCTTTACCTCCAACACACTCTATACACTTTCCCATCCTCAAAAACACATCAAAGCACCCCTGTCGATCATTTTCCTCAAGGGTGAAACGTTCATTTTCATATGCAGCCACGCCTCTTCAGAGCTGAAAATCGCTTTCCTCTCAGGCGAGTTTTTATCACTGGGAAGAGAAAATAATCGCATGGAGCCGGATCAGGGCTGTGGGGGGGATGAATAATGAGTCCGGCCTTTGTGGACTCCAGGAACTGACGTTAGCCTTGGTGAAGCAGGATGCCCCTCAGTCCTGTCCTTGGACGGTGTTCTCGGAGCTTGTTGAAAACTTTCGGAGACTGTGGTGTATCACTGAGCAGTAACCGTCCTTTGCTCCTCCAGAGGAATTGTGACCGTTTTCTTCCCGACAATTCGGCCCCTGTTCACTTTCGTTTCTGAGTCGTCATTTGGAAAGATCCAAACTGCCGGCTGCCGATGTTTGGTCTCCGGGTCAAATTAGTAAATCCATGTTTCATTACCCGTGATGAATCTCTGCAGTATTTCTTCACACCATTCAACAAAGGTGCGCTTTTGTGTCTTGTCAAATTGGGGTATTCAACGGGAAAAACCTTCCTGACACACATGCAGTAATTTTAATACTGCTGGCGATCCAATCTGGAAGACTGCCTCGATGTCCTTAAATGTTACGCGATTATTTTTGCATATCATTTGTTCCACCGCTACAATGGTTTCTTCAGTCACCGCCGTGGTCGGAAATCCTTTTCTCTCCTCATCTTGCAGTGAAGTTCGGCCTCTTTTAAATTCCGTAAACCAATGGGAAGCTGTTGTCCTAAATGGAGCAAGGTCCGCAAAGGCCTGTTGCAAACGCTCAAGACTTTAGGACTCATTTAAACCAATCTTGAAATCATAAATAATAATAGCGCAGGAATTCTCTCTCTCCAGCTCCATCGTAACGACAGGCTGCCTGTACACGGGACGAGTTGTTGACCCTCACACTCTGGAATACAGGAGTATTCACTACCTGGTACCGTTTTACTCGTATGGGACTGGCTACCACATGCCACATTACTTTTAAGTGAACATTCACTTTTCCTCATCTCAAAACTTCCGTAGTGATCTTCTTATCACGTAATTCATGCAACGCCCATTTAGCTTACGAACGAAATAAAATAAATGGAGTTCACACAGTTTCACATCTTTCGTTTTTTTTTTTATTCCTTTTATTTAATGACGCTCTTTAACATCTCAGGTCACCAACGTCCCATTCTATTCAGGGCGTGAAACGGCCGACAAATTTTGCTCAGAGGCCTCTTCTTTCATGCTAAATAAATCTTTCGTGAGACGAGTTACCATCACAGTAATATTGTAACCTGATACTTTCATACTATAAAAGTTGCTTCTTTTTGGAAAAACTCATTTCCAAAACAGAATGCTGAAATTAAGTTGTAGAAAACCGCAATAACGCTTGGGACTCGCATTCGAGAGGTCCCGGGTTCAAATCTGTCTCAGAGGCCGACTATCCTGACTTTGAGTTGTTTCGAATACTGGAAACAAGTTTACTGTTGTCTCATTCCACAGTTCTGGTTGTAGTGTGCGATGGTGGAATTTGTTAAATAGGAAAGAAATCTGCCGTGGCCTCTGGTGTGGAAGCGACCTTTCTAAGGAGCTTGGGTTCCTTGGATTATTTATTATTTGGTTCATTTTAAGGACGCTCTTTCGCACAGAGGGATAGGACAGATAAATTTTATATAGGGACACCTCTTCTTTCAGGCTTCAGGTTATTTTACGTGTCGTAAATATACGGAATCTACGGCTTTATTTCCCTTCCGAAGGAAGCCATACTTTTAATTTTTACCCCTAAAAGTTCATCAACACTGGTCGATGTTGGGTCTATAAGTATGGTTATCACTACTGCACCAGAATCGATAAGACTCTTGGAGGAAGGAGGTTCATCTGGCGTCAGGGTGTTCAATCTGAAAATGTTAGGAACCACAGTTGGCTGCCGTTCGTATCCCTCACTTCATTCCTTCTTGTCATAGGTGTTTCCTTGGAGGACGTAGGTACCGTGCCATCAATTTTGTTTTCCCCGGAGTGTTTTACCTATGGGCTAGCGCGCCGCTGTAGCCGGCCAGCGGGTCTGGATGATTGGCGGAAGGGTAAAACAACAAAACAACCCATACAATACACAAATCAATTTAACAGGCTCATTACTTACCAAATTATCATATGAGGCGTTGAAACTGCCCACCTTCATTCTCCAGACATTTTTGATACCTTAAGGAAATTATTCATTACTCCCTGTAGTTCATTTTGAGAACTGCGAAAAATTTCCTGACAAATATTATCTTTGAGTTTTTGTATGGTGTTCGTCTTGTACATGGTATTTTTTTAATTTATCCCAGAGATAATAACTGCAGTTGTTAAATCGGGGGACCGGGGGGGGGGTCACAAATCCCTACAAATAACTCTATCTTCTGGAAACACATTGTGAATTGCTTTCATGATCACGCTATCTGTCGGTTAATTCTCTAAAAGAAAAAGAGGTTAGTGTGGTATTCACATCAACTGTATGCTCAAAAAAAGCAAGTTCTATGAATCTTCCAGCACTGAGTTAGCACATGTGAATGGTACATAAAATCACTCCGTGTTGTTGTAAACACACGGCATAATACACTTTATGTATTAAGTAATGAACAACACAACACACACCCGGAAACAGCTGCGCTACAATTGCGACAGTAGGCTTGCTATCCCCTCCACGGGGCAGTAAACGAGTGGGGCTCGCTCATAGGAAAAACCCCCGCCTCGGGGGAAATTATCACTGATTGCACTGTACAGCAAGTTCGTCAGCACGGCCGAACTGTCGAAACTTGCACGTCCATCCCACTTTATTCTATTTAAGATGCAGAGTGTAATTCAAAGGATGAATAGCAGCATCGAGGTTTTTTAATCACCATCTTCCTCTTAGTTGTGTAGCGTTGCACTAATTTGGATTGTTGTAGTATCGTGTTCTTAGCTGGCTTAAACAATGTCATCATCCTGCCTCTTACCAAGCTCCCTTCACATCCACCAGCTATCTCTTGTAGCAACTTAAGTGTCGATACTTCTGAAGCTGTTCTTCACGGATGTCCTGATTCACTCAAACACTCTCTAGAGCCTCGCTGAAGCTGCTATCAAGATAAAAATTATTTGCTCATTATTGTAATACTAGATTACGAATGGATATCTTAAGTTTGTTGTCAAAATATTTTCTAATTAGCTCTAAAAAGGCAATTTATGAATCTAATCCTGAATGGGTTTCTTAATAGAGCAATAACTATTTTTTTTGGATTAAAAAATGCAGCCTTATTAATGTTTGATACTGAAAACTTCTTTCCTTTATTTTCTAGAAATTAATAAAGAATTTCAATTTTTCATTTTTGCAATGTTCATCAAATAAAAGGTTTTGTTGACGTTAAAGAGATAAAAAACAATATTTTAGTTTCATCCTGGAAGCAAGATGTTTGAGTGAAGCAGACATCATTGGGAATGGTCAGCCGATATCTATTATTTAAATGTGTTATTAGTAAAACAGAAATGTTAGTACTCTGAGCTGTGTGCCATTTACCATCAGCTCTAGTCACTTTTACTGATGAAGAGATATCGGCTGACCAGCCAAACCCTTCCTTACTCTTTCTGTCTTTGTGTGTGTGTGCGTGTGTGAACCTGTTGGTGCAATGTCAATGTGTGTTGCTGCCCGGGCCGATCGCAGGCTTCTACAGCGACCCGCACTGTGTCCATCTCAAACCCGGCACCGGACACCTCAGCGCCACCTTCGAGATCTTCCTCAACAGTTGCGGCATGTCATCCTCGGCCAACCATAACGCGGGCGGGTACGGGGGCCCCACTCCGAGCGGCAGTTACGTCGAGAATACCATCATCATCCAGTACGACCCTTACGTCCAGGAGGTGTGGGACCAGGCCAGGAAACTGCGCTGCACCTGGTAAGTTGATCAAAGTATTGATAATTGTGGACAAAAACCGGAGCTCTTAAGACAGCTCGAAAGGGTAGTGGGGTTGTTTTTTGAAGAGTATTTAACACCCGTTTTTACTACTGAGACATCACAGGCGGTGAATACTGATGATACATGACATGAAATGATAAATTGGGAAAGGGTTTTTTTTTTAAAAAAGAAAGCGTTCAGGCCTAAGTTTTAAGGTTCCTCTCCGGCAATTGCCATTTATGAGGATTGAAGAAAACCTGGAAAAAAAAAAACTCAATTTGGAAGCAAGGTCCTGGTGGGAATCGAACCCCAGATATCCCGTTCACCAATCTTCGCCTGGTGACGGTAGTAGGGTGTATACAGAGAAGTAAATGATAGTGAGGAGTGGCTTTCAGCAATGTATCTATCACATTAGCATTATTGAATTGACATAGTGAGGGAGAGAGGAAATAGCAAACACATACCACAAACTGACAGACCTAGAACACTGATTCCCAAACTTTCTACGTCGTGGAGCACTAATTTTCACCTACAACTTATATGACGACTTTACAAATTTAGACATGTGAAACATGCTTTACTAGCTTATTTCATTATAAAAAATATTAAGGCAGCACCTTTTAAAACGAACTAAAATCAAGTATTGTAAATCCATAATATATCCTCATAAATCTGGTATATAAAACTATTTTCAATTGCAAAACCAAAACGTTACTTGGGACTGTAAAACAACTATTCTAATGAGAGGGGTGAGACTGAGTTGATTTACGTAACTGCGGGCGAAGGTTCATTACAAAAGAAGACGCCGAATAGCTTAACTTCTTGCGGCAACGTCCGACTTCCATTGTTACCTGCGGAAGGTCAAGTATGCACCTCAATTCTATTTTTACCGACACACTACTCAACAAAAATTACAATTTTTAGATCTCGTCATTTCTTTATTCTTTCAATTTCTTCAAGGAGCACATTTTGGGAACCGTTAATCAAGAGCATTGTTCGTCATTAACTTCCTCATAAATGTCAGTAAGACACGGCCCTCTCTGGCTTTTAGAACTTGGGGGCGTCCCATAACCCAACAAGCTTTCATGAATGCATACATGGATAGTGCGAGGCTGCCTTCAAGAAATTACGCGACAAGAATTAACTGCATGTAATTAAATGTAAAATAGTAAAAATCTTAAAATAGTAAAAGAGTGTTACCCGAACAATGGTTAAAACTGGCGATAACATACTTCAAAATACAACTGTTCAAATAACAAGCAATCAAATATTTCTCTCATAAAGCGCGGCAGCTATGCAATAGGAATACTAGCCCATGACATATTTATCTGCTCAAATAGAATAATTTGAAAGAAGCAGATCTATTTCGCCCCACCCATACCTAAATAATAAGTTACATGTTATTGCCAAACAAATATTTAAAATCCAGGCTCTACTAATTTAAATTATTTATAAAATTAAATAGTTTAGGAAAATTCCGGTGTCAAAACAGAAAACAAAACGTTGAAGCCAAAAGGATACCTCACATCCGCCGAAATTAGGCGGCCATCACGTAACTAGAATACAGAAGCTGAAGAATCAAACATTGTTGCCATAACATACAATGAAATGACCCACCGATTTCTTTTAAATTACGCGATTTTTTCAAAAAAATTACCCCCAATTTGATAATATGAACAAATTCATCTTTTAAAATCACATATAATAATAATGATAATAATAATAATAATAATTATTATTATTATTATTATTATTATGAAAATAGTTAAATTTTATTTAATAGTCAGAAGAGTAATTTGAAGGTTCAATTCTATACATTACTGAACATCCGTGGTCGATTATTCCTCATTAGTTGCCATCAAACTACTATTGTCTTTAGTCTGTTTCTATCTGCATTTAAAATATATAATATGAGTTAAAAATCACAATATTCTATTTACATTAAGAAAATAAAGCATGAAAAAACAATTTAACAAGTTCATCTGAGCAGTTTTAAAAAATAACATACTTTTTTTTTATAGATGAAAAATTTTGGAAAAAAAACACAGACACTTAAATTTTTATTTCCTAAAGGGTTTATTTATATATGCGAAATTTAAAATCAGCACCTACTATGACTCCCCCCCCACATTTTCTGATAGAGCGACTTCGTTTTTATTACACTAAACCTTCCTTGGTTTTATATAGAACCGTAATTTGTTGATGAATTAAACTGCTTTCCAAACTCAAGGGCAAACAATTTTATAAACATGCATTTGTTTTATGATGATAATATTTCTGTATTATGCTTTACTTCTGAAATCCTGTATAATCATGAATAATAATAATAAAAAAGAACAGAAATTACAAAATACCCCAAAAATACACACAGTTTTCATCAAAATACTCTTCAAAATATCCGAAAATGGGATACTTACCCGTCGACTGCAAACTTTGGAATCAACACTTTATTGCGAACATGTTACGTTATAGCTGCACTGTCAAAGGGAAGAACAAAGAAACCAGGAGAGGGTGCATGCTCTATAGGGTGGTGATGTACCGTGTACTATTTGGGGAGTTTTGAACAAAGCAATTCAAATGATAGTCAAATAAGAATGATCCTCACACGGGACTCGCGCGAAGGCACCATTCATTACTTGTGTTAAAATATGAAAGTCATGATTAACAAAGATCCTTGGTCAAAGTTAAGGCATATTAGTGTGTGGTTTTCTCAAGCGTCCATAATATTATCAATTCCAATGAATATCTTTCATAATGACACCGGTCAAGTCAGCCTAGAGAATTTGGATCTCCATAGAGAAAGCGTGACGTATTTAAGAAACGTGGGTTCACTGTCATGATTTCAAAACAAAACAGTATCCATGCAATGAAAGCACAAGGGACTTCCAACCTCCAAGAAGTTTGAAGGCTTAAAGCCGACGGGAAAGTTGGTGATGACAGCTTTCTGGAATATACGGGCGTGTACATCTTGAATCTTAAGTTGGCCATTCCTGAAGAAACCTGTTCTTCTACATGAAACTGTTAGGTAGAGTTAATATTTCACGGTAATGTCATCTCACAAGTTCGCTTCCCTGGTATAGTAATAGCGTTTGCGACTACTATTCTTGCGGTCCTTGATTCGAATCCCTTCCAGGTCAAGCTGTCTGGGTAAGGATTTTATGAGAGTTTTTCCTTGCCCTGAGAAGCTTTGTGCTTTAAGGCACCAAGGACTCCAAGCTCATTCGCGCCATCATAAATTCATTTCATTTGACTCTACAGACTTACACTCATAGTATTCAGTTCACAGTCTACGGACGTCGCGAGAAGGCCAATACAATCATTGAGACGATAAAAACGTGTTCAAAACGTTTCACAAATCACAGGCTGCTATAGAAGAATGTGATTTTATGAAGTTTTACCATCCACATACAGTTGATGGTGATTTCTCTCAAGGAAGCGTTATCGCGTTGACTGAAGATCCATTAAATACCCTCTGTTCCAAAGGAAGTCACACAAGTTTAAGTGCATCTATAATGATCGACGTGAGTTTGACGCAATGCGTTTATTGTCCTATTCGCATGTATAAACAAGGAACGCCTCTTATTTATCGACTGTACCTGTAGTAATGTCACAAGGTATTGCTTACTTGCTCTCTGTTCTAGGTACGACTTCTATGAGAAGGCGGTGACGTTCAGGCCGTTCCAAGTGGACATGCTGCACGCCGTCACAGCCAACTTCTTAGGTGACAACTTGCAGTGCTGGATGCAGATACAGGTCGGCAAGGGACCTTGGGCATCAGAGGTGTCCGGCATTGTAAAGATCGGCCAGACGATGACCATGGTGCTGGCCATCAAGGATGACGAGAACAAGTTCGACATGCTAGTGCGAAACTGCGTAGCCCATGATGGCAAACGAGCCCCCATCCAGCTGGTGGATCAGTACGGCTGCGTAGTAAGACCCAAGATAATGAGTAAATTCCAGAAGATCAAGAACTTCGGACCCTCGGCCTCCGTCGTCTCCTTTGCCTACTTCCAGGCGTTCAAGTTCCCCGACTCCATGAACGTGCACTTCCAATGCGTGATCCAGGTGTGCAGGTATCACTGTCCGGAGCCCAAGTGCGCCGGATCAGGATTTCCAGGCGAGTACGGTCCTCCACCACAAGGGCTGGGTGCCGGGTTACACGGCAGCGGTCTGAGCGGCGACTTCGGCGGTGGCAGCATCCATTCGGAATACGGCGCACCTCCGCTGAGCGAATATGGGGCACCTGCAGCGTTCCCCGATCCAAGACATCCCTCGGGACCTGCCGGGGCCTTCTCTGAAAACAAGCCCGACGTCGTCCCAGCACCGCAAGCCCAGCAACAGAGTTCATCCACCTCTAATCCTCCCAACAACCCCTCTTCACCCGCCCCTCACCAGTCACCCCCCTCTGGAGCCAGCAGTGGGAACGGTGGCAACAGCAACGAAATTCACCTACCACCTCCACCACTCCCCGGCCATCAGAACGCCTACACGACTGTGAAGAGGAAGGGCGGTGTTGTGGACGAGATCGAAGGCAATCTAGCCACGCTGGGAGGTCGGCCGAGGTCGGTGGAAGTCGAGCTGCAGGGTGCACGAAGACGAAGGGACGTGGGCACGTTCGTAGTGACGAGAATTTACAAGCGAGAGGCCCAGGAGATGACGGACGTGAATACCAGCAGGGTAATCCAAGTGGTGGCTCCTGGAGACGTCAACTTTGCTCTCAACGGCGCCTCTAGCAATGAAACTGTCGTCATTCAATCGACGACGGCCGCCCAGGGTGGGATAGACGGGGAACACATCTGCATGTCCGTACCCAGCTTCGTGGGCGGTCTCGTCATGCTCCTCCTGGTCCTCGTGGTCGCCTGCTTGGTGGCTGCCTTCCTCTTCGTCAGAGTCCGCGCCATCGACCGCAAGGGTGCCACTACAACATTCGTCACGCACGGCTATGACAACGCCGAGTTCGTCAAGGTTGCCAACTGAAGACCCTTGTTGCAAGTGTAAACGGGTGCTGATCGATGTGGGCAAAGTTGGAGAGAAATGAACTTCATAATGAACCCTCTGCAGCTTTCCCAGTGTTACCAACAGATGAAGATGACCTGAGGTAGCCTTAAAATAATTTAAGGAAATCTATTCAGGCTAACAATGAAATCGACTGCTCGACAACGAAACCAATGTACACTGTTTAAATTGCCATTACGTTGTATACATGTCACCAGATTCGTATTCAGGAACTGAAGCAGTATTTTGTTTGGCAACTACCAGGACATTAGTGTTTGTGCTGGAAACGGATCTGGTATTCAGAACCAAAGCGAAACTAGGTTGCCAACATTCCCTCCACAGACAATGTGTTAAAGGAGGCCATGGAAAACATCGCGACTTGAGAGCAAAATAGGTTCACATTCATTAATATTCAGTCACTCGTAATTTTATTTAATTATTAATTTATATACATACTTCGCTCATATCATTGCTCACGTACCATCTTCTATACTGCGTCGTTACATTTTGGATGCCTGAGAGATACGACAATTAATTAAAATAAAATAAAAAGAGGAATAGTACACAGCATCTCTCACTCGTCTGACATTAAACACGCAATCTGATGTTAATTTATTAGCAATAAGACTTATGTTAATTTATGTTACTCTTAGTATCTCTTTTTTTTAATTATCACAGATTCCCGTAAGACTGGTCTACGTTTAAGTATACCTTTATGTGCACAATACAATATTTTTGATAAATTTTCTAGATTTCTTACGTTCGTTAAGACTAACTATAGCTTTCCAGAAGTGTATGTATAAAACTATAACAGCAGATAATGTTCTCTTGTGAATGAAACAAAGAAACATTAATGTCCCAGTGTGTACATAATCACTCAGGAATGTGATAAAATGTGTATTAAAGTATTTGATTACCAACATGGCATTTCTCATATGGGGCTTGTCTTTGGTCAGTCTTCAGATGTGTGATGACTTTTCTACCTCTAGATAACAACCAACCCTGTTGAGATTAGTTTCCCTTCCTCTCCAGCAGCTCTGATTATAACTGACATCACAGTAGGTTTGAGAAATACATTAAAGCTAATATATAGTTCATCACTAAACAATAAGATTTTTTTTTTTTTTTTTTTTTTTTTACAATATATCTGTACTCACAAATTTGATGATATTTTTCAAAGTAGTCCCCGTTGAACACAAACAACTATCCCAGCGTTTCTACCAGTCTTCAAAGACATGCTGGAAACCATCCTTTGACATCCCCTTCAGAAACCCGCATCCTTCCTAACTGCTTCTAATGATGAAAACTGCCTCCCGAAGCTGTTTCTTCAATTTGGGGAAAAGGAAAAAGGCCATACAGGGCCTATATCTGGACTACAGGGAAGGTAAGGGGCACTTTTCACTTTGATTTTTGTGAGATATTAAGAAAAAACATTTATGATATGCGACCGTGTATTATCGTGGTGTAGAATTCAGCTTATTGCACGGAAATGAAGCCTTTTGTGTAGGATATGAGCTTTCATAAATTTCAGGGGGTAGAAATGATGGAGATTTCCACATAGAGCTTCGCTATTTTATCTCAGGATCGAAAATGTGCTGCCAGTTTTCATCAGCAGTGAATACCTTTGAAAAATATTCCTGTAACATCGACTTCAACTTCTCGCGAACCTTCTTTTGTTCGGGAATCAACGGTCTTGGAAACCACCGTGGACAAACACGTCTAATGTGCAACTTTCAGTTACCAGTGCATGGGTGACAGCCAGTGAACTTTTCAGAATTAGAGCACACTTTGGAGCATCCGATCCACCTTCGTTTGAAATTGACTGCTATCTTCTTATTGGTGCTACAGCCCGTGGTGGGCCTTGGTCTGTCGCGGCGACCTCTGCTTCCTCTATTTTCGTCTTATGACATCATTGATAGAAGACAGTATTGCAGGGAGGCGTTGTAATCAGCAAGCCGACACCCCGCCGGTCGTCTATCACGCGACTTACTAGTTCGAAGAACACCAGAGCTTCATCAGGCAGCTTCCCAATTATCCTCACAAGGCGGGTGCACTCCATTCCAGGCCTCTCTAACTTAGAAAAAGTTCGGGATCGGGAATCGAACCCGTGACCCCCGGTTAGCAGTCAGCAACGCTAACCTCTAGACCAAATAGATGGTCGTAATAGCTACCCTCTTTAAATATTTTAAACCAGCTTCCGTTGTGCTATAGGGAAGAACAAGCTCTCCATATACCTCAGCTGAAGATTTGTTTAGACGAAAGCAGAATTTCAGAACAGCATATTGTTCATCGCTTTTTACCTCCATTTTGCTGTGGTATAACTGAACACGTCTCAACTTGTACACCTCTCATGGGGGAGCCGGAAGTGACAAAAATGAAACTACTACCATTTGTACATATGCATTAAGCTAATAAAATGTAAAGTTAAATGTTAGTGCGAGAAAGTAGGCTAGTAAAAAGTATGACAATTTTATTGAACACACCTCGTAAGGTAATATTTGTGCACTGAACTTTGCTCTTGAATAACTACTTATTTTATATAACAACATTCATCTTCTCCCCTTCCCTATTTGATTATCGAATAACAATCATATGCTAGTGCTGTAAAGCGCGGAAAACACAACGTAACGCTTTCCATAGATCACTTACGGTAATTATAAAACTAAGCTATGCTCTCCAGCTCCGTAACCTATTTTTTTAATGTAAAACGTTGTTATATTTCTCAGCTAAACATAAAGTAGGAATTTAAGAGAAAAAATAAAGAAATTATAATAATGCTTAAAAATTCTCAACCCTCTTTCAGAAACTACCAATAAAAAAAAAAAAAAAAAAACAAATCCAAAAACCAGAGTTAAAAAAAAGGCGCGTATCTTAATTAAGTACTGTTCTACATAATTACCTTTTATTTCAGTAAATACTGAAATGTAAAGTCTATTTTGAAAAGAATAAGTACATTGTCATTAAAGTTTAATTAATGAATCTGTAACTTTTACGTTTAACAGCTGTTCGTTAAACAACTAAGAACAGCACAGCTTATTTCGGCACCTTTGATGTCGTACTCCTGAATACGGCTTCTCAACGACTGTTTATCAGCTAAATTGTGTTGAGCAATCATGTGTAAATGTGGAAGTTATGGATTCGTAAATTAAATCTTTAACCGTAATGAAAATTATCATTTTTTTTTCCAAAATATATGAAATTCCCGTATTTGATATTGAAATAAAAAGTAATTGCGTAGAACATCGCATTGATTAAGCTGGTAAGTTTTTTCTCCTTCCTGCAGCCGCAATCTGCTATAATTTGAATCGCTTTTTGGGGTTGCTTAGGTGGGTTAATAGCATCTGACAAGCTCGCATTTCTCCTGATGATTTCTGCTACAATTTTATATAAGTTTGCATCGTTCACTTTTAATACATCCGGCGATTTTCAGTGTTTTACCAGGAAATTTATCGCATTAGTGATCTTATAAAGTTCCGTCATTTTACTTACTGTTAGCATTTGAAAATAGTCCGGCTGATGTGGAAATATCAGGGATGGGAAGCAATTGTTCACGTACAGACCGATTTTTCTCACCATAGGTCATTGACTCACTTAATAATCTATTTATGCTGATTAAAACTATCCATAATCACACGGAATAACAAATACTTGTAGGAGTAACCACGGTTGCTTTGAAGCACATCAATTAGCTTCATATCTCTTTTAATAAGCAGTTTAGGCCACATGATACACGAAACCGTCGCTACCTTAAGTTTATATTAAACCATCTTCAAGAATGTATTAAACGTCAGGTTTCGCTGAGAATTGGAAGTAAGGAAAAGATGAGAGAGAGAGAGAGAGAGAGAGAGTGTGTACGAGCTGTTTTCATCCACAAAGCTCGCTTTGTAATATTATAAATAGGAAATAATGAATGGCTTTTGAGTATTAAATAGAATACAAAGTTACGGATGTCAACAGATTGTGCCCCTATGCATTACTGGCATAGCACCTCCCAACAAATAATTTAACACAAAAAGCAAAACAACTATTATTAATATCATAAAACATTATGTTTTGTAATTATAATATGTTAGTGCTACCTGCTTTCATTTGTCTCAACTTTTCCCCTGTGTTAATTATTTTTTACTGTCCACACACTTAACTTTAAACAAAAATTTCCTAATCTGGTTATCATCCTCAAAGCTATTTTTCTTTAATAATCTTTTTTATGCATTCATTAATTCCTGGACAGTCAAACGATATAAGTTCTCTACAGATGAGACATATGATGCCCTTTTCACAGTTATTTCCGAATCCTCTGTTTCCCACATTCTAGTCTGAGCTTAGCAACCCCTTCTCTTTCCTATTTGTTACTCTTCTCAATATACTCTTATCTTCATTTCCTTATATAAAATAAGTGATGTTTTCTCGTTTATTGCTCCTTGCATAATCTGTCTGTCCATATCTTTACGCCTTAATCTGATTTACTTCCAAAATTCCTTCCTAAGACATTCTCTCTCCCTCTGTGCATCACCCATCCCGTTCTTTTCCAATTGATCTTTATCTTATTAACCCAGCTGTTAAAGGACCTGTTGTTTTCCTGTTATCTCCCCTATTGCTTTAAAATATCTTCTTCGTTCAACTGGTGTATCCTAAACAATATCTTAATACCCACTCCATTATCGAATTTTCACATTATCTTTTTCATTCAAGTAATGCCCTCATGTTTACAAAATTTTATGGGCATTTAAAAGTAACAATATAGCGAATATGAAACTTCTTGCAATTGAAATAATAAAATAAAGTTAACTATATATTTAAAAATATTACTTGAACATTTTGGAGACTTCACAAAGCTTCTAGGGGGGGGGGGGGGGGGCTCAAGGGACCTAGGTCCCAAGGTTTCGTCGCCTCTGCAATCTGTTAATGAGTGCCCCACCTGAGAAGTGATTTAACAGGCATTTGCTTTGGGCTGTTGACAGTTATGGTTCTAAATTAATACTTTTGTTTTTCGTTATATAACTTAGAGGTATTTCCTCTGTCCAAATTATGTTATAAAAGAAAGTGTACAATATTAATTTTGGATTGCTCCAAATATAAATTAAAACTTGTAGAATGAATTCGAACAAAACGATTTGATCTCAAAATACGGACGCTTAGGTTCTAGTACCTTATACGTATCAGCATACGTCAGTAAACTATTTAAATAGTTTTAATGTTTCACAAAAATATCAATGGTGTCAAAAATTTAAAAGAAAAAAATAATTTAAGATAAATGCATACTTATGATTGATTATCAACGCAAATCCTGATTATTATCATTGATATCTTCAAAAGAAACTGCAATAAAATTTCCCAACGGGCATGACAATTACCACGCTTACATGTCGAACTAAAATCGATTTTAATGCGCTTTCCAGATGAATTCGAACTTCTTTTACACGATGTTTTTCAGCCCGTGCTGAAATCTGTTACCAATTTCTACTTAAGTTTTCACATTGATTGATCTGTCTTACTTTATTTTTATGTTGGATAATCTACGGGATAACCTATTTAAACAACGGATAAATTATTGACTTAAATAAATTTTGGAAAGATAAAACAGATGCAAAAGATTAAATTGAATAAAAATATGTATTTCGTGCGTAAATGACGATCGATTTTGTGTGATGAAAATGAGTAAAATGAGTAACGTTAGCGCGCATTAACATACTTCGATCTCAGTATACTTGGCTGCAGAAGAAATACCGATACGATATGTAAGCAAACATGGAGTGGTGTAAAGCTTTTTATAAGTTCAATTTTTAGGTTTATATGCAAGGTTTTCTGTATATTATATGTCATTTGTTTCCTGAGTGAAGTTCTCGTAACACCACAATATTTCAAACTGATAGCGACTTCGACTCGGCACAATCTCTGTTTACAGGCACATTTTCAATCCTAATTCAAATTGAATTGAGTTCGACTTGAAAATGTCGTAAATATTAAGAAATAGGCAGGTTGAGATCGAGAAACTCACCTCGATACGGAGCTGGTATTGTTACGCATGTGGATTTCCGGAAATCACGGCGGCTGTGATACTTAAGGAAGAAGGAAACCCGCTCAGCTGGAAGGAAAAAGTATTACAGCAGGCCTTGAGATACCTGTTCCCCCAGTGAACTGCAGTTGACGACCAACTGATCCACTTCCCCCAATTACAGACAACATTGCTGCCGCTTCGCGACGTTTTCATCAACTTCAGCTCTCTTTTTGTATATTATCGGAATACTAAGCGTGCAAATGTGGCATTTTCCTCTTATAGTATTTAAAAATTGTTAGAGCTCAAATTGTTACTTTAAGCCAAAAATATCAGGTTCCTGCATAAGTTCGTAGCGCTTTCTGGCTATGATAGTATAATGTTTTATTTGAGATGAACAGCATACAAAAATTAATCAGTAATACATTCTCTTCCGTTATCTATGACTCTCTCCAAATGTGAGGACAGTTTCTTGATTCCATATATGGAGAAATCTACTGGTTTGCTGCTGAAGAAGTCGTCAAGCCAAGTTTGTAAAGCATCTTCTTTATCAAAAGAGATCCTCATCTGTTGTCAGGCCTTTTTGGAGCTATGCCGTGGCAAAGAGAAAAACTCTGCAAACCATTGTTACAGGAGATGAAACTATGATCCTCTACTATGATCCCTTGTCCAAAAGAGAGTCAATGGAGTGGCGTAAACCTAGCCAAGCACCGCCTCTAAAGGTCAAGGTCACTCAGTCAATCAAGAACATAATGGCCACAATTTTTTGGAACTGTGAAGGAATACTCTTCATTGACTTCAAGGAGAGGAATATCATAGTTAATTGAGAATACTATGCTGGCCTAACGCACAGACTACGTGCTTCCATCAAAGAGAAAAGGCGAGGAAAGTTGAGTGGTGGTGTGCGCCCGCCTTCTTCACGACAAAGCGCCTGTGCACACAGACCTTGTTGTAAAGGAAGCTGTGAAGAAATGTGGCTTCAAAGAGATCGACCATCCACCCTACAGCTCAGATTTAGCTCTCAGCGACTATTTCCTCTTCTCAAAACTCAAGAAGGACCTTCGAGGAAAGAAATTTAAGTGTGACGAAGAAGTGGTGGATGCTGTTTATGCCTATTTTGCAGACAAAACTTCTGATTATTTTTGGGGGGGGGGTGAAATGTTAATTCAAAGATGTGAGAAGTGTATTGCAATAAAGAGCAACTATATTGAAAAGTGAAATATAGTTTTTGTCTTTATCACACCTAGAAAATAGTTAGGCCGGAAACTTACTCTCGTATCTTTGCGTAAGAGCAAGCTTTATTGCCTAACCTTGCAGCGGGGGAAGAGAATTTTTTTTTGAATGATTTATTTATGGACGCTCTTTAACAGCTCAGGTCATCAGCGTCCCATTCAACTCAGGGCGTGAAACGGCCGACAAATTTTGCTCAGAGGCCTCTCTTTCAGGCTTGAGATTCTTTTTCGTGCCGTAAATGTACGATACGGGACCCACGGCTTTAATTCCCTTCCGAAGGAAGCCATACTTAGGATTTTTACGCCCCGAAAAAATTCATCGGGGTTCGAACCCGCGATCTTGGGTTTAGAAGGCAAGTATGGCAACCACTACACCACCAGGACCGACGCGGAAGAAGAGGAAAATTAAAGAAAACGGAGAAAGTATGTCACAACTGAGTAAAAATAAATAAATAAATGAAAAATGCTTATTCTAGCAAAAGCGCTACAACATGCAGGAAGAGTATTGAGATGTAAAAGAAAAAAGGATAAATAAAAGAGGAGTCTTAATACTTATACACAGATGTAAACAATAGCTTGAGCCAGTTGTATGTGAACACCGTGATACTAAACGTATACGCAACGTACTAACTTAAATTATAAAATATGACATGTTCGCACGCTTTTAATGTGTGAACATTGTAGCAATGATTTGAACCTTCTGCCGAAATAAATTTAAATAAATCTCCAAGTTTCATTGCTAGAATTTAATTTAACGTATTTAACAGTAGGACGCATGCCCTGTAAACGGAAGAAATCAAAAAGATTCTGTTTCGTTTTACAGACCTCAGGGGTAAGATGAGGCTTTTTATTCCATAAAATATACTTTTCTTAATAACTCTTCCTATAATTTAGTTATTTTCTGAGAGTAGATACTTTCGATTGTGTATAAAGACACTGAGATTGCATCATCATAAATTACCGTATTTCTTTTAGCGAAATTTAAGGAATGAATGTAGTTATTGTGGTTGTACTTATGGAATTTTTTTTTTAATTTTTTAAAAAAATTTTTACTAATCACCAAATGACAACGAAAAAAAATATATATGCACATATACATATGTATATAGATACACAAATATGAATGTGCCTGTGAACACTCTAGTGGGTCGGTCCTGGTAGTGTAGTGATAACCATACTTGCCTCCTAAACCCAAGATCGCGGGTTCAAACCCGGCCAGGATCGATGGATTTTTCGGGTGTAAAAATCCTACGGAAGGGAAGTAAAGCTGTGGGTACCATGTAGTAGATTTGCGGCAATAAAAGGAACCTCAAGCCTGAAAGAAGAGGCCTCTGAGCAAAGTTTATTGGTCATTTTATGCCCTGAATTGAATTGGACACTGATGATCTGAGCTGTTAAAGAGCGTGCTAAATTAACAACAACGCTCTAGTGACTACAGTTTTTGTTTTTTCTCAACGAAATTCATCGTTAGTTTATGCTATATTCATGGAGTTCGTTAACCAGCAAAAATTGGACCAATGGGAATGAACCTAAAGCGAAAATTTAAAAATGGTTCTAAGGACTGCAAATTTTCTTTATTCGGTTTGTGCCATTGAAATAAACAGATAAAAATAGTTCTGAAAATCAGCGAAATCAGACAGTTAAGAGTGGAGGTTTATCTGAAGCTCAAAATTTAAAAATCACTAGCTGCCAATTTTTTTCTCAACGAAACTCAATATATGCCATTGAAATAAAAAAAAAAAAATCTGAAAATTAGGAATATGGTACTATTAGGTGTATCAGTTTATTTGAAAGCCTAACTTTGAATACCTTTCTAGCGTTTAATGTTCTCTCAATTGTTTAAAAAAGGCAAATTAACTCATACTTTTCAACGATGTATGTATATATTATCAAAGGTTCTGAAAAAAAACATGGCGACTAATTACACTGGCTGGCCCGTCTTCTACAAGAGAAAGGAAATGACCAAGGTGAATGTTTTGAATTGTGGGCTCCTGGTAGTAGACACAGAGTCACTGCTTCCTCCTAATTTCTGTAAACTCAAGCGCTTTGTAATAACCGTCACAAATCTAACTTGCTAAGGAAGTCGCTTAGTTTACACAGCCCCTTTGACGGACTTTTAAGGGTTTCTTTCTTTCATTTTTTTCTAAAAAGTAAAGATTTTCTGCCGCTTATAAAGTTACCTAAGGCAACTTAGTATATTTTCTGCACCAAAATTGGGAAGAAAAAAAAAATACGGCATTTATCAGCGTTCTGCTTCGTCAAAAAGAAAAATGTATTTATGTGGGTGATAAATGTTTAACTTTCTCTTCTTTATTTTTTCTCAAACTATATTTATTATATACCATTTTATGTTTTCCAAGTGGCCGTTATCTTTTTCCGGTAAAACAATATTTATCGACACCGCGCGATTCGGTCACGCAAATCCCATATTCAGTTATCGTGTTACCAACTTAACAGCGTAACTATTATTTATGCAACAATGCTTTCTCACCCCAGCGTAAAAACAAGTTATGTCAAACTAAGTAGTAAATGAGGGACAGTCAAATGAAAATTGATCCTGCTAAAAAGTGTCATTCCACAATTGTTTTCTCAAAATTAATCTTTATAATTATTAATAATACGAGGGCTGTTCATTAAAGAAATTTACAGGCATAATTTCTCGCGCTAAAATTTGCCTTTACAATATTTCGTTAGCCTGATGCGTAATTTTCACCTAGAACAAATTAATCGTTGTTACTTTCGGTTCCCGCCCGTGCGAGGTGTGAAAGTTGAGAAATGTTCAGTTCGACTTACAACAAAATGAACGTGACGTTCGACGAACAACTTGCTGTCCTATATAATTCTCAAATTTTCAGCTGAAGCCTAGGCAACATTACAAGGCCTAAGGAGAGTTTGTTCTTTGTTATACTACAGTTCGAATATGATTTAAAATGTTTAAAGCAGGGGGGACAATCAATTTCAAAGGAAGAGTCATTCGCCTGGCGCGTACTGTTTGTGCTCTAATGCAAGAAAACATTAACACCGCCGCTGTCATTGTGAGAGAGGATCGTCGAATAACATTAAGAACACTTTCAGACTTCCCGAAAATTTCACTGGGTGCCAACCACACGTTGGTAAATGCAAAATTATACATGCGACTTGTTTATGCACGGTGGATTCCAAGACTATTGCGTTCAGGTTTGCATGCAGTTTAAGAGCGGAGCTTCTTTCAAAAGTAATCACCGCTGATGAAACTTGGCTACATCATTTCGACCCTGAGAGCAAACAGCAAAGCTCTGTATGAAAATCTCAATGACTAATAGTGATACGGTAGTACATAATGAACGAGTTTCAAGGATGAAACGAGAATGCTGGAGTTTCACATTTTGTCGACCAGAATTATAAAAGGATATTAATAAATTAAAAATAATATCATTGTCTATTTTCTAATGAATTATTCTGAAATCAATACCTACTATTGTTCTACTTACGACATCAATGTATCATGGAAGCTATTTAGTTCCTTTGTCTATTATTGTTGTTAGGGAAGATGAATTTACCTCGGTATATACATTATAAATAGCTTGGGCATTTCACGAAAATAATTCTAAGTGCGCATGTCTCGAAATTGACTCCACTACATGAAATCTCCTACAGATGTCTCTGCATAAATAATGGAATGGTGTAATTAAACACAAAGTGAGAACATTTATCTCTATTTTTCCACTAAAATAAACAGCTATCAAGCACTTGAATTCTATCGAGTGTAAGTATAACGGGAATATTTACTGTTGAGGTCAAAGTTTAAATCACTGGGTTGGTGGTAGTTCGATATAATGCGAATTAAAGCCTGTGATAGTTTCCACTTAAGCTTACAGTGTGTGTGTATACTTCTGCTGGAGTGAAAGGACATTTGCCGATGACATCCAACTTTTACGGATGTACTTTAGGAACATGCGTTTCTAAATGTTTATTACATTAATACTCCTTCCCACATTCCAGGCATACGAACTCTTTTGATTTACTCATCATGAACAAAAAATAATGAAGCTCAGTGTAAACTAATACTTACTAACACTAACACATTCTATTCACAACACATTTAACAAGTTGGCCTAACGTTCAGACGTCACATACGAAGGCGTTCGGTCTATTTCGGTTTTCTCCCCTGCCACCCGTGAAATCTCGTACCTCACGAGATCAGAAAAAGGGGGACGAGATCGTCACGAAAAGACGGTCATGTTAATTTTCTTGCATAGGCTACTGCAATAATACAAGGTTTGATGTTGAATCGAATTCTTTTTTAATATTTCTGATCAATTGACTCAAGAAGTTCCAAGTTCATACTTTCTCATTACTGAAAGTCGGTCCTGGTGATGTGATGGTAACCATACTTGCCTTCTAAACCCAAGATCGCGGGTTCAATCCCGGCCAGGATAGATGCATTTTTTCGGGCGTAAAAATCCTAAGTATGGCATCCTTCGAAAGGGAAGTAAAGCCATGGTCCCGTGTGGTACATTTACGGCACATAAAGAACCCCAAGAGACCTCTGAGCAAAATTTATCGGCCATTTCACGCGCTGAATTGAATGGGACGCTGATGACCTGAAATGTAAAAGAGCGTTCATAAATAAATGAAATCAACGAATCATCACTGAAAAAACATAAAAAACACTAACAGTGTTCTACTTAACAATTAATGCTAATACTAAATCAAATTGCGCAGGCATTTCTTGGTTGTTGCTATTATTATTATTATTATTATTATTATTATTATTATTATTATTATTATTATTATTATTATTTATATTTATATTATTTATTATTTATAAGAATAATTTAAGGTTATGTAACGCTCTCATACGTAATGTACTGCCAAGAAATGAATATAGAAAAATTAACACTAGGTGCTACTTGTGCAATCAAATTTGCTCTTGTATAACTATTTATTGTATATAGTAACTTTGGATAACACCACTCATATCTCCTTACGACATTCTTCTTTCCTTCCTCCACTAAAGCTGCTGTAAAGCGCGGAAAATACAATATACGCTTTTCAGAGATCTGTTATTTACGGCCATTATAAATCTAAGGTATGCTCGCCAGCTCCTTAACCTGTTTTGTTTGTTTTTTTTTTGTATGTCAGAAACGTTAAATTCTAAAACGTTATTATATTTACTCAGCTAAACATAAAGTAAGAATTTAGGAGAACATGAAATAATAATAATGCTTAAAATCACCAATAAACAATCAAAACCGAAAATCGGATTAAAAAAACAAGGTTTACTCACTTTAATTAATGTGGTGTTTTGCGTAAAAAAAAACAGGTTAAGGAGCTGGCGAGCATACCTTAGATATCAATATAAAATACGGGAATTTCTTATATATTTTGAAAATAAAGGATGCATTTTCGTCCGAGTCCATAACTTCCACATTTACAGATTGCTAAACACAACTCAGGTGCAGTGATAAAGCGTCATCTAATGGATTCATTGAGAACTACAGTCAACTCGAAACACAGACATTAAAGGTCCCTAGTGTGGATTCACCGCTAGAAAATTTAGCCCAGGTTGAAAAGGCTGAATTATCACAAATATTAAAAAACCTTATGACATTTATCAGAAAAAATAGGATAGATTTATTAATTGAATGCATAGTAAAAACATTAAGGATATTTCTAAAAGTTTATGTTGGCATATAACTCAGAACAGGTTAGTATTATAAAATTCTACTAATTCGATAGCCAATATTAACTTTTTTATGGATGCGTAATTATATATTCTGCAATGAAGACAAATTATTGATTCTATTTTCAGTAATAAACAAATTGTTTCCTCAATATTATCTTAATATAATGTTCAGTTGAAGACAACACGTTAGCAACGAAAGCAATTAGAGACGTAATCATTATTTAATGCAGTTAGTGTTATAATATAACATTGTATTAACGGTTTTGACAAAGAATAAGACTGTCTATAGTTCTGGCGAACAAAAAAAAAAAAAAAAAAAAAAAAAGGAATATACAGATTTAAATAAAACACTCACACATAATTTTATTAATTTTTATGCAATTAACGTACGAGAGCTGTTCAATAAAGAATGATTATATACTTTGACTCATCTTCAATGTAGTCCCCGTTGGATGCAATGCACGTGTCCCAGCGTTTCTGCCAGTCTTCAAAATAATCGTTTTATGACAGATCTTTAAGGATCGCCTCCGTAGCCTTCACCACTGCTTCTGATGATGGAAAATGCCTTCCACTAAGAATTGGGGGAAATGGAAGTCACACAGGACTAAATCTGGACTATATCGAGGAGGAAGGACCATACTTCACATTTGTGAGATTTAGCAATAACATTTGCGATGTGCAGTATCCGGCTTTTTGCACAGTTTTCAGGTCATATTTTAGTCTTGCCCAGTTACAGTTGTACCTTTGTCCAGATGCGACATACTTGTAAACTATTCCTTGAATATCGAAAAACGAGATAGTAGCAGCAAACACGTTGTGCTTTATTTAGTGTTGGTGACCACATAGTGCTTTGCTGTTTTCTCTCAGGATCGAAATGGTGTATCCAAGAAGGCTCATCAGCAGAAATAATCTTGGGTCTACGAGAACAGAAACAGGGATTTAGCACATAGCAACTTTGAGTCCGTACAATGACGGCTTATTGTGTATGTTCATTCACATACGATGTTAATTCTAGGTATTCAGGAGCATTACTAAAGTTGTGCTTGTCGCCGCTGCCGTCCATTTTGCAGTTTGACCTTTCTGTTTCAAGAAAGAAGACAATGATATCTTTTTTCACCTTCTTTTAAGACACTAGAGGTTTTGTGAGGTATGTTGTCTGTTCCAAATGGCGCCAAGTACCAAGGAGCGAGTTCCCCAGAAGTACTCACCCAAAGTTGCATTATTTTTCCTATGGTTTTAAGCCCTTTTCCAATCTGTAGAATGTTGCTGCTGAAAAGTCACGTCTAGAGAACAGCACCTGTAGACTCAACAACGGCAGGTACCCAGCAAGGTCATAAAACTATCGCTAAACTTAACTTTAACTGTTAATTTGACATGGACTTTGTATACTTTCGTGAAAACATGTGTATACCATCAACATAATATAAAATTATTTCGTACATAATGGTGTTTGAGACCCTGGAATATGAGTAAACTGAAAGCAAGCTATGTGCACTTTATGTTTGAAGATGTTAGGGGCCGAATAATTAATTTGGGGGGAATAGCCTATTTATCCTGACTTGGCGGCTATGTCGTCAAAAATTATGACCATTAGTGTCAACAATTGCACAAAGATACGTTACTGTTCCCTGTTATTACAGCACAGAACAATAAAAAGAGAAAATGGGTTTTCTCTCTTGATTAGATTACAAATTCCGGTTTTGTGCATAAATATGGCCAAGTACGTAAACGATTTGCTTCAGTTGCCTTCACATTCTCTCTACAAACAGTCAATAACTCAATTAAAACAGAACTATTTTAGCATTGTACAGCACCGATAATATTAAGAACGTTTATCTTGACCAGAAGAAGCATAACTTGCGTTTGACAGTATGCTTTGTAGCCAGTTTAACGGTTAATGCGATTGTTTTGAGTTTTTCCTCACTTCCGGTGCTCAGTACACGGATATAGACGTAATAATGGTTCGGTGTCTGTAATCACTTGCTGCAAACTAATATAACAAATAAAAGAAAGCTGCTCGTTATTGCAATGTTAATGAAGACGGGAGCTGCTATCCGCTTATTTTTCTTTTTGTACTTTCTGCACGACAGCATCACATGCATGGTGAGTATCGTGTTATTTCTGTGAGTGCATACAGAGTCATATAGCAAGTGAAAGGTCTGTAACATGCCTCTTGCATTACAGCTGTTTATGTCGGAGAGTGACTCGGAATGCGACAAGACCGTTACGGTTCAACATGGCACCATCAAGGGCTATACCACAACATCCGTGAAGGGCAGACCGATTTGCTCTTTCACGGGAATCCCCTACGCACAACCGCCCATTGGAGACTTGCGTTTCAAGGTTAGTAGAAACATAAACTGCTTCCCTAACCGCCAACGTTTGTGTTCGTTAGTCATTACCAGAGACCGAAAATATAGGCTTTATAATAGGCAGGCATGCTGGGCCCATAACCCAGCACAAACGTCCACGGACCGAAACTACGCTCTGGTACCAATAAATTCATGCACCACGTATCAGTGCTTTCTAGAACGACATCTTCCTGTTGATGTCTGCAAGTCATCCCTTTTGGAAGGTGTCATAATAAAATCTTCATAATGTGGACATGAATTAACAATTACTCTTCATTGACTTCAAGGAGAGGAACACCACAGTAAATGGGGAGTACTGGCCAACTGCACAGACTACGTGCTTCCATCAAAGTGAATGGTGGTGTGCACCCGCCTTCTTCCGATAGCGCGTTTGTGCACACATCTCTTGTTGCAAAGGAAGCTGTGAACAAATGTGACTTCAAGGCGATCGATCATCCACCCTACAGTCCAGCCCTAGTTCCCAGTGACTATTTCCTCTTCTCAAAACTCAAGAAGGACCTTCAAAGAAGGAAATTTACGTGTGACGAAGAAGTGATGGATGCTTTTGCAGACAAGATTTCTGACTATTGGAGGGGGGTAGAAATGTTAATTCAAATATGTGAAAAGTATATTGCAATAAAGGGTAACTATGCTGAAAAGATAAATGTAGTTTTTGTCTCTATCACAGCTTTAAAATGGTTAGGCTGGAAACTTATGGACCTATCCTCGTACAAACTTTAGATATCTCTTGTATTTAACATAATAAAATGTGTGCTCACCTCGACTTGTCTGTTGTAAAGGTGACCATCGTAGAGCCATTGGTGAAGCATTCACTCTCTCTGATCTCTAGCGCTCGGCTCTCTGAAAACCTTCCCCACCAGCGCATGTGCAGAAGCTAAATTTTCCTCATGTCCAAATCCCCAACCTTCACTTCTAAATACTAGCCGTCTCAATGCTACAATATACATAGTAATTTCCCCACAATGTTACCCGCATTTGTTACAATATCAAACTAATAGACACCTAAACTTTTCCCTCAAGCTGGTTTTTTTTATATGCAGGAACCCCAGCCTCTAAAACCCTGGGAGGGTGTGCTAGACGTCACGAAGGACACTCCCCAGTGTTTGCATCTTAAGCTGTTCAGTCCTGTAGTGACTGGCCAGGAAGACTGCCTCTACCTCAACGTGTTTACGCCAAGGGTAAGTCATTCTCTGTACTTATATCAAGCGAATGAATTTTATCAACATCACTCAGTACGGAGGGTGAGTTGCCTCAGTTAAGCTCAGATAAGCATCGATGGTTCGTCTGTCGCGCTAGTTTTAGCGCCCAAGTGCCTTCTCTTGACAATCTCTATGTTAATCTGGTATCGTTTTTTTGGCACGTTCGCCTACAAGGATTTGTGAAAACTTTCATCTAAATTTTGGATTTTTGATAAGAATACAAAAGGCTGGTTATAGTCTATCGATGATTATAAAACGCTGAAAAGCAAAAGGTCTCACCATTAGCATGATGTGGGTCAAAGTACTCAATTTTATAAAATAGGTTCCCACCTGAAGCCCAAAGTACAAAAATGTAAATAGGCGAGCATAGCCAAGACGAGCTGAAGGAGTATTTCCCATATCAAGAAAATTCACCAACAAGAGAACCTTGCCAACTTCACGGGAATATCCAAAGTCGCAATATGCTACACAATTCATGAACTTTTGTTGATAGAAAGACGTCATTAATCAAATGAGCATGGATTACTTTTGAGGTAATAAACGAGAATGAAACGTTTTAGCTTCTGGCCGTTTTCATTTGACTGCCTCTCATAAAATGTTTCCACGAATAAAGATTCTGAATAGAATTTCAACGTTTTCCCCAATGTAATGTGACCTGCACTCGAGGTTTCGTAGGGAATTTCTCAATATCAATCATGACGTGTTCTGTTAACACAAACGTCGGTTCTTAAGTTTCATGGTCAATACAGAGGCAGTAGCATTGATTTTCTTTGCGAGCTTCTCATTTGAGCTCTTGCCCGCTGCTTTCGCTCCGAACTTAGTGGAAAATCGTGCACGAACTGTGATATTTTTATCGTCACTAGAAAAACACACCATTCAACTCGGAACACCTTTGTCAACTGAAGATGTCAGAACAATAGCACAAAGATGACACTTTCTGAATCCTAGGAATTCATTCTCCTGCTCTTTCCCTTATTCCCCACCAAGGGTTTCTCCTCAATGTAAAACAATCGGGTCACTACTATAAGCAAAATATACAGTCACGCTTGGGTACCTATAGTCGTCAATGTGAGGTCTTCTTGTAAGCTGAGCGCACTGTATGTAAAATGATGTTTGCAACTCGATTTCTTGGTTACATACGTTTAATTAAAGACTGTAAATTTACGAGGGTAAGTCATTGAATAATTTACAAATTGATGTGGAGTACTACAGTTTTAAATGAGACACCTGAAGCTATTTTCACTAGATGGGAGCGTTAGTCCTGCGGCAATTGATGACATTCAACACAAGGCAACCGATGTTTACAATAGCGAAACAGCAGTTGCAAGATGGCGGCGTATTATATCTCTTTTTAGTAGTGTTTAACGCCTGTTTTTACTGCTGAGACACCACAGGCAATGGACATTGGTGATACACGAAATGAAAAGATAAATAGGGAAAGAAGTACTTTTATTTTAAGGAAGGAAGCGTTCCAGGCCTAAGTTTAGGGTACCTCCCCGCCATTTGCCTTTTATGAGGACTGAGGAAAACAGGCGGCGTCTCTGAAAGAGTGTACAAGGTCGAGGAGCGCTCTGTTGTGCGATTTTTGTAGGCAAAAGGGATGAAATCGGAGAATATTCATAAAGAAATGCTTCCAATTTACGGTGAGAAGTGTCTGTCGCGTCAAGCTGTGCAGAATCGGGTGCAGAAGTTTTCTGAAGGGCGCACATATATCGAAGACGAACACCGCGTCTGCAGGTCAACCTTAATTCGAGCGGACAGAGCGGTAACTATAGACGCTGTAGCTGCTGCTATTGGTTGTTCACATGGCATGGTCTACCTCATAAAGCATGACAGGTTAGGTTTTCACAAAGTCTGTGCTCGATGAATGCCGCACATGTTGACCTCACAACACAAAATGAAAAGAATGTGTCTGACACTACAGCATCTCAATAGCTACCGCGATGAAGGATACGATATGCTAGCCCGAATTGTTACAAGTGATGAGCCATGGATTCACTATTACCAGATTGAGACAAAGCAGTGCAGTGCGTCGCCTGCGAAAAAAAGTTTAAAGTGACACCGTCCACCGGCAAAGTGATGCTCACAGTCTTCTGGGATCACGAAGACATACTGCTCAACGCGTTAGAGCCTCAAGAACAAACAGTAAATGCTGACTTCTACTGTAACATCCTCAGGAAACTTCATGAGGCCATTAACAAAGCGACTAGGGCTCCTCACTAAAGGCGTGTTGCTCTTGCATGATAAAGCACGTGCTCATACTGTCAATAAGGCAAATAAGACACAAGTGAAAAGTCCTGGAGAATCCAACGTATAGCTCAATCTTGCTCCAAGCGACTGCCATTTTGTCCCTCTTTAACATCATCTTTCAGGTGAACATTGTCTCGCCGATGAAGCTGTAGAAAGAGAAGTCATTGCGAAAGCAGTCCAAAAATTATGCTGTTGGCTTGTTAAATGGTGGGAAAATGCCTCAATGTACAGGGAGATTGTGTTGAGAAATAGAAGCGTTTTTCAAATATGTACTGTTATTTGTTTGGATTCTATGTGCGTTTGTAATTTACCTAATGACTTGCCCTAAATAATATGTTTTTATCTGAAAATCTTGAAAAAACTACACAACAGAAGAATAACGTCAACAATGCAGTTTACATAAACAAGTTTTCAGCTTAGTGCCGGTCCCGACGGAAAGCTACTGGATGTGCTGCTGTTCATATTCCCTGGGGAGTTCTACTTTGGGACCAGCAGCCGCAAAATTTTCGATCCCGGCTACCTCGGAGATATGGACGTGATACTGGTAACCTTCAGCTATCGACTCGGAGCATTCGGTGAGTCATCACTGCTTAAGTAGATTAAGATTAAGATTGACTGATGTAGAAATTGAGCACATGCATATTAAAAACATTTTTAATCCTCATGTAGATATCATTAATGTAACTTCGTACGTCTTGACTTTTTCTTGTACAATATACGAGAGTTTCTTTAAAGTTTTTACGAAAACTAGGAAAGATAAAACTTTTTTTTTTTTTTTTTGAACAACCGCTTTATTGCTTTTCAAAATATTCACCTTTAGGAGGATACAGGCATAAGAATCGTACCAGAGCAGCGCGCAATTAACAACAAATTCATATGTCAGCACTCAAAAATAGTTTACATTTATGTTAAATACGGAAAGCCATGAAATTAGTTAATATATATATAGGATTAAAGATCGGTGCTTGGTGCTACTGAATACCCAAACTCCCCGTTCGCATAGCTCAGAAGGTATGGGTTATTTTCGCAGGTTATTTTAGCACTGGGGACGACGAGGCCCCTGGTAACTACGGGATGAAGGACCAAGTTGCAGTAATGCGGTGGGTCAGGGACAACATCCAGCAATTCGGTGGCAATGCGAGTAGCGTCACTCTGTTTGGACACAGTGCAGGAGCCGCCTCAGTGCACCTTCACCTCCTCTCTCCTCTTTCCAAAGGTAAGTGCTGTCCGAAGTAGTGAAAAAGTTCTTTGCATGTGTTTGGAATCAGATCGGCGTATTTGGTACATTCATGCTATACGTTAACCTAACCCCCAGCTCGAAAAAATGAGACCCATTTAAAATAAAGACATTCTCTGCGAATGCAGGGGTCATAAAGGTACGTTTTTTAGCTATTCCTTAATCCATCAGGAGCGGAATTTATGATTATGGGCTGTAATAACGCTCTTGGTTGTTATACTGGACCTTACAATTAATTTATCTTAGGATGACGGGTTGAGGTCTTGGACAAAGTGTTTATTCTAATGTAAACATTTCAGTATACAGAAAAGATACAGCAAGACAGGTGTTCTAATGTTTCAGTGCATTTCACAACACTTATTAAACCACACCTTATATTCCGCAGATTTTACTACCCAACCTGACGGGTGAAAACACTTTCCAAATCTTAAGTACACAAAAGTTGAAATGCATTTATATGCAGAGGGTGCCAAAAAATGTATACACACTTCAAGCAAAGAAAAACCTGTGTTAACATAACAAAACTGAATTCGTACAATGATGAGCACTAATCATCTTAGACTTTTACAGTTACAACAGTTGCTCAAAATGCCCACCATCGGCGTCGATACACTTCGGAGTACGTTTAACTACTAATTGAGCAACGTTTACGAAAGTGATCTCAACGATTGCAGCATATGCCATTTCAATTTCTTCCCGAAGTGCTGTCAGTGTAGCTGGTTTTCTACGGTATACAACATCCTTAAGAGTTCCCCATACGTAGAAGTCCAACGGAGTTAGATCCGGAGAACGCGGTGGAAACTCAATCGGATCCTCTTCGTTCTGGATTTGTGGATTTCTGCGGTGAATGCTCAAAACGTTTCAATACCGTAGCCGAGGACGCGGGCCTTGTTGCTGTATTAGGTCTCCCAGATCTGCCCTTGTAAACATCGTATACGGTACCGCGAATCTCAAATTTGTCTCGAATGCGTGCAATTGTTACTCGCGTTGTCGGTTCTGTTCTGTACACGTCTCCATTGCCTTTGAACTTTAATAACATTCTCGGTTTTCCAATACCACTTCAAAATTGCTTTCCGCTGTTCAAACGATAATCTTGTCTCCATTTTGTTGTAGCAACGTTAGCATAACGTAATGTGAGTCACACCTCTTTACAGAACATCATACGATAATCTTGGTTTCATTTGTTCATTGGTGATATACGATAATCTTTGATTCATTTGTTCATTGTTGATTTGCCCATCACGTAACAACGCTGTCATAATGTATGTGAGACACATCTGTTTACAAAACATCATACTACACATTACTGTTGTTTTTCAGTCCAACTTTGAAATATATTTAATAGATATCTACTGTGAAAGTGAGTGTACATTTTTTGGCACCCTCGGTATATATGAATTTGTCTCTCGCCTTATTTATTCGAGACACATTACAGAACTCAAGTACGAATATTATTCAATAAAGTATTATCATATTTTTTTGACAACATACCTTTACTCATCCTCGTAATTGTTATAAGCTTTTTCAAAATATTCCTTGTTGGATGCAGTACACATGTCCCAGCATTTCGGCACGTCTTTATAGACATGCTGGAAACCATTTTTCAGAATCACCTCCGCAGCCTTCATCAATGCTTCTGGTGATGCAAAAGACCTCCCAGGAAGGTGTTTCTTCAGTTTAGGGAAAAGGGAAAAATCACAAGGGACTAAATCTGGGCTATAGGGAAGGTGAGGAAAACACTTCACATTGATTCACGTGGTGATATATTCACTACCAACATTTACTATATGCTGCCGTGCATTATCGTACAGCATCCAGCACGGAAATGTGGTCGTTAGTGATTAACCTTGCAGAATTTTCAGAACATCTCTGTAGTCTTCCCCAATTATAGTGGTTTGTGCAGGTACGACTTACTGGTAAACCATTCCTTGAATATAGAAAAATGAGATGACCATAACTTTCCCAGCAAAACAATCCCCATGTGTGTGTGTGTGTGTGTGTGTGTGTAATGATCGAAATTTCCACACAGAGCTTTGATGTCGACTCTCAAGATCGAAATGATGTAGCCAAGCATCATCCGCAGTAGTTTACTTTAAAATTAAATCATAAAGTGTCAGTTGCAGGGGCGTCCTAAAAGTTGTCGCTTGACCAAGAAAACAGAAGATTTAAGAGAACTTTTTTATTTTATTTTTCAGCGTAATCATCTTGTAAAATAATACATTTAATCCAAACGACTTTCCAACTTTTCAACAGCTTCAAAATAAGATTTGTTCAACTGTGAAAAATAAGCGTCTGTCTCAGCTTCAACCCCATCAGTTGATGTGAATCTTTATCCAACCAGCCATTTCTTCAGGCTGGGAACAAAAAGTAATCGATTGGAGCCAAATCCGACGAATATGGCGGATGTGGAAGAACTTTAAAGCGAAGGTCATGCAGTTTTGCAGCAACAATTCCGGACGTGCGTGAAAGCGTATTATCGTGATGAAAGAAAACTATTTTTTCGCAAGGTGTGGACGTTTAGCATGGATAGCATCCTTCGGTTGGTTCAGTAGTGAAGAGTAATACTCCCGGGTGATGGTTCTGCCCTTCTGGAGGAGTCTATGAGCACCACACCACGAGAATTCCAGAAAACCGTAGTCATGACTTTTCTTGCAGATGGAACAGTTTTTGCTTTATTTGGTGCACTTTCACTTGTTATTAATTGAACAGCTCCTTTGTCTCTGGAGTGTAGTGATGAATCCATGTTTCATCTCCTTCTATGAAACGTCGGAGAAACTCACTGGAATTGCATTTAAACAAGTCTAAACACTCCTGCGAAATGTTCATTCGAGTACGTGGAATGCTCATATCCAAATTTTCGTGTAAAATGTATTGAACACGGCCTTTCTAGGTCTTTGTAAAGTCTACCAATTTGTGTACCTTCAATCGGCGACCATTTAGTACGACATTGTGAATTTATGTTACAATCTCGTCGGTCGTAGGAGCTTTAGGACGCCCTGAACACCCATCATTTTGAATGGATGTACGATCACGCTTAAATTCAGCAACTCACTTTTTAACCGTCGAAAGCGAACGGGAAAATTCCTTTAATGTGGAATCTAACTCCATTTGCATTTATGTTAGGGTTGAACCCTTCAAAACGAAGTACTTCATCACAGCTCGTATTTCAGTTTTCCATTGTGTAGGAAATGTTAACATTAATTTGTTTGCACAATAGTCACAAACAAGTGACTACACTTACGCGTTTAAAACTTTACAGCGCGGTACCTAAAGAATGATACTTAAGAATTACCACAAGTAATATCTTGGGAGAGTCAGATATTATCGATAAATTCACGAACGTAGTGAGTCAATTTATCTGGAAAGCTCAGACCCTCGAGTGATACTTATTATGACTATTTCACGAATAAAACTAGAATTTAAATATATAATTCCTCTAAATCTGGCCTACAAAATTGTAATAATTGTATATTTGTACGGAACCTTTTCAAGCAATCTGACACTGCCAATTGTCAATAATGCCAATAGAAAAGAGCAAAATAGGGGTTTAGCACTATTTTGTGAATAGAGTAAGAATAAAAGTGATATACATTTGAAATTCACCAACAGAATATTAACACTTGCATAAAATTTGTGTTATGAATATCTATTCTATTCAGAACCCTGAGATTGAAGTGGACAAAAGTGGACTATTACATTCGCTACCGTTCGATTTTGTAATACCAACTGAGAGAGAGAGAGAGAAAGAAAAAACATACAGCGTTTCTATTTTTCTTTGCATTCTGTGGTTTGGAATTCCTAATGATAAGATCAATTTGTACATTTGTGGCATCACCAAGACGCTTTGAAGAACCCTCCATTTTGCGTTATGATTTGCAATGCTTTTGCAATGTTTTTGTTGCTATCAATAGCTCCCCACCGCCTCTAGCAAAAGTGGTCAGTGATGCGTATTCAGGAATTATACAGTGAAGGTAAAGAATTCGTTACACCGACCACAACACAAATGCACGTCGCGTAATAAAAGGGATTTGATAATTTTTTTTTCGATAACTTCACTCCGTAATTCGGCCGTGATTGGTCAAAATTCAAATTTTTGTTTCGTTTCATTGGTCGATTTTTAAACGACGTCACATGGAGTAAAGTAATTTGTCCATCCCACGATATCTACGAGGCCGAGAATCTTTAGAACATCTCTGGTAAAATATGTTAATTAATTAAATTTGTGATGGGAATGAGAAACTAGAGGAAAGTAAGATATGCTAGACTTGTGTTACAGGTCTGTTCATCAGGGCGATCTCAATGGAAGGCTCGGCTTTGAACCCATGGGCCAGGTGTCCGAAGCCGCTGGAGCAAGCCCAGAAACAAGCCACTGCCATGAACTGCCCAACGGAACCAACGGACAAACTGGTGGCCTGTCTTAGGGCTGCGGACGCCACTGCGTTACAACGTTCCATCCTCAAGCTATTTGTGAGTGCCTTCATCCATAACTTTAAGTGCATTTGGCTATTCATTTTATCCTTTTCCGTTTTTCTTTTTTTCTATCGCTTCCAAAAAGCATGTCATCGTATGAGTTAGTAAGTGATGTGACACTGAATGGATTCTGTCTGTCAGCCATGGCTGGTGTTTCCGAGCCCTGGGTACACGCCAGTTGTGGAAACCAAAAGTTCTCGGAATCCGGAGCCTTTCCTCATCGAGGAACCCATCAAATTGATAAAGGATGGCAATTTCCAGAAGGTGCCCTGGCTTGTAGGAGGCAACAGCGAGCCGGCAGCTCTGTTCATCATTCGTAAGCATCCAATTTGCAGTAGTTTAATGTTAAGAACCTTTTTATATCCAGCGATTTGTACAGAGTGGTGCAAAAGTGTGTTTTCCATAAGCAATATGTTCAAACTGTCCGCCGTTTATTTAATTCCATACGACGATACATAACCTAATCATACCGTGTGATCAGTGCTGCTTTCCTGCCCGGTGCGGTTTTCTCTCTCTCTCTGAGCGAACCCCCACTCGTTTTCCGCGCGTGGAAGGCGTAGGCCTATTTGCTTACTTGTTGATTTTGCTGACTGTCGCAATCGTAACGCAGCTGTTCCTGGGTGTGTGTTGTGTTGTTCATTTCTTAATTCGACAGTACACGTAAAATGTATAATGCCTCGTGTGTTTACAACGGCACAGCTGTCTTTATATACGATTCATATGTGTTAACTCAGTCAACTCATGAAGTTCAAAGACTGTTTCAAGCAAGATTCCCGGGCGTAGACGCTCCAGATCATAAAACTGTTCATTATTTGTATAATAAATGTCAGGAAACTGGAAGTGTCCAGCCAATAAAACTAAACAATTAAAAAAGAGCAGCGTAGGATTCTGACCGAAGGAAGATTACATGACATTCATAATAGTTTAAAAAATTCTTCTAGAAAAACCGTTCGCCGTTTTGCATAACAAGTGGGAATTTCATAAGGGTCTGTGCAAACGGCTACTAAACTGCTGCACTTCAAGTGGTATAAAATAATTGTGACACATGCTCTTTGGCCAAGTGATTCCGTACGTAGGCGCACATTTTGTGAATGGATTCGGCAAAATGTGTACAATGAATAAATAAATCCACATTTAACATTCTTCTTGGACGAGGCCTGGTTGCACCTCATTGGTTATGCATGTAATTACTGAAGTATTGATAAACATGACTTCTTACATGAAGTCCCCTTCCAAGATGAAAAAGCTGTTTATGGTACGCCATCAGTGGTGAAAGAATCACAGGGCCAGGTTTTTCAGCATACAGTTGATTGTGTTACTTATGTAAATACCATACTAACCTCTTTTTTTTTCAGAGAATTAACCGATAGAGAGCGTGTTAATGCATTTTCTTTCAATGCGACTCTTGTAACTCACACTGCGAATAACTCCATGAGAGCAATTCTCAATGTGTTTCCACAAGGCAGAGTTATTAGTAGGAATTTTTGGCCTCCCCGATCTCCCGTTTTAACAGCCTGCATTTATTATTTGTGAGGTAAATTAAAAAATGCCGTGTACAAGACGAGCCCTTACACCACACAAAAATTCAAAGATAATATTTGTCATGAAATAGTAAGAGTTCTCAAAATGATAATTTCCGAAAGAGGTGCCAAAACGTGTAGAGAATGAAGACAGGACATGTCATACTCATTTGATAATTTGGTAGGTAAAGAGCCTCTTAAGTTGATTTGTGTTTTGTTGTATGGTTGGTTAGTTTAATGGTTTTACCCTCCCGCTCTACCGTCACGGGTAGCCAAGGTCGTTAAGGCGCAGACTGTGAGCGGGAGGTCTGGGGTTCGATTCCCATCAGTTCGACCATCCTCCCTGACTGAGAATTTTTGCAGGTTTTCCTCAGTCGTATAAATGGCTAATGCCGGGGAGGTAGCCTAAACTTAGGCCTGTAACGCTTCCTTCGTTTAAAAAATTAAAAAAAAAAATCCTTTCCCAATTTATCATTTCATCTCATGTATCATCAGTGACCAGCGTCTGTGATGCCTCTTGAATTATCTGCGCATGAACTGGAGCGTTTAACTCCTGTAATCTATAATTTTTAAATGCAACGACTTTTGCGTGTATTTATGATTTGGTATGGTTTTGCAGTTTTCTCATGCTTCTGGTATTTTTTCTACATTTAGTGAAAGGTACAGAAATGAATGCTGGACTTTTTTTTAGAGCTGCAATATAATTTTTATAGTTTGCATAAAGCCCCACTCAGATTGCGGTCAAAGTACAACCAGTTATAGTTATACTCCCATTTTTGCTTAGGTTCAACACATTTTTCATTTGGAGACTGGGGAAGACTAGTCCAAGGATCACTAAACAGTTCGCCATCACTAGCATTTCTTTCAATGTGCGCGTCTTCTGCAATACGTGTCTTTTATAGAAAAGAAAGAAAACAAAGTTTATTGTTTAGACATTGTATTTCCGTAAACTCTTCTTTCGATAAGATCTCGCCCTTCCACAGTAAACTGTTGACAGTAGCAGCAACTGCGATAAGTTGAAATTTGTTCAACAATGGAAGCTTATCACATCATACCAACCTGCCGCTTGTTGAGTTTCAAATAGATTAATGGTTATTACAAGTTACCAGTTATCAAAACGGACGATAATTTTAATTCATTCATTATTTTGACTTTTAATCATAAATATTATATACATTTACAAATATATTTAAACTTTTTGGAGGTAGTTTTCAATTTCAGGTGAACATTTATCATAGGTGAACGTGCATTTTCAACTCCACCATACTAATATAGTACTGTATTTTGCTCAGCACTCTTGAAAATCAAGCCCGTTGTGGAGGTACTGAACAGAGAGGCGGACAAAATCTACAAGTACAATCTGATGATGTGGGTGAGCGTGCCTGAGGAAGACGTGGATACCCTGAGCCACAAGGTGGTGCTACGTTACATGGGAACGAATTCCGGCTACAACGGCAATAATTCCATGCAGATGATAGATGTGAGTATGATCTTTAGCTGTATGTTGTAGATCATAGACATGAGTAACTCTTCACCTTCTGGTGTCGTGTTGCAGATGATCAGTGATCGGCTGTTGACTCACGGGGTGTACAAAGCCGCCATGCTGCATAGTAAGGTGGGACACCACCCTATCTACAAGTATTTTCTTTCGTACAGGGCATTGTTTTCCGGTACCGAGCTAACGGCACCTACCACCAACTACGGTAATGTTCTGATGTCAGATTATTATATTTTAATTATTACTGTTCACAAACTTGCTCCATTTTTCTTTCTGTTTAACTCCTTTCCAGCTCTCCTGCGTTCTTTATTACAGAGCCCGGAAGTTAGGCAAAATGCCTTTCCTGTATGGCAGGATATTCTCGTATTTAACAGTCAGATAGAAATGAACATGTTTCCGTACATTTAGTGTGGGAGGGCCAGTTTTTATTTTGCATATTTTGCCTTCTGTTGTCTATTTTAAGGTTTAAAACACTTTTTGTCTGTTTTGGGTCACTACGGATTTTTCTGCAATTATTTACGAATTTAAAAAAAAACACACCAAGAATTTAAATATATCAAAATATCACTTCAACTGACCTCCCAAAAATCTATTGAGAATCTTGTTACACATTTTTTTTTCAAGCAGTCAAAAACTTTCTCTTCAACCCATTCACTTAAGCTCTTTAAGTAGCAGAATCTTCATGAGTGAAGAAACCCGCGGTTACCTCGGGCATACGAATTTCGGGAAATAGACAGAATGAAGGAAGTACTGTAGTTTTGAATAGTCCTGGCGAATGACCTTGTATCCATCTGGGAGACAATTCTAGGACATACGTGTGGGGGTAACTTTTCGGCTACATAAAGTAACAAACAATTGCAAGCGAGAAAGATGAAAGCGGTACAATACTCGTAAATCCTTCCTACAATGCGTTTAGTATGGAAGTAAGAGAGATACTAACCTGATTCCCTATAAACGCATAAACAGAAAATGAACTCGACCAGAAACCACTGCGCATCTTTGCTCATTCAACTGAACTATTCAAAACTACTTTACTTTGTCTTTATCAACAATACCATGGTCTGCTGAAAGGTGAATGTTCTGTTGTAACTGGTATGAGTCTTTCCGAAATAGCTTTTTTAAATATGTTGCTATCACTTTAGTGGAAGTAGAACGTTCTTTATCCATGATAAAAATGTTCTCTCTGACAAGCAGCTGACTATGACAGTTGATAACTGGAAAAACTATCTTCTTGTTGCTTGTAACCAAGAAAAGCAAGTTTAAGTAATTTAATTATGTGATAAATAAATTATTGAGCATCTTAAACCCGTATTTTAATTAAAACGAGTTATTACTCTTTGTTTTCACTTTTAATATCTGTCTATGTTAATTATATTACTGCCTTTTTAAGTGTATTTTGCCTGCCCAAACTTCTGAGCTCTGTTTATTACTGTTTTGTCCCTGTCAGGGCTCTCTTGTGAGGTAGACTGCAATGCTGCATCCCACCATTTAGGTTACTGATCTATTAGTAACGAGTATCACAGGAGTCACCCAAAAAGTAAGTTTATATATTTTTTTATTTCCAAATAACAATCTGCTACTGGCGTATTTTGTTGCAGTATGTTATCAGAATCATGCGCCTGCGCATTTTGCCTTGACGACGAATTACGTACCGTTCAGTGAAAAATTGTTGATTTAGTTTATTTAGGGAACCTCTTTAACATTTCAGATCATCAGCGTCCATTCAATTCAAGGCGTGAAGCGATGAATTTTGTGCAAAATTCTCTTCTTTCAGGCTTGAGATTCTTTACGTACCGTAAATCTATGACATGGTACCCACAAATTTACTTCCCTTCCGAAGGAAACCATACTTTGGATTTTTATAACCGAAAAAAAAATCCATCGACTCTACCCGGGGTTGAACCCGCGTTCTTGAGTCTACAAGACAAATATGGTTACCAGTAGATCACTAGGACCACCAATACATCCTAAAACAACGTTCACGAATGGGATGTTTCAACTTTGAGAATAAATGGAAGTCTTGTTACTCATGTCAGGACTGTAGGGCGGGTGAGGTAACGCTTCCTAGACTTAGTCGCACGATTAATAGTCACATTTACCGCGTGCAGTTGAGCGTTGTCATGGAGGATGAGTGGTCCAGCCTCGAGCAACTGAGGTCGGTTTTCGTGCATTTTGTGCCGTTACGATAATATACAGCTATGACACTTGTTCCATACGGGACTCTATCGGTCATAATGATTTCTTGCTGATCAAATGCAAATATCATAATTTCCTTGGCCTTTAATAGGGATCGTCGAAATATGGTTGTGGGGAAGATTAACTCTTCACTCTTCATCAACAGCGACAATTCGACAAATGAAAGTTTAATCTTCAACATACATTTTTTGTTTCAGCAAGTTTGCAAAGTCCTTGCTTTTCTGCTTCTGTTCAGCAGTCAAGAAGTGAGGGAACCATCACGCACAAAATCATCAACTCTGTATATCATTTGTCAGTACGAAATACTGACGTTAGTGGCTTCTGAATGTTTCTCACACGTTACAGACAGTCTTCTTGAACATCTGCCATCATCTGTTGATGTCTTCGGCCTCCCTAGTCTTGAGTCATCGTCTATATTGACACGACCAACGCGAAAACGCTTAGTCCAACGAGAAACTGTACTACCACAACCTCACTTGAAGAACTGTGAATTTCTGTTTGGGGTTTTACCATGTAAAACTTTGATCTTACAACTTTGATCTTCAACTGTCACTGTACCTGACATATCTGCAGGCTCCAGTTTCAGCTCTTGTTATATACCACAGAGTATGCTATAAACAAAAACACGCTACCTTAAACGTTCAACTACCGTGCAATCACCGGAGTGTTTTGCCTAAGGAGAGCTCGTTAGCCGGCCAGCCAGATCTCGGTGATTAGTGGGAGGGTAAAACAATAAAACAAAGCAATCATACAACGATACACAAATCAATTTAAGAGGCTCATCACTTGCTAAATTATCAAATGGGTGATGAAACTGCCTGCCTTCATTCTCCACACGCTTTTCACATTTCTTTAGGAAATATTCATCATTGGCTGTAGTTCATTTTGAGAAACCTGGACGATTTCCTGACGAATATTATTTTTGAGTTCTTTTATGGTGTGCAGGTTCGTTTCGTACGCAACATTTTTTATTTTACCCCAGAGATAATAATCGCAAACTGGTAAATCGCGAGAACGAGGGGGCCACAAACCTCTACTAATAACTCTGTCTTGTGGAAACACATTGTGAATTGCTCTCATGGAATTATTCGCAGTGTGAGCAGTGGCAGAGTCCTGTTATAAAAATGTATGAACATGCTCCTTGTCGATTAATTCTCTGAAAAAGAGGTTTAGTATGGTATTCACATAAGTAAAAAATTAGACTGTATGCTCAAAAAAAAAAAAAAACAAACAAACAATGGCCTATGATTCTTTCACCATTGAGTTATGTGTTAGGCACGCTCTGTCGTGAAGAGGCCACTAAGAAAAATTTGTCGGCCTTTTCACGCCCTGAATTGAGTGGAACGTTGATGACCTGAGATGTTAAAGAGCGTCCTTAAATAAACAAATAAAAATGCTATGTCGTTGTAAACACAAGAGACATAATACACTTTATGCATACTGTCGAATTAAAAAACGAACAACACAACCCACACCCGGGAACAGCTGCGCTACGACTGCGACAATCAGCAAGATCAAAAAATAAACAAGCACGCTTGCTACCCCTCCATTTTCACTAGTATTGTCTCATTCAATCCGCAATACTGGCAACCTTTCATTATTTATGAAATGAGCCTCGTAAAATAACGTGACGGACCTTGTTAAAATATACCAGCTATCGTGCCCCTTTTCTTCCCGGCTTTATGTCTTTTGTCAGTTTATTTACACTCTTCTTCTTCCTCCTCCATATCTTCTTCTTTGTTGACTATTTCGCAATAATATGCACATTTTCCTGTTTATCATTTGCCTCTTTCTTACTTGCATTGTTATTATAGCTCGATATTGTTCCAGGTACAAGCCATGGAGATGAGCTGCAGTACTTCTTCTTTTCTGGGAAGCATAGACCGGAATTACCGGGACATCCGGACAACGAAGTGAGAGAAATGCTTCTCACTTTGTGGACCAACTTCGCCAAATACGGGTGCGCCTTCATTTCCATAATTTCCCATTAAACGAGTTTTTCTTCTTTGTTTGTTTGTTTGTTTGTTTGTTTGTTTCTTTCTTTCTTTCTTTCTTTCTTTCTTTCTTTCTTTCGTACAAAGTTTCAACAAGTTACAGTTTGTAGAAATTATAAAGAAGTGCTGTGTATCTCTAATTGTTGAAATTGAAATAGTTCTTAGCAGGTACCAGTTAAGCTTTCTCTCAGGGCTGTTAGACACAGATATCTGTCTTGTGCAGTAGTTGTAATCTTGGTTTACCTGGATGTTGTTCTTCTGGACTGCCAGATACTTGATATCGTCTCCACAGCCTGGATATAACACTTCTTCCGGTATTCAGCTCGTTCTCCACCATTTCTAATTATTCCAATTGCTATAAACCTTTCACGTCGACTTAAATGAGTTGATGAACATTTTTTTCGTTTATTAGAAATTTATCTTACCGTTTTTCCCTAAACTTTAACAGAATTCTATAATAAAAGGAATGGCTATTTAGGCAACAACAGAGAAAAGTGAGATTTTATTCATGAGCGGAAAGTTTATCTCCCGAGGCATCAGCAAGAGAGTAAAACCTGGTAACTCCCTTGTTGCAATAACATTTTTTTTTCACTGCTAGCATGAAAGTATTATTTTAGTGAAAGTAATATTTAATTGCAATTAAATGTTGTATACATCTATGGACAAAATAAAAATGAATAAAGGCCAGAAACAATGACCGATTCGGAAAACATCGGAAGTGTTCGCTGACGCTACATTCACAATGTCCCCTTCAGTTCAAGTTATGCCATAAACAGGAAATGCGTTTACGCCTTTGTCCGCTGAGCCATCAGAGCACGTGTCTACAAATAAGAACTATATGGATTCGAATCCTTATGTTTAAATGCTTTATTTGCTAGTTTTTGCAAACAATATTAATGTTTAATATACGGTAATGATACTATTTTAATAAACAATAAATTTCAATTTGAAAGCATTTATACGAACGTTACTTTAAATGTTTTGAACGCAATGAACTTTTTATAATTTAGATCTGATCATTGCATATTTTCAAAGTATTCTCCACTGCATTCTATACAATGTTTCATCTGTTCAAATCATTTTGTAAATGCTAAACGTCATGCTTCTTCGGATACGATGCAAATATATTCTTCGTATGCAGTCACTGTGGCTTCGGGTGATTCAAACAGTTGATCATGACTTTTTTCTTTTATTTCGGGGAATAGAAACAATTTACATGGGGTCAGATCTGGACTGCAGGGAGGATGTTACAGATATTTGATTCCTGACCCCTGCAGAAATTGGGTTGTTATAGACTGATGCGCTTTATCGACTTTGGTAGTGTAAAGTGTACAATAAATGCAGGTGGAGAAAACACAACGGTTTTGAAACACAGAAAAAGAAGCAATCGTAGACCTAAAATTAATTTTGTAGCTAAATTTTAATCGATTCCGTTTTTGTTGTCATGCAGCTAAGTGCAGTAGGAAAGGTTGAGCTAACAATATAACACGCAAATAAAACAATAATGATAAGGAAAAGCATATACTTTTAAGCCTAAAAGTTATTTTGTTTATTAAATACATATGTATATCTTCAGTTAGTATTGCTTGTTTTTCACTACATTCTCTGCTCTAGCGCTCTGTAATTACCTTCACAAATTCAATTTCAATTTGCAGTTTAGTTTACGCATGACATGTCTGTTGTTTCTCGGACATTGTTAAAATACTTATTTACATAAAATGTTAATAATAATTAGTGATTAAATTGGTCAATATCCCGCAAATGAAAGGCCAACTGCTTGTGCACTTCAAGGTGGTGACGCAATGGGTAACAAGACTTCGATGTTTTCAGGAACCCCACTCCAACTGATAGCGCCGAACATGAAAGCGGTCTTATGAAAGGCCTGGTGTGGAAACCAGTAAAAGACGAGCATCTCCGTTACTTGCACATCGGACAGCAAGGGGACATCCAGCTACCTTCGTCTACGATACATCTGATGATGAAGCCTCCCGTGGTGCAAATGTCGGAGGATCTTTTTGGTGACAGAATGCGCTTCTGGGACAGTCTTCCACTGAGCGAAAATGTATAAGAGCGATCCTTAAACGTTTGCAAGTTATTTAAAATATTATTTATATTTCTAAACTCTCCTTTTGTACTCCAGCATTGCCGTCAACGAAATATCCAATTAAAATATGCCAAAAAACAAATGTGCTGTATTATTTTCCTCTTATCTCTACAGTACAGTTCCTATCCATATTATTAGATGTACCTTGTTATTTCAGTACCATAGGTACGTGATAGGCCAAAAAGTTGTTATTTTTAACTGTGTACAATAGTGTATTATTTAACACTTAGAAATAATATAACAATTATAGGCAATAGCTGATCAATAAGCATTATCATAATATTGTACAGGCATAGCTTTCTCGCGCTAAAATATGACTTCACAATATTTTTTTTAGCTTAGTGCATAACGTACACGTAATAGTATTTTCATTGTTGCCACTTCCGGTTCCCACCTATAAACTGTTTAAGAAAACGCTGTTCAGTTCTACTTACATCAACATGGACGTGACGTGAAACCAATAATATGCTACTTTTTGTTTATTTTTCAAGACACAACAAACCCGTGATCTGAATTCCAGAAATTTTGCTTTTGTCTCAATAAATTTTCAGCCGAGGCTTATGCATTGTTACAGGAGGTCTATGAAGAGTTTGTTCCATCCTATAGCACAGTTCGAAGAAGGTTTAAAACATTTAAAGAGGGGAGGCAATAAATTTCAAAGGAAGGTGAACCTGGATTCCAGTTAGTTTTTCTGATGTAAGAAAACATTAATACTGTTACTGTCATTATGAGAGAAGATCGTCGAAAAACAAATTCTGAAAGAAAATTTCACACTTTGGTAAGTTGCATGTGAAGCATGTTGGTGCTCATTGGGCTCCAAAACTGCTGATTTCCGAACTAAAGAAAAGGCTTTAAAATGTTCGCATATTTTGGGTATACCCACATAAAATAGTTATTTAAGTTTTCTCAACACATTTTCACTCTAGAAGCTTGACCTGGGGCAGGTGTTTAATGAGGGCGCCGATCGTGTGGCTTTTTATGTTAATAAAAGAAAAAATAGGGAAATGAGCATTGGTAAAAATTACTACCCAATTTTCATTCGAGTGTTCTTTAGTATGTTGAACATTGCATGTTGTGATATAACCGCCTAGCCGCGAGAAATAAATGTCGCCAACTATACATTTACCACAGAAAAAATTCACTGGATATAGGAATGGTTTCAGTGCCAAACCCCACGCTATCACATGACTGATAAACATATGTATGTTGCTGGTTTTGAATATAATTATAAAACTCAAGTTTCATAGTGATCCATTTTTGTACTAAATGAATATCCTTGTAAATAAGTATGTGTGTGTGTGTCTTTCTATTGGTGTCAAGAAATTGTGAAGAAACAAGAATTTTAAAGATGGCTATTGATTGTTAATATTTGTAATCCTAATGGTTTACTTTATTGAATTGATGTGCCCATTATCATCACTAAAACTAAGGACGAAATAAAAAATCTTAAGCAGAAACTTTTGTTATGTTTTGTTGCCAATACGTTTTACTTTGAATTTCCCATTATGGCAACAGGGCGCTCTGCCAGTCAGCTGAATTGGTTTTGTTTACCAAAGAGCACCCGAACTGTCAAAACTACGTATGTACTAAACACGTCAAGTAAGATTAATTAGAGTTGCGGGATGTCGTATACAGACATGTGTAGGTTATGCTTAGGAGCTTGTCCCGATAGTATTGACATTTTCAGTAAAGAAGCACAGAAGCGATCACTTGCACTTAAAGTGTGGAAGCATCTATCAATTTGGGTAAGTAATGCGCATTAATAAATTAATATTTTCTCCCAGTGTTTAACTATTTGACTCAGTATACATGATAATTGGTGATTACGGCCCGTTGTGCAGTAACAGTGAAAAACCAGGCACTTATTCGCCCCTTATATTATGCTTTGAATTGCGGTATTCGCGTAGATGTATTTTATAGAACTCACAGGAACTTTGAATGCACCTTGCATTTATAGGTAGAAAATGTATTGGCAGCATAACCTAAATAATAGGTGTTTCTTCACGTAACAGAAGTGACCTATTTGATCAACTATGAATATATAAGTTCTATGTTCATAGGTCTCTGTGACTGCTTCGCAAACTCACTCAATGCTCCAGGAACTAAACTATTTTCATTAACATTTAACCTGCTTGCCCTTACCATTACGGAAGGGTAAGCAGGCCCATAATTTTGCTGTTCTTCATATTGACCATGGGGAGAAGGGACATAAAGATGGCTCTTTATATTTATAAACATGATTAAATATAAGAGCCTTAGAAGGTTGCATTCCCCAGTCAATTCCACCTGCCATCATTTGAAATGCTGGCCCAGTCTTCCTTAGACGTATTTTCTAAACATTAATTTGTCCCGCTCAATGACTCATTCAGTACTATATCTTCTGTTTGGCATGTTAACAGGAAAGTATCCTCTTTTTAACTTCATATTGGTGAAGTATCACAACAAAAACAATTCACAACTGGAACAACAATAATATACAATCATTATGCAAATATTAGTGCTTAATTGTTTATATATATATATATATATATATATTTCAGCTTTTAATTGCATCCATGGCCTTTGCCAACAATTGTTGTCATGACCGTTTTGTTAATGAAAGTCTACTATGAGTGCAATTACAGTTTTAAGCACCAGTATGTGTAGGTATATATCACTTGAATATGTGAACATTTTGAAATGTTCTTTGACACCAAGAGTAAAAACAAATGGATTATTGATAATAGCAAATCAGTAATAATTAATGATATTTGGTTGGGTTTTTGACAATGTAGAATATAGTCCCTATTGAATGCAATGCACTTGCCTTAGCATTTCTGCCGGTCTTCTAAGATATGCTGGAAAACATTTTTGATAGGTCCTTCAGAATTGACTCAACAGTCTTCACCACTGCTTCTGATGATGGAAAATGCCTACCAAGAATGTTTTTCTTCAATTTGGGGAAAAGGAAAAAGCCAACTGGGGCTAAATTTAGACTGTAGGGAGGGTGAGAGACATACATCACAATGAACTTTGTGAAATATTCAGCACATTTGTGATGGAGACCATGCATTATTGTGGTGCAGCATCGAGTTTGTTGCACAGAAATGTGGCCTTTTGCAATGTGTGTTATGAGCTTACAGAATTTTCACAGCATTTGCCCAGTTACAGTTGTATGTGCATGTACAACATAATAGTAAACCATTCCTTGAAAATCGATAAATGAGATGACCATAACATTTCCAGCAGAAGCAACCAGTTCTTCTTTATTATTATTATTATTATTATTATTATTATTTGGTGTTGGCGATGATGTAGATTTTCACAAAGGGCTTTACTGTTTGCTTGAAGGTTTGAAATGATGTAACCTAGTTTCATTGAAAGCAACTCTGTATATTCATCATTTTCAACTGCATGCAAACCTTCATGCATAAGGTATCAGCAGTCTTGGAATCCACTATGTGAAAATATGTCTCATTTTCAGTTACCAATTTGTAGGTGGCACCCAGTGAAATTTTCAAAATTCCTTAAAGTGTTCTTAAAGTCATTTGATGGTCCTCTCTCATAGTCACAGCAGCAATGTTAATGTTTTCTCCTGTTTGAGTACAAAATGGAAATCTGGGTCCACCTTCCTTTGAAATTGATTGCCTCCCCTCTTTAAACATTTTTAACCATCTTTGAGTTGTGCTATAGGGAACATTGTAACATTCTGTAACATTGCAAAGGCTTCAGCTGAAGATTTCTTTAGACAAAAACAGAATTTCAGAGCAGCACATTATTCTTCATGTGACACCCCCATTTTACTGTAAGTGAAACTGAACATCTGAACCCCTCTTATCTTACAGGTGGGAACTGGAAGTGACAGCAATGAAACTATTATTATAGTCAAATCATGCATAAAGTTAATAAAAAGCTGTAAAGTTAAATTTGTGAGAAGTCATGCCTTTAAAAAAATTATGATCATTCTTTATTGAGGAGTCCTCGTATTTTTGAACCAAGACCAAAATCATGTAGATTATCGATAAAACCACATCAGTATAAATTAATGATGTGTGATTGAATTTTTGACACTGGAACTTTACTATCTTTTATTTTGCATTCAAAGCAATATCTAGAAATTAAAACTATTGTGATCCGGATGTCAAAAAGTTAACTATATAAATAATATTTTTACTGTTTAAAAGTTCTAAAAACTTAAAACGGTCTGATTAGCTACATCAAAAGCAGTTCTCTGAAGGCATTTCATGTTTTTTCATTGTGAGGACAGTTTTTTTAAAAGAATATTTTAACACCTATTCAAGAAGTTTTTTTTTTCTTTTTCCTTGCTGCAGTTCTAGTTAAATTTTTTTGTAAAGCTTTCCATTCATCATACAGTTTGAATAACTTATCAATACATTGGTCAGTTCTTCTAGTAGGAATTTATGCTTTTTGTCAAAAAATGGAAACTTCTTGAATGCTGCACTTTCCTTTGTTGTAAAATTTACAAAGCTTACATTATAGAAAAAAATGCTTAAAACTTGCCAGTTTGAAGGTAGTTTGGCCCCAACGATTTAATTGGAGATGTAGACAATGAGAGGCATAAAAATCTTTTCTTAACTTGTGTGATCAGCTACCTGAAGAAGTTGATGCATTTTACAAGTCTAGAAAGAACACATCATGAAAGTCACTTTACACCAACTTGGGCAGTCAGACAGCAGCACAAACAGTAGTTTTAAAATAATAATTTAAAAATCATCCATTAAGACAACATTCATCTTTAGTTACAAAATAAGTAAATGAAGCATAATAATAATAATAATAATAATAATAATAATAATAATAATACAGGTTTATCCAATAATATAAAAAATGACTTTCTGGGCTAATTTCAAATCTTCATGGCCGATGAGGGTCAGTTGTCTAATTATGCTGAAAATTTACACAGATAATTTTTTTATTGATTAGAACAAGATAAGGGGGTTGTAGCAGCACAATTTTAACATTCGGAAAATCACCTATAGATAAGGGCTACCCTAATGTACACCCTAAGCTAAAAAAAATTAGCAGATACTAGAAGTGTTAATTTGTTTAAATTTTGCTCAGTTCAGTGCTCGATTACTGATATGTTTCTGCACATGTCTCTTCAGTCTTTAGCCTTATTCTGTCATTGCTAGTCCACATGAGTTCTGCATGGCAGATAGTGAAATATGTATTATTTTTTTGCAAATAAAAATAATATTTAGTGTACACATGATAATATAACTTCCAATTGCAAGTGTATATTTGAATTTTAAGCATTTATGTTTACACACAAAGAAAGAAATGTATAGTAATCTTTGTTTTAAAAATAAACAGTAAATTAATAATTGTTTTTAATGAAATAAAGGCATTGTATTATAGTTTCTTTTTAGTTTTTGCTTTAGGATATTTATTAATGTGGCATTTATTTTGAAAATGAAAATAATTAAAATACATTTTTGTTTTGGAGCATAAATGCCTAAATTTCAAATATATGTTGCCAATTAAATTATATATTAATGCTGTATATTAAATATTAATTTTACTTGCAAAATCTAAAATAAAAAATACATATTGGGAATTGAAACCTACATAATTCTTATTACAACACATTCGAGCACATGGTCTGAGAAAACGCATTTTCTGCTTTTGGTGTATGACTGAAGGTGGCATTGTGAACCTGCCAATACCTCCAATGCTTTCCAAATCTGGCATGGTTTCTGGCGATTGCTTGTTTTCTTTTTTGTTTAAGGGTGTACAATGCTAAGCAGCAGCTCTTGTATTTCTGCCATCCTGTCTGTGATTACAAGGTAGGAAACCTGGATTAAAGCTGTGTTTTTCTGCAGTAAGCCTGCAAAAGCTGTGAAGTAAGATGGAGAATTTTTTATCTGACTCTACAGAGTTTGTGAGTTTCCTTGTTGATGCTGAGATATTCCAAGGTGCTCAATTCAATTATATACATTACATATCATTTTAATTGCCTTTTTGACATTATCAGGAAACTGGAAATATCTGTTATACTGTACACAATGAGAATAATGGAAGATGCCATTCAGAAGGTTAGTGTTGCACCGAGTGAGGTGGATGTTATAGTTTGCACTAAAATGTAAGCTGTGCTGAAAAGGAATCCCAGATATTCAACATTTCTTACTTTGTGTCATGTATTTAATGGGAAAATTGTAGAACTGCCTGAGAATATTATTACTAGCACAATTCTTTTGCATAAATGTACATTGTCGACAACTTACAATATTATGTAATATTTCTGTATGTTTAAACATATACTTTGCATGGTATCAGAACATTTGGAAAAATATTTACTTGTTAATTAATTGTGCATTCCCCTTCGAATACAAATGGGTGACACTTGTCATTCAGCACTTTTGTATTTATTCTGATAGCAGAAGTAATTAATTGATTACCGATTATTTTAAAATTACATGTCAAATTTCTCATTTTCACTAACTATAACTTGAATAAAATTAAATTATATATCTTTTCTAAAGGTATAAAACTTTAGGTAATGAAGAAACAAAATATTTGGTATTACATATAATTGCTTCATTTGGCTACAAAATTCAATTTGATATTACATAAAATCCAGGCTCTATTTATAACTACCATTGACACTCTCTTCCTAAGGTTAACTTAACCACATATTTGTTGTTATAATTTCATTTCCAATATTAAATATAAATACATCTAGAGAATTATAACAAAATACAATCTGATGCTTTCAAACAAATTTCCTTTATGAATTACACTATTTTCACATTGCCAAAGTGTTCAAGAACCATGTCATTACTTTTATAGCAGTTCTTTATAGAGCCCAAAATGCCAGTTTTTGCAATGCAACATTACACTCTGCTAAAGTTAGCAATTAATAGTAATATGAACTTTATTCTTGAAGCTATTAATGGTGTGAAGTAGTAAAATAATATTGATATAGAATTGATTTGGTGACTTTAGGACTAAGCCTAAGCCAAAGCCAATAAGAAAGCAGTATACAAAAATATATGATTACATCAAACCTCCTGGGGCCTGTTTCATAAAAACTGACAATTCAACAGATGATGGGCAATAATTTTTTTACAATCAATAACTTGACAAGTTTCTGTTTCATAAAGCATGTTAAATTTTCAAAATTGTCAAATTATTATGACAAATTTGTCAATCCTGTTTCATAAAAGCTTTAGTGTGACTGATAAAAGGTGACAGTTTGACAGAAATATTTTGATATATTTGTTTCATAACATAACATTGTCACATACAACAGCGACTAGCTGACATATTTATAAAATTATCAAACAAATTCAGCAGGAAAATATTTATGTGTTTTAGCGTATGCAGCAGCAATAACTTATTGCAATAAACAATATGATAATTTTAGCTTTAATATGATATATGATAAAGCCTAAGTAATAATGAATATAAGTTTGTAAAAAGTTTTTTCCTTGAAAATCTGCAATAGAAAGCAGTGATTATTATATTTTCTTCACTGCTCCCATAGCTTTTCTGACATTTATCAGCTAACTTCTTATTTGTGTTGCTTGTTTACATTTATTATGAAATATGCAGTAAGATGGCAGAGATAATTCTTTTTTATAGGTTAATACAGTTATAAAAAGGTGGTAATAAAAGTAATTTCATTAGTACATAAGCATTATCAAATAAATACATTGCACTTTGTCATATTTCATTTACATTTTAATATAATTAATATTATAATATCAATGCACAGAAAGTAAATATTAATGCTCGTAAATAGCCAAGAATCTTGAATGAATATAGCTATATGCTTCTATGAATGTAGCAACACAGTCATTTGTTGACAGTTTGTTTTCACCTAATTTTCAGCTTTATGACAAGGTACAATTTTGTAACTGTCATATGTTGTACAAAACAAGTTGTCAATATAATTTGTAAAATTTTCACAATTGTCATATAAGTCAACTTTTATGAAACAGAGCTCTGCTTGTAAAATCTCTATCATGAACTACAACCATGATGGAGGAAATGTGCAACCACGTTTCTTTGTTTTTTAACTGTAGCTAATTGTTACTTGCTCTCTGTGGCTAACTTAATTACTTATTTGTGAACCCATAATTTCATGACCAGTGTGTTGCATTAGAGCTGTAAGTGCCATCTGATGATATCATAACAGCCTGTGTTGGGTTTAATTTACCAAAAACTATTGCGGTAATAAAAGTTTTGTGATATTAGTTATATAGTAACTAATTTAAAGTACCCATTTCATAAACATTTTCATATTTTTTAAGAGTTACATCACATTAATTATGATTAATGTATGTCTCTCATAAATTAAAATGTGATATCATTTGTAATAGTTTCAATGGATAAATAATACACAACATTTTCTCGAACAATTCCTAAAGTTATATGTGTGTGTATTTTTTTAGGTTAATGAGGAAGATTCTCTTCCAAAGAACATCTGTCAGCAATGCATTGGAGAAATAGAGCACTTCAGCTTATTTGCTGCTAAGGTAGAACAAGTTCAGCAAGTGATCTGCAATGGTATATCACAAACACTCAAAGGTAATCAGAATGATTAAAATTTTTTTACAATATAGCCATGAAAACTGAACGTAGTATTTTTTTTTTTTTTATGGTTTATCAAACACCATACAAGAAGAAGAAGGGGAAAAAGAGAGAATCAAACCTAAAGAATTGTTACAACAACATATTTGATATCCCCTTAATGAATTTAAAATTGATGGGAGTGACAAATGGAAAAGCAGAAAAATTAGCTTAGGCAAAAGAGGTAGGAGCAATGACAACAGTTAGAGGTTGTAGATATAAAATACCAGATATAAATGTCAAGTAGCTAGAAAAAATATATAATATGGTGGTTGAGGAAAATGTGTGTGGTATTGAAATATAGGAACTGGAAGGAGGATGGGAAATTGTGGATGTTGCACATAGGATGTTTTGTAGGGAAATTTTAGGCCTACCAAGCACAATGGCAAAGGAAGTTGAACAAATTGAAGTGGGAAGAGTGGCAAGGAAAGATATGATTATGGAGAGAGCTCTTAAATATTGGTTTAGAATTCTAAATTTAAATGAAAGAAATTTGTTAAGGAAATGCTTAGAATTTCAAGAATAGAGTCTAAGTCTTTGGATAATTTTGGAGAACAATGTAATGGCGGATATTATTGAGCTTGTGATTGTAAATTTTTTTTAGAAGGTGAATAAATGTAGCATTATAGTAGGCATTTGAGAAATAAAGGAATTAGTAGTTTCTAGAGACTTAAGTTAGCTAGCAAAAAATGGCACAGATAGAGTAAATAAAAACCTTTATTTTAGGACCTTGATTGGGTTGGAGCTTGGTTCCCTGGAATTCCAGTAGACTGCTGCTGATGAGTCTGGAATTGGGAACTGATGCAATCAAGGTGGAAATTTTGTATTTTGTTTAGTTATATTAGAATTTAGATAAAGTATAAAAGCAATTATTATATTTAAATTTCTTTGTAATTGTGAAGGGCCATACCTATTATGGCCTGGGCCAGATAGGTGGAGGCCCTTTTGTAGTTTGTATTTTTTTCTAGCATTTCAATAAATTCAATTTTGTCTCATTCTGATTTACTTTCCCCCATTATCTTTTGTAAATTATTCAGTTTTATTCTCTTTTCCTTTCTACATTTCTCCATGTTAAGTTTATAACAACTTTTTTTTATTGCAACTCTTATAAGGAAGGGACATGGCAGTTGTTTCATAGAATAGAATAAAACTTTTTTAGTTTAGTTAAGAATGAAAAACAAAATATTCAAGATTTAACTGCTATGGTGCAACAGTATTGATAGGAGAGGGAGATATAGATTGAATGGTTTAGGTTTCCCCTATTTTATTGCCAATAGTGCAGTGGTTAGAAGAGATCTGTGTGTTGTCTGCTAGAGTAGATCACATGTCTTTTTGGATATCAAGGCTTTTGCAAGAAACCTGCTAATATGACTAAGAGATATTTAAAGGTCTTCCTAGAACAAGCTATGTGGTCAAATATATGGAAAAAAATAAAAGTTCTTTTTTTGGTTGACTACTGGACAGCTAATAGAACTATAGGACTCTACATTTCAAGAAGCTGATTCCAGCAAAATGTACAGGCATTGTGCCAACACTTTCTTCTTCTGTCTTTCAACAATTTTGTTAAATTTATTACAGATACAACTATAGTAACTTCTGGCATTGAAATTAACATAACGTAACAGAGACCAGTTCTTATCCCCACACTCTTTTGTGTATGTTCAGTTCTTAGCAGCAAGTTGATAATTGTTCTTTAATGCCAGAAAATATTACAGTATAGCAATGCCAAAGGGAAAAAGACAATATAAGGGAACTATCATATTACATTAAAAACAATTTATGTGTATAATGTATTAGCCATCAATGTATGATGTATAATCCTCTTAAATTAATTCTTTAAGTCTTTGTGGATGATTATTAAACATTTTGACAGAAAAAGCTAAAAAAAGTATTCTAAATGTTAGATTACTTGAATATTAGTGTCAAGATTCAAACTATTACATGTCGAGTAATTATGAATATTTGAGCAAACTGTAAAACTGTTTAAATTATTCTTCACATATAATAAACAATTAAGCACATACATTGATGGCAAAGTCAAAATACCTAAGTCAATGAAAAGTGGCTTACAATGATATTTGGAATGAACTCCGCAAATCTTTCTAACAGCTTATTTTTTGTAAAATAAAAATCTTAATTGCACAAGAGACTACCATAATTAATGTGCCAATAAATATGAGCAAAATAAACCATTATTAATATGTTCTTAATATTGTAATTTAAATTACTTATCATAAAAAAGCCACTGGGTGATTTTTTTTTAAATATAGTTAATATATGAGTTGACCAACAAAGGTTGGAATCAATATAAATACCTAAGAATTTCATAGAAGCTCCAGTGCCAGTATTAAATTTAAATTGAATGTCCATGATTTTACCATTGTTTATATTTATTTGTTGGCATTGCACCAATCATTAACAATGGAGGACTTTGTATATAATTTAATTTTTACTACTTTTTCAACTTTATCATAAAAAATAATAGCTAAACTGTTTAAATAGCTAAATGCACAATCATTAACAATGGAGAACTTTGTATATAATTTAGTTTTTACTACTTTTTCAACTTTATCATAAAAAATAATAGCTAAATTGTCTGTGTACAAGTTGGAAGTTAGATTTGGCTCACAAAGCAATAAAGGAAGATCATTAATATAATAAACAAATGTGGAACCCTGAGGAACTCCATGATCTACGAATTTAAATTTAGATAAACTTCCTTTTAAATAAGCTTCCTGGTATCTATATAAGACCTTAAAAATCAAGGATTTTACTCTGAAAGCCATAAAAGAAAAGAAAAATTTCTGTAAAAGTATGTTCTGATGTTGGTATGCCAAAGACCTTTCTGGTGTATTTTAAACACCCTTAGTATTGCTTTGAAGGAGGATTAACAGAAAAGTGTTTCAGAAAGAAATGTGACACCGCTTTCATCAAATACGCACACTGCTAGAAATATGTATGCATGGAACATGTTTTTATTGTTGCCTCTGATCTTCAAACCAAGTAAACAAACTCTTTTATTCAGTGTTTTATTGATTATTCATCTCAAATAATAAATATATTTCACAATAATGTTAATGATTTATCAGTAGTCATGGTATTCCTATTGTAACTTAGAAGACCGATATTTCCTGTTGTAATAGGCCACAGCAGCTAACATTTATAATTGTGTTTCTCTATTAAAAGCACTATACGTGAATATCATTTGCTCAACAACATATTGGTCCCTTCATTGTTAGAAGGCATGCATACAACGAATGATTGAAGTTTCCAGCCAGCCACCATGCTTAACATGAACCTTTAGTATAGTTCTACTAATTCTTTTTATTCTTATTAGGGAACAGGACTGAAATGGAAGACTTGATTTGTCATTTTATATTTACAATCAAAAGAGCTATACGTTTCAATCCTCACACTTCCTTGTAACCAAATAGCATTAACCCTTTCACTGCTGAAATTAAGTTAACTGACCGTATGTTTGCGCTACTGTATTTATATTAGAATATAGCAAAGTGCATGTTTTTAAATGCTGTATCATTGGAGTTATAAGGTGTTCAACTTGCACTGAATTACAGTGCCATTTCTTGGGTAACCTCGAGTTTCATTACAGGAAAATCTCCAGTTATATTTGATGTCTGCAGAAATATTTATGAAACTGGGCACCAATCCTTGTTCACCACATGGAAGCAGTGCACACCAGAGTAATTTGAAATGGAGGCTTTTGGTCTTTATAACACAAGCTTGTAAACATTTTAACATCTTTGGTGTCAGTTTTCTATCAATAAAGTTAACATTAAAGTGTTTTTAAGAGAAAATGTTGCTATATATCTCTTTACAGCAATATTGATAGAAGATGTGGAAAAACTGGGGTCATTATTTATCCATTGATTGTACAGGGGTTGTTTTTTTTCAACCTGTGTTGGGGCCTGAAATTGAACAGTAAGATAGTTTTATTGAGAAAAGTTAAGTACATCTATAAATTACTTTTCAACATAATCACCATAAAGATTGAGACACTTGTCATACTGGTGCACCAGCTTTCCAATACCCTCTGCAATAAACATTGCTGCCTGTCTGTTGAACCAGGTCTGCACAATGTCCCAAAGGTTTTCGTACTGTCCTAACCATTTCTTTGGTTTCTTCATTGTCAAAATGAATCCATGTTTGATTATCATCATTATTTTCAGAAATTTTTCTGTCATTCTTGAAATTTTAAGACCGATGCCATTCACTGCTCCTTGTGGTTGTCAGTTAGCATCTTCAGTATCCATAGTGCATAAATTTTATGGTATCCAAGATGGCCTGTAACAATAGGGTTGACCTTGAAATTTATGGAAAGTTTTTTGATTTCTAAAAATCATGAATCAATGCCTCTCTCAAGCCACTTGATCTACTCACTCACGAATTCATCTCCCACAGCAGATTTCCATCCCTAATCACCATGTTTTCTTTTGCCCATCTCTAAATTTTCTGCCCCACTCTCATACCAAAGAATTAGATAGTCAGTTTTAATGAACTGCCTCTTGAATTCTTCTGAAAGTGCATTTTTAAATATCAAGAAAAAAGGTATCCAACATGATGGGCCATAATTGCAAAAGTAAATGGAAAAACAAAGGTGTGGAGAAGGTTTGCTCTTACATGCTTGTAGTCTGTTGCTTCTGAACAACAGGAACAGTTAGAGAGTAGGATAGAGATTGTATAGGTAGAGAATATAAAATATATATATTAGGGTATTGCACATTAAATGAAAATAAATAAGAAAATATAATTTCGCTTTTGTACTCTTTATAAAAACTGAAACAAAAGCAATTTATTTAAAACCAATGATAAATCAAATTTTATATGTGTATGTAGCGTAAATGTCAAACATATTTTCTTATTTTTATAATATTTGTTTTCACTTTATAAACAAGATAAAAGTGTAATTATACTTTCCTATTTATTTTCTTATATATTTTAATACCCTAATATATATAAATCAATATTTATTTATATTCTCACTGCCTCCATGCTCTGGTGGTAGCATTTGCAACTTCCAGAGGGCCTGGGTTTTGATTCCTGTGCAGGTCAAGGTGTATGGATAATTTTTTTTTGGAGTTTTTCCTTATCCTTAAAAGGTGAATGCCAGATAACTTTAAGGTGCCAAGGACTCTGAGCTCATTTGCTCCATAATTAATTAATTAATTTCATTCACCTATAGGTTTAAGGACCATGGTGCACCATAACCATATCACCTTCCCTTCATCTGCAATGGATAACATAGTGGCACCCTATGGGCATCCCAGCCTCATAAGGCTGCTATAATACCATCTCCCAAAGGATTTATTTATTTATTTTATTTATTTACGGACGCTCTTTAACATCACAGGTCATCAGCGTCCCTTTCTATACAGGGCATGCAATAGCTGACAAACTTTGCTCAGAGTCCTCTTTTTTCAGGCTTGAGGTTCTTTTTCGTGCCATAAATGTATGACATGGGACCCACAGCTTTACTTCCCTTCCAAAGGAAGCCATACTTACTATTTTTACTCCTGAAAAAATCCATCGATCTTGGCCGGGTTTGAACCCGGCTTGGGTTTAGAAGGCAAGTATGGTTACCATTACACCACCAGGACCAACTCTCCCAAAGGAGAATGTCCGCAAAGCTCATGAAACAATGGGCTGGCATTGGACCAAATTTATGCATTTATGTATAATAGCATCCTCTTCATTCGCTTTCTAACTTTTCCTATGTTACTCAGACTGCAGGTAAGAGCAAAACTACTCCACATCTCACAGTCACCTGTGATGCCTCAGTAGTTAAAATGGGCATTAAGCACTATTAAAAAAAACACCCCACAGCAAAGTAGAAAGTTGGTGTGTAGAGAGTGCATGGACTTGTGCACAAGGAGTCTGGTGCTACAAAACTCACTCAACCCAATGACTAAGCATGTAGAGTGGGAGAAAAGAGAGTTTTGCTCGTCACTAACAGTTAACAACATTTTACTACACTCCAGGCATGTTAAGATGTTAATTAACATTGGTTGAACATATGGAACAGAGCTCTGAAATGATGGAAGGGGGTGGAAACATCATTGACAAACCAATTAGATGTAGGACATTTCTTTCATAGCAGCTATTGCATTGCCAATGAGTGGCTGCATCAGTTACAGAAACATGAATTTCATGACTTTTAAAATAGCTGCTATCGCTGCATTCTTGCAACAGTTTAGAAGCTTCTCTGTAGTGAAAAGTCTAGTTATTGCCTTGTAGACTTTGTATGTTTGGTGTGTATATTCATGCATGTGTGATGTGAGCATTTACAATGTTATAAACACATTTAATGGATTTTTAATAATGCCTAAGAATAATAAAAGAGATTATTCAGCCAAAAGAAAAATTGAGAATTCTCAGAACCGAATAAACATATATTTTGTAAAGGTATCCCAATTAAAGGACAGATGTGGGAAATAATATGATTTGTTAGAGATTATTTTGAAGAAGAGAAATTAAATGGGGAGCCTCTTATTCCGATCTCCAAGGTATACTTGAAGGACCTCGCATGCTATAGGAAGTAATTGGTAAGAACACCATGGTTAAGATAGGGAAAGAAAAGTATGAATAAAGAAGAAAATCAGCTATGGGTGTCTAGCTTAGAAACCCCTGGAAAGAGAAGAACAGGATGTAAATGTGTCATGAACTTACATCCTTTCCAGCAGGATCCTATATACAGACATATTTATTCATATTACAGGAGAAAGGAACATCCTGCTATCTTAAAATTGCATGTGTCCTTAAAAGAATCTGAGCTGTACCAAGATAGCAAGTCTTCTTTGTGTAAAATAGTGGGGAACTTAGGTTTGCACTACAAAAAAGTAAATGGCAGAAAATTGCTAATGGAAAAGCCTGACATTTGTTGTTGGCACTGTAGGTCCCTTTGCGAAATACTCATGCATGATTTTGAATGTATTGTTTGGCTCAATGAGACATGAGTAAAATGCATTCATTCTGTAAGCAAAGACTGGAAGGGACAATGAATGTGCTATTAGTTAAAGGGGTTAGAATAATAATTTTCTTGCTGAAACCACATCGGGTTTTGTTCCCAATTGTTGTCTTCTTTTTAAATAAAAATAGACAATAGCTTATCATGAATTTCCAAACCATCTGTCATAGTAATGAACAATGCCAAATACCACCCTGTAATTTCTGATAGAGCACAAAAATGGCAACAAGAAAAATGATATAATTCAGTAACTTATTTGCTACAATGTATCATTGAAGATGGAATTGAAGAAAACTGTATTACTGGAACTTGTAAAAGCAAATAAACTGTGGTTTCTAAGTTATGTAGTCAATGGCATTGCTGCAGAACATAGCCACAAAATTGTTAGGCTCCCCCCTTATCATTGCCATTTTAGCCCTATAAGTCAATTTGGGATGAAATAAAATATTATTTTGGGTGAAACAAAGATTTTACTGTGTCATCAAAGTAATAAAGTTGAAGAAGAAGCACTAAAAACAGTAAAAGTTGGAAACTGGAACAAAGTGGTGACTTGAACAAAGGGCATAATAAGAGCAGCATAGGAAAATGAAGATGTTTTGGAAGAAATGATAGAACAGCTTGTCATTTCCATAGGAAACTATATCTTCAAATGATGATGAATGGCAATGGCAATGCTGACAATCACGCTAGCAGCAGTCATAACAGTGAGAAACTGATTTGGACATCAGCAGCATTTTCCAAATAGAATAGTCATCAATATTTTACAAGAACATCTCTTTTGTTAACATACTGATTTAGGCTGATAATTGCATGCTCATTTCCAGTCTTTGTATCTAGACAATCTATTTTACTACCATCTTCATGTACATATGATATGATTATATCCACCATAATAATTATGATGATACCATTCTACAATGCAATTATTTCAACATGATAAATAATTAATGGATATCATCGTATGATTCAGTTGAACTACACACTCTTAAAGCTTCACTTTCTTTTCATAAATGTTCTCGAAACCGGTTCCATACATTTATGAAAAGTAAGTGAAGCTTTAAGAGTGTGTAGTTCAACTGAATCATACAATGATATCCATTAATATGATTGGCTTCACTGTGTTAAGTTCCAATTTTACATTTAAGTAAAAAATGATAAATAATGTTTTGGTGCTCTCTTTCACAGTGCAATATGATAGTGGAACAGTCATGTTTCATGAGCTATTGCTGCTTCATTGTTACAATCTGAAAATTACATTTTACTAAAGGGCCATTTTGTACCCTGAAATAAAGTTTTTTTTTTTTAATGGAATTTGCATTGTTAAATGATGACCTTCTCCTATTTTTTTTGGAGAAGGGAAAAGCATAAGTGCATGAGAGGAAAGTTGCATTAATGTCCCAAAGTGTCTGTATACTTACTTTACAAATTATTATTATTGTTTTTGTTGTTTTATTTTTCCAGAGTCCCCCAAGAGACCAGAGTTGGGTTGTAATATGCCAGACCTTACAAACAAATTATGTGACATTAAAATTGAGTACAACCCAATTTTTGATGAAAAAGAGGAAGCATCAAGATGTTATGGCACTGCAGATAATACCGCAAAACAAGAAGAAGCAAAATTTAATGATGCAGTTGAGTTATTTACCTCTGGTAGTGGCTTGATTGCTGAAGAAAGTGAGGAACCAGCCTTCCAGCCTGCAGATGTTCTTTCTCAACATTTATCTGATTCTGTAGATCAGTGCAAGACTGAGTCTGATGATGGCCATGTTTTGGAAATGGAGAAACTCTGTGAAAGTTCCAATGGCCAAAACAGGTTGGTGGTATCAAGTATAATAGGTAAGGCATATATACTAAACATAAAAGAGTTAGAATCAATTTGTTGTTTTTGCACTTAGAAAAAGTTTTCAACACAATTTCTAGAGAAGCACTTTGGGTCAAACTGAGAAAGAAAAAAGTAAACCAGAATCTATATTAAATATGAAATGGGCATAGTTGTAGATAAAATATCAAACAATGTAGAACTAAGATAAGGATGTCAATTAGAAGCATTTCTCTTCAACATATTTAATAATGATATTCTAGAAGAAATTAGTAAAGTTAATGTACATTTGTCAACTATAAATAGTATAGAGATAACAGATCTGCTTTTTGCAGATAATTTGGTAACTGGTTCTTTAACATGTGTTATTAAAACCATCATTAAAAACTATAGGCACATTTTGTAGAGAATGGAGTCGTAAGATAAATAAAAATAAATTTACAATTATAGTGATTAAAAGACTTCAAATTAAAAAAAAACAGAAAAAATGGTGGTGGGAGGGCACAGAAATTGAAGTTGTCAAGAAAATTATTTATTTAGTTGTTAGACTGTCTAGTAAATGGAGCAATCAAAAAGAAAGGCAGTAGCAGAAGAAAAAATATCCATGAGTGTAATTATATTTTGTGTAAATAAAATACCAAATATGCAAGTAAAATGGTTAGAGAGAATATATGGTTCAATAGTGGAGAGCAGAATGATGTATGGAAAAGAAATTTGGGGGCCAAATGGATGGTTGATTGATTTATTTATGGACACTCTTTAACATCTCAGGTTATCAGCATCCCATTCAACTCAGGATGTGAAACGGCCGACTAATTTTGCTCAGAGGCCTCTCTTTCAGGCTTGAGGTTCTTTTTTGTGCCATAAATGTACGACATGGGACCCACGGCTTTACTTCCCTTCCAAAGGAAGCCATACTTAGGATTTTTATGTCCCAAAAAAATCCATCGGTCCTGGCCGGGTTCGAACCCGCGATCTTGGGTTTAGGAAGCAAGTATGGTAGCCACTACACCACCAGGACCGACCCAAATGGATGGAAAGGGATAAACGTGATAAATAGACTATTTTGTAGAATTACCCTAGGCTTACCTAGATCTTCACCTAATGAGGTTGTTTTAATGGAACTAGGAAGATTGGGCTGTGAAAGCAAGGTAGTAGAAAGGGCACTGAAATATTGGTATAGAATATAGAAATTAGAAGAGGAGAATATTACCAAACAGTGTTTGATAGCACAAGAAAAATTTAAGGGGAGAGAAACTTGATTATCTAAAATCCAAACTATTCTAGAAGAAGTGGGCATGGGATCAATATGGTGTGGGAGAGAAAGATTGGGAAAAAGATTTTGGAAAAAGATAATAATAAGAATTGAGGATATTGAAAAACTGGAAATATGGGCAAATCTTAATGCCAAAAAATCTCTGAAATTATAGAGCGCACTAAAAAATGTGTGGGGAAGAGAAAGATATATTGAAATCTGTGGTAAGGCAGGAAGGGAAGAACTGGCATGGTTTAGAACAGAGGTAATATATTTAAGTGAAATAAAAAATGGATATATTAAGGGGGTATGTCCTATGTGTGAAGAACCAGAGAGTACTTGGCATTGTATATTAGAATGTAAGCAAACTTAAGTTTTGGAGGGAACAGTTCCTATTACGAAAGTGGCAAATTTTTCCAAATGAAATAAGAGGCAGAAGAATTTTAAATTTTAAATCAGCCGGAAATACATAGGCAAGGTGAAACAAAAATGATTATGGAAGATGGGTAATATAAATGGAAACAACATGTTGACAATTGCGCTATTTAGGAGTGAATATAGATTCCCATTACATACTGAACGTAGGTTTAACTATAATGGGGTATGGAAGAAATGCAACTCCATAAAGTCAGGGTGAGCAAGTGGAGAAATTTAAAAGTTTATAACAGTAAATTTACATATATTGAGAACATGGAAAGGAAAACTGTGTACTTTGATTTTAATGTGTTTTCTTGTTTGTGAAATGTATGAAATTGATTTTATTTATATGTTAAAATACTTTACTTTATTTGCATGCAAATTAGAAATTGCAAGTAACAAAAAATATTAATTTTGTTTATATTTATGAGTGCTAGCTTCATACTTAAACAATTATGGTGACATTATTTTTGTTTATTACATGCAAAATTTGTAATAAAACAATTTCAAAGAATATTTGAACCCAAGTCTTCCAGATATTCCAATAGGAAACTACTGATGAGCCAAAAACAAGAGTTCAGAAACTAGTTACATTAGCAAAACTTAATGACAATTTTTTGAAAATGTATAATTTTTGGATTGATATAAATATAAAGTTACGAAATGTGTTATAAAGGTAGGGGGGAAAATGTTAATTTATTAGAATTTTATTTGAAATAAAATTCATTCATATTAAACATAAAATGTGTAAGGTACATTAACACAAACCCCACTTATACAGTTTAAAGCTCAGATATGTTTTGGAAACATTCATTCCTACCATCATGTGATGACCAATACTTGGTGCAATTGTGGCTGTTTGGTGAGATTTTCTTGGTTTTTGAACTGTTTCTATGGTGGCATTTGGTGGCAGGATCAGGAATTTACTGAATTTATCCAGAGGTGAAATATCAAACTTTATTACACTTTCTTGGTTTTTTAAAATGAAGATTCTTTTCCAAGTAAATTTCACCCCCTTTATTTGGATCAGAAGGCATTTAATAAAATCCTGATTCATCTGACTTTGAGACTGAAATTGAACATTTCTTCATCAAATGAATCAGAACTACTTCAGTATCTTAAAGTCTGTTCTAAATGGGATCCATGTTTGCTCGCTAGTCTTCACAAGCAATACTGGATGAACTTGGCCTGAATTTTTAAGGGTAATTAAAACAGAGGAAGATCTGCTCTTTAAATGAATTTTTTTCTTTCATTACAATAATGTACGTTAACATATGTCTGGGATTGTTGCTGCAAAACTGCATGACCTTTGCTTCCAAATGTTTTCTTATCCACCTTTTTTGCTGGATTTGGCTCCCAAATGTGAGGAAATGGCCGGGTAGACAAAGGTTCACATGAAATGATGAAGCTGAGACAAATGCTTATTTTTCGCGTTGGACATATTTATTTTACTGAGGACATTAAAATGTTGGGAAGTTGTTGAACTAAATATATTTATTTACAAGGTGACTATGTTGGAAAAAAAATATATTTCTCTTAAATCTTGTGTTTTCTTGGTCAGGCTGAGATTTTTAGAATGCCCGTTGCATATAGGTTATGTGTTTATTCTATTGTAGGTGTTGGTGTATAAATAGTACCTAAGTATTTAACAGATGAACAAAAATTTAAGATAAGGCAAATACTGTACAAAGAGTTGGTCTACAGTCTCTCATTGTCCATCACCTAGGTCTAAGCTGTTAAACAGAATGAGGTTAAAACAGTTTTTGAAATATTAAGTGACAGATTTTTATCAAGCAATTTTTTAATTATATTTGTATACTCATTTGCATTCCCTATAAGTATCATTTCAGCTAATATCACTTATGTATTTTTACTGCTGACTAAAACCAGCAGTGGCCTACAATTTGAAAATGATCGTGAAATTTGTAGTGAGTAGCTGGAAATGCAAACAGGACAATACATAGCACAAGTGACTTATTAAAATCCTGGTGCTACAGTGATGAAGATGTTGACTCTATAGGAGAAGCAGCATGGGAGTGCCAAAATGTATACATTTTTTGAGAGTTTAATATTTTTTTTTATAATAGAAAAATTTGTTAATTGAATGTGCGTGATAATTTCTGTATTTCATGATATGAATAAATTCCTGTAATAATAGATCCATCTGCACTATGTGTGTTTTAGCATTACCTCAGATGAAGATGACATGAAGTTGCCAGAGGAACAAAACAAGTTGGATATTAACCTTGACAGCTCTCTAGTGAACGAGGATCTTAATGCTGAAATTGATCTTGCAGCTTTTTATAAACTTTCCTGTGAAGTGTGCAAAGATGAGGAACCATTTGATAAATATGAAGATTTAGTCAGGCACTGTGTGTAAGTATTATAAAGTAAATTTATTTGTTTAGTTGTAGTTGCTATTAACAAGGCCATTCATTTGTTTGGGCCTAGCTTTCTGCAGTAGAATGTTATCCTGTTAGCCAGCAGTCAAGAATTTGTCATACTGTTCTTCTAAAGTTCAGTATTGAAATTGTAGATTTCTACTACAGGCACATCCCCGGGTGACCATAAAACCGTAGAGTACTTCTTTCTTGCAACAGCCCTTGTGACCACGAAACTAGTAGCTAGATACCCTTAGAAATAATGTTAACAAAGGAACTTTGATTTTCAGCCCCAAGGAATGCTGTTACGCAAACTTCTGGTAAACAAGAAACGGAAGACCGTTGAGGTATATTTTTCGCGGAAATAGAAGCTATCACCCCACCTCTAGCCAGAGGGACCACAAAAAATATACCAACCAGAAGATTACGTAACACAAAATTCAAACAGTTCAGCCAATAGCAACTTGGCGTGATTTTTAAATTATTGAACAATCAGAAAGCGTCGGCACAAACTGACCGACTGCCCAGACACAAAACTCCCGGATTGCAGAGAATCAGGGCAGTACATGGGGAGTTGATCTCAGTACATGGGCAGTTTTGATAGGCAGTAAAGGGACAGTTTCGTGATAGCGAAGTCGAGTGAAAGTCTGTGTTCGGCTTGCGAGTGGAAAATATCACAGTGATTGAAGTTCCTTGACATAACAGAACCATAGTTAATATTCATACGACCCTGAGAGTAACTTGAACAGTCATTAAATACTTTTCTTATTATGACTGTCTTCTTTTTTTTTCTTTTTCTTCTTCTTTTTTTTCTTCACACACATCTACGAGACCTGGACCTACCCCACTAAGCTCTTCTACCATGAATTGGGTTTTTTTTTTTTCTTACCAATTCCAAAAACCCCATCCAAAAGTCTCATAAATAGCCGGAGCAGATGGAGGCGAGGAGCAACGAGAACGACAAGAACATTTCAACACCGACTATCATCTTAAACAAACAGCCATTATTTCCCTCCGCAGTATATTATGCTACTATTTGCAGTCAAAAACTGAATAGATACACACACTTCTTATAAATCAAGAACATAGCATTAACAAATGAATGGATATGGTTAAATTGATAGATTATTTTATTAATTTAAAAATTTTGAATGTGCTTAAAAATACCTAGTATTTCAAAGGAAAGAATAAAAATGTTTACTGTTTGCTGTGAGGCATTGTAGTGTCAAAATTTTTTATACACATATCTTGGCACTGCTTCTGATATGTTGCTATTTTGTCTTGTAATTTTGCATTTCACCTAATGATTGTGGATTTGATTTATAGACCGTCTTTTAACCCATGTTGAGATTTCAAATGAGTAATACTAACCACAAGGACCCTGTTAGACTGCTGTACTTTTTAATACAGGGTAACTCTAAAATCCTTCCCTGGTTTCAGGAGTTGATAGAACAGTAACCATCACAGGCATAGTGGAAATGCTTACATCAAGGATAGAGTATTTCTCCAAGTTTCATGTATACCTTACAGATGTTCCATATGTCCTCCGTTGGTGATGTGGTAGACATGAATCCTGTAGTCAAGCTCTTGCGACATATTTCCAACATCTGAAGGTTGATACCAACGACTGCATGAATCTGTGCTAAATCGTGTTTCAAAGGCAGCACAAACACACGATCTATGACATAAAACCATAAGAAAAAATCACATGGTGTTAGGTCAGGTGTCATGGAGGCCACAGAAGAAGAAGAGAATCATCTTGAGCAGCATACCAATCCAATGACTAGGAACTTCAACATCAAGGTACTTACTGATATCATGATAAAAATGAAGTAAAGCCCCACCTTGATAATAAATAAAATCTTGATTATCTGCATGTAATTGTAACATTAGCTATTGTAGAAGCATGTCCAGGTACACGAACTGGTAACAGTTTTCTCCACAAAGAAAAATGGGCCATACACTTTTTGAAAAGAAACAGCACAAAACACATTGGCTTTAGTAGGGGAATCATGGGCATGCTCTACCACAACAGATTTTTCCATGCCCGAAATGCATTGTAAAAGTTCACTTTTCCAGACACATGAAATGTGGCCTTGTCACTAAAAATCAGTTTCTGAGCAAAACCGTTTTCTTCTAGCTGCTCTTGAAAATCAACACAGAATTGAAGACTACAATTGTGGTCCTCAGGACTCAGTGCCAGCAACAGTAGAATTGGATATGGTTTTACTTAAGTTGTTGATATAAAAGTATGCCTAATGGCTGGCTACAGCATTCCTGGCTAGTGCAACATGTTGACTTTTTAGGACTCTTGACAAATGCTTCTCATACAGGTTCAATGTTCTGGACTGGCACTCTTGGCTGGCCTGTTGTTGTCCATCACACAAGCAGCCAGTCACTTCAAACAAATTGTTTTTGCCTTAAGTGGCTCTTGTTGATGTATGAATATGTTCTACCACCCCAATGGCTCATCATTTAGCAAATTATAATATACAAAAAGCTTTATGTGCACCAGTGAATGCCATGTTTTTGCTATGATTGCCCTCCAGTGGCTAAATCTATAATTATCCATGGCACCTATTACAAATGCAAACTTGTAAAGATACTCTTTCCATTGATATAAGCATTTTTGCTATGTCTGTCATGATTTCTTTTGTATTAACCCCCAAATCCAGGGAAGAACTTTAGATTCATCTTATATATGTACAAGAGGCTTTTGAAAATGGTTTACAATAGCAGTTTTTTTACTTATTTCTTATGCAGTATGGTTCTTTCATTTGGGATCTCTTAATATATCCCTCACCATTGTCAATGCACCATTACCTTCTTCCTAGTAATTTCATTATGGCATCAGTATATATACTATGCCACCACTTGTGGATAGCTGTTTGAATTTCTACATTATTGCCAACTTTTTCACAGTGAAAATAGCACATAAATAGCACCTTTTGTTTCATAAATATTCATGGTGGTAGTTTTGGCTGATTCCACCTGTATTTTATACACATGTTGATAGAAATGTCAACTTTTTTAATTCTTTGAAATCCTTTCTCCAATTTTATTTTTTTATTTATTTATTTATTTTTTTTTTTTTAAATTTAGCTATTATACTTATTGCATACTTCTGTAGTTTAATCTGTATTTTAGTTTTACAAGCATTACCATAGAATTATGCAATAGTTTAAATGAAAATAAATGGTGCACAGTAATTTATTTTACTGACTTTGTTCCTTGATTGTTGCAGATTAAAGCACAACACAAAGGCTGTTGTTGTATGCTGTGGTCGGAAGATGACTGGAAAATCCTTGCTGAGAAAGCACATGCACAAACATATCAAACGCTACAAGTAAGTATCTTGTTTATCTCACGGAGATCCTCAAACTATTTTCGCTTAATGTGCAAACTGCACATTAGCCCTTTATAATTCTTGAAGATAGGCGTTGATGCAATGTCATAAGGTTGATATTGCTATGTAACAAAATAAATCAGTCTACCTTTTAAAAGGGAAACAGGTCTTATGCAACCTTTGCAGTAACATAAAGTTTTTGTTATTGTAAAATCTTAAATGAGTGTTCCAAACCTTGAATCAAAGATATGAAATGAATGTTAAATGTCAAAGTGGAGGGTGCATGTGCTAAATACTCCTTCTAAGATCTTACAGTGTGTTATCAGCTGGGCTAAATTGATATGTTCGTGGTTGTCTATCAGGGCTGCAAAATAATTGGCAATTAAAGATCTAGCTAGTGCAAATATTTTTTTGATATTCACAGATTCACTGTACAAATGTGACTAACTAGCCCTTTCAGGTCTAAATAAACAGTACTTCCTCAGAAAAGATAGGTGTGAGACCTTTCCAAATATCCGGAAAAAAGAAGCTGAAACTTCCCAGACCACTTAGGCGCCAATGTGATTAGAACAAGTATAAAATACTAAGTAAAAAAATGAGCAAATAAAATAAAGACAAAACAAAATAATAAACTGCTCAGGATTTGCATCTCTTGGCTATTTATGAAGAAGAAACTGCTTTCTGAGCCATAATTATGCATACTCTTTCCAACTTAGCTCCTGTAAGGCTTGACAGTGGATGACATTAACCTAGCATATATCTGTTCATAGTGTTCATGTAAACTTCCTTAGTGACATAAGCAGAGTGTGAAAGTCCAGATGTTTATTGGTTAAAATGGGCAGGCAAAAAAACACTTAAAATACTGAAAATAGATGGTAATATATTTACAATAGGCATGTATTAAAAATGAAAAGTAATATCACTCATTAATGCAAATACAAATAAGTATTTAAGATATTTCATAATTTTTATCACATAATTAAAGTACTTTAGTTTACTTTTCTTGGTTACAAGCAACAACAAGATGTTTTTTCAAGACATCAACTGTCATAGTCAATTGCTTGTCTGAGAGAACATTTTTCATCATGGAAAAAGAAAGTTCTGCTTCCATTGTATGATTGGAGCATATTTAAAACAAGCTATTTTGGAAGGACTCATACCAGTTAATAACAGGACATTCAACTTTCAGGACATTATGAAAATTTTAATCAAGGCAAAGTAAAGTAATTTTGAATAGTCCTGGCAAATGAGCAAAAGTTGCTGGTTTCTGGTCAAATTCATTTTCTGCTTATACATTTGTAGGGGAATTGGGTTAGTATTTCTCTTACTTCTATACTGAACACAGAACTGTCTATAGGGACAGTTTATTGCACTTTCATCTTTTTCGTTTGCAAATGTGTGTTACATTTATGCAGTTGAGAAGTCCCACAAATTCCCTAGAATTGTCTCGTGCAGAATTTGCTAGGATTATTCAAAACTGCAGTACTTTCATCATCCTCTCTATTTCCTGATATGTGTATGCCTGAGGTAACCATGTGTTCGTTTCACTAATGAAGGTTAGGCTATTTAAAGGGCTTAAGTGAATGGGTTGAGGAGAAAGATTTTGACTGTTTGAAAAGAAATAAAAATTTATAACAAAAGTCTCAATAGATATTATTGTGAGGTGAACATGCCATTTAATATTTACTTTTATCACTTCAATATATGAAATTCTTTATGTGCTTTAAAATTCTTAGTAAATAATTGCAGAAAAAAACCATAACAATCCAAAATAGGCATTAAAAAAAAAGACAAAATAATAACAGGCCCTACTGACCTCAAATGTATGGAAACATGTTTGTTTCTATCTGATTCTTTAAATACACCCACCCAGATAGAAAAGACATTTTCACTTCAATATATGAAATTCTTTATGTGCTTTTAAAATGCCTAGTAAATAATTGCGGAAAAAACTATAACAATCCAAAACAGGCAAAAAATGAAAAACTTTAAACCTTAAAATAGGCATTAAAAAAAGAGACAAAATACTAACAGACCCTACCGACCTCAAATGTATGGAAACATGTTTGTTTCTAACTGACTCTCTAAATATACCCACCCAGATAGTATGGCATTTTGCTTAACTTCTGGGCTTGTGACATAAGTGTTATTCATATCTGTGATAATTTAATAGTTCAATTGAATTTCTAACATTGAATTTAAATTGGTGCTTATGATTCCTTTTGTCTTCTAGAGTGTCAACTCAGACATATTAAATAGGAATTGTGACCAATTTTTGAAGGTTATCCATAAACTATAGGATGCATAAAATTAAATTGTAAAGGACCAAGTGGAACTATTATGGTGGAATATTTATTTTGCAGGTGTTTGCAATGTGGCAAAGAGCTGGCAACTAAGTGGACATTGAACTGCCATGTATTAGGAACACATGTACCTGAAGAAAAACGTCCTTTCAAATGCAGACAGTGTCCCAGAGGATTTGCTACAAAAAAGGGTCTAAATACGCATGAGCAACACCATCAGTGGAATGAAGAAAAGCCTAGCTTTGTCTGTGATACATGTGGTAAAAGGTGATTTCAGTTTGTTACACAGTTTAAAGGGTATCATTTATTTTATATACATAGAGAAGATGTTTCAGAACTGATGTTTGAAAGACTATATATGACTTCAATCACCTGTTCTGCTATTAAGACCATTATCTATTCTTGTGTTTGTGTATGTTCCCCAATGAAAATGATCAAATATTCACCATTTATTATGAGACTCACTCTTCAACTTGGTTAGTTTGAATTTATCTATTAAGTTAAATGTAATTTTGATATTTCAGCTATTGTAATAGAGTGATGTCTGGTCAAATATACAAGTTAATGTTATATTTCACAAATAAAAACTATATCATATATCTAGTTTTAGCATAAATATTATCACAAAATTTCCAATTAATTTATACAAAATCATTTGAGATATTTTAATATCCTAATAATATCAGTTAAATGGATGTATAATAAATCAAAATGACCATGTCTGGCATGCATACCATCCTTAAGTCTTTGTGGCCACTAATCTATTGAATTATGCAACACTTCCATCGGGAAATCTGCTGCTGCTTTCCAAAGAGAACACTTCCAACTTTCAATATTTGGCGTGCAAACCATCTCCTGAAGCTTGAATCACAATTTTTAGTTCAGGGGGTTTAGGTCTGGATTTGGAGAAGGCCAATCCAAGGTCAAAATAAAGAACATTGGCCACTCAAGCCACTCCTGGGTTGTCCAAACCTTATGTGCTGTGGCTGAATCCTGCTGGAAGCTCTTGCTTTGTCCTTGGAAGAGGTGTTACTGAGGCTATAGACCCTCTCCAGCACTGTCTTCTGGTACACTTTGGCTGATGTTTTGACCTCTTTTTCACAGAAATGGAGCTCCATGATACCTTTGTAGCTCACACCCCACTACACCATAACAGATGCAGGATGATGGCCCCTCTGACCCCATAGAGCTTTTTCAGCATTTTCTGTAAAGCATCTGGCTTATACCCTGTCATTTTGAGTATTGAAAGCTTTCTAAACACTAAAAATTTTTATCAATGAAAATGATTCTTCGATGTTCATTTGCTGTGCTACGCTAAAGTAAGTATTTTATTTTGAGAGCCTCTGGCACTTCAACTTACTTGTGAGGAGATGTCTTTTCTGCCATTTGTAAGCATGGTATCCCAGGTCACTGCTCTATGTGCGAGACAAGACATGGATATTTTAGAAATTTTCAGCTCATAAGCCAACTTTGACCATTTTTGTACACATTTCTTCATTACACATGCTGTCATTGCTTTCACCAATTCTGCAGTGTACACTGCATGGTCTTCCTTGCCTGTGATAGTCTTTACAATTTCATTATCAAGGAAGAGCTGGACAGTGCAGTATGTGAACCTCCTGCTTATTTTTAGTTTCTGGAGAATTTTGAAAATCTCACCTGGGGATTTGCCTGCCTTGTGCAAAATTGCCACAGATCACAACTTTTGTAATTGCCCCATTCCATCTTGAAAACTAAGATAAATAACTTTCTGCTTCTGCAGTTGAGCCCTCAATGGCTCACAACTCAGAAATGTCAGGCTGTTAGGGGAGACAAATACATCCACCCTCAAAAGTTCAATATTTATGATAAGACTAGGTACTATAGTAAGAGTTTATACACTGTTGACAACAATGTAATTCCTCTAAGCAATGATATAGGTTACCTTTTTTCATTGCCAATACATTAGTAATAGCTTTCGTAATATTTTCAAATGTTAACAGAGAATATAGATTTTGATTATGGTAAAATTTTTAACTTTCACTTTTATTAATTAGAAATTTTAAATTTCAGATACCCCAACCCACGCTGCCTGAGTGCTCATCAATTATACCAACATAAAAAGGAGCATAGAGTGATGTGTCACATCTGTCCAAAGATGTTTTGTACACTTGGAGCATTTCGACAGCACCTGGCAAGACATGAGCCAGTCAGTGAGCCAGTGAAATGTAAAAATTGTGGCAAAGTTTTAAAGAATAAGATGACATTGCACACTCACATGAAACTACATGGGGACAAACTCTTTCCCTGCTCTCAGTGTGATAAGGTGTTCAAGTTGCCAGGACATTTAAAGGATCACCTTCGCTCCCATAGTAATGTACGACCATATCAGTGCATGATCTGCAACAAGTCATTTAAACTAAAGTTTGTGCTCAAGGTAGGCACTACAAAATCATTGGTTGAAAATTTAAAATTAATTTTATGTTGTAATGCTTAAAATGAAATAACTTAAAACTCTGGATAATAAATTTTAACCTGTTTTTTTCAACATGAATGAAACCTTTCTACCTATGCAATGAACCTGCTGAATTCTATATGACAATGGACTCTGGATTAAGAATAATTACAAAAAAAATCTATTTCCTCTTCTCTTTTGATAATTTGAGGATCATCCTTGCCAGGGTTCAGTACTAGGACCACTTTTTTTATGTTTTATATCAGTGACATTGCTAAAGAGATAAAACCCTCCAATTACCACCTATATGCTAACAACTTACAACTTTTCTTTCACACTATCCCTTGTTATGTCTATGATGTGGTGACTGTAGTAAATGAATATTAACCCCCACATCTCCCTTTGGACTAAGACTGAATTCACTTATGTCATGAGACATAAATGTATAAAATAAACTCAAACAATATGCATCCATCATGATTAACAATAAGTAATTAATTATATCAACACAGCAGAAAAACTAGGTGTTTATATAGATTCTGATATAGAATGGCATACCCTGGTAAGTCGGTGGTAACCATACTTGCCTTCTAAACCCAAGAGTGCGGGTTCAAATCAAGCCAGGATCGATGGATTTTTTCGGGAATAAAAATCCTAAGTATGGCTTCCTTCGGAAGGGAAGTAAAGCTGTGGATCCAGTGTTGTAGATTTACGGCACGATGAAGAACCTCAAGTCTGAAGAGGCCTCTGAGCAAAATTTGTCATTGTTTCACGCCTGAATTGAATGGAACGCTGATGACTTGAGATGTTAAAAAGTGTCCATAAATAAACTAAATCAAAAAAAAACATGGTAACCCATACATGCAATAAAATATTTTCTTTGATTCACACATTAAAACATATAGCAAAAGATCTACCTCTTAATCTCAAAAAGAATCTCATTCAAGTTTGTTATGCTGCACTTTGATTATTGTGATGTCATGTACTCTAATATGAATACTGGGCACATTAGCAAATTACAATTCATGGGCATGAGAAAAATCAACTGCTATAAAGGGTCCTAAATTTTCTGAATGGTGATCAAAAATGATTTGATATCAACTGCCAAGTTGATTTGCTGTCATTTTGAAGATAATTGTTTGAAATTTTTTGATTGTGTTGTAACTATTGGAACTTGTACAGTGAAGTAAATTATATAATTAAATTATTGTTAACTGAATCAAACTCTCACTCTTATAGCTCCACTGATTTGTTTATATCAAGAACATGTTTCAAAGACTATTGTTGGCATCCTGAACTAATTGTCCACTGCTGGAAGATTCACAGTATTTCTTTGGGTATGTCTATTCTGTTCTGGTGAAGATGTGATGAACTTAAAGTTTATGTGTCTTTCATACTCAGAAATGAAGTTAGTTATCTGTCTATATATATATATATATATATATATATATATATATATATAATTCTATAATTCTATATATATATATAGAATTTCTCCCACATTGCTGGCTCTGTAAGTACTTGTGCTGACTTTAATAATTTTGCTTTTTCCACTATGTTGTAGTACTGTATCCAGAAATGAGATGCCACCACTGATTTCTCCATCTAATTAATGTTCTGCACTTTTTAAGTGGTAAATATGTTTTTTTTTTCTCCATTGGAATACTTTAATTAAATTTGCCACTCAGGAGATTTTTAATATTAAATCTGTTTTTTGGCAATAATCTGATATTAAAATATTTTAGAATATTTTGAAATTTATACATAGTCCATGGGTATATGTGAATTTTTTAAAAATGATCTTAACTTTTTCTGCTGAAAGTGTTGGGGTTTCTGTAATAAATTTTGCCACTTGAACTTCTGTATTTTTTTGTGAACCAGTTCTTTGCCATATCCATCTTTGATCACTGTTCTATCTGTTTGCTTGTATTCTTTGGAGTAGTGTTTCTTGTTAATGGGTTTGTTAACAAATCTGTGCATTAAGCTCTTGATAAGTGCGTGTTTATTTAGTCTTGGGTTAAATCTGTTAGCTTGTGATTGCATACAAAACAGAAGCACATAACGTGCTACCATTCTTGGACATTAAAATAATAAAACATCAAAGCAATCTGGAATTTGAAATCTACAGAAAAAACATGAATGTAGACATTTTCTAGATATAAACAATAAGTGAAGCCACAAGAGTATGTAGTTTGACTCAATCATACAATAATTTAATTAAAGAATCCATTACTACAATCCAAGAACAAAGAACAGTTAAAGGATTGGAAACATAATAGTTTGCCCACCCTAAGAAACTTTATGTCCAGAAATTTGCAGAGAGGGTTCTCACATCTTTTTTTGGGACAAAGAAGGAAATATAACAACAGATTATTTAGAACAGGTAAAACAATGATGGGGACATATTATTCTTCATTAATGACCAAGCTTTGGGAAACATTTTTGGAAAAATGCAGAGGAAAAATTTCTACACATGTGCACCCACTCACAACTCACTGATTACAGTACAGAAAATGAATGAATTTGGCTTTGAATTGTTTGACCATCTATTTGCCAGATATATCCCCTTCAGAATATTACCTATTTCCAAAGTTAAAAAAAGCATTTAAAAGGGAAGAAATTTTCATCAAATGAAACAGTTAAGGTACTGTGGAGGAATGGGTTTGTAGGGCTAGAAAAACATTTTTAAGGGGCATTTGAAATCCTTTATGAGAACTGTACTAAGTGTATAGATTTAAAAGGTGATTATGTTAAATAAATAAAAATTGTTTTGAAATACTATTCCATTTTCTGTGTTAGGCTAAGAACTTAGCAATACTCAACTTACTTGATTAATCACTGCTTTTGATTCAAATTGATGTTTGTTGATACATTTTTCAGGAGCCAAAAATCATTGGATGCCAGATGTGGTTATAATGATGCAAACTTCTTGCCCAAGTAACCTGTAGAGCATAAATTTTTGAGGCTGAGCATTGTAATATTACTGATACACATTTAGGTTAAAAATGCCTGCCTGGCATTTTTATCAAATCACAGATGTAATTCATTTTCAGCTCACTAGCTTCAGTTGTTTGTAGTCTTTCTGTTTTGTATGTGCCACTTTTTTATGGTCCTATGAAACTGTTTGTGACATTTTTATAGTGAGCCTTCATGATTTTTTTCATTCTGACATAAATTATTTCTTAACATATTCATGGATGCAGTTTTGCTTAAACATGATTCACAAAATTATCTTATTGCTCTATAGAGATTGATACGTTTTTCTCTTCTACAGCATTAAGATATTTTAGAACAATGATTGCCTTTGTTTGATGCACAACCTCAGCCGAAGGTGCATTTAATAACTGATAATTTCAATAAAATAATTTTACTATTCTTGCCTTAGAGCATCTATGTGGAATAAAACTCACTAATGCAGATGTTTTGCATTTCAGGAACACATGGCTCAACACACAGGAGAACGGCCCCACCAGTGTCCATACTGTCCCCGAACATTTGCAAGCAAGGCAAACTACTACACCCATAAGCGAAAAATGCACTCCAACAGCAAATCAACTGATATAACTAACCCAAAGGAGATAGAATAACTATATAGGGGTTCATAGGAAGATGAAATAAAACATTTCCAAACTGTAAGTGATGCATAATGGCTGCATTCATTCGATTCGCTAATAATCTTTAAAAATATTATCATTCTGACAAAATAGAATGATTCCAATGATCAGTCACTATTTAAAATACTCATTGAATCCTTTTTGAAAGCCCATTTAATACACTGATAATGACATTATTAAATTTTCCATCACTTTTATAAAGAAAACCACAAAGCTCCTGTTTTTCTTTATAAGAATGGAAGGAAGTCACTAGAAGGGGCTAGTTTCAAAAAATTAAGTATGTATGTGTGCATACCTAATTTTTTGATGGTATTCAGTCATCACCTTTTGATTTTTCAGTACATGTGACACCTACTTGGCTGCAACATCCCTGTAGTCCAGAATATTGCATATTGTGTCTTAGCAGATCATTTGACATTTATTCATAATGTTTGCAATTTTCTCATACCATAGCATCATGTGTGTTCATATTGACTTTATTTTTCTCAATCAGTGTTCCAGAGTGTGGAAAGTATCTTGAAATTTCTGACTAGAAGTTCATTGGGTGATAATCTGAAACCCTATCTTTGAGGAGTCATATGGATAGGTTGGACTAGGTGAAGCACTGTGTTTCTGCAATTCATGGTCAATTGAGTTTGCTGTGGCAGGGTGGTGGTCCACCTTCAAATGCTCTGACTATCCACCTGCACAGTTGGGGAGGTAGATGCTAGGTTAGGCTGCTCTACCAATTCTGTAGGGCATACTGGTAATCTACAGATGGCAAAGGCAATTTAAGTAGCATATCTACTTCCATCCCACAAAGGGGGCCGGTTTAGACTCTAAGGCCAAATTGTATAAAAGTTGCTAACTAGAGTTTATTCATCATTTCTATTACATAAAAATAACCTCAGATTACATAACCTCAAGTTTGACAATTTCAAACCTATGGCAACATCATGAAATAATAGAGAAATTCTGCTTAGAGTGGGTTTATGTTCAACTGTTCAACCTGAGAAATTGAAAATCAATTTCCGTGCTATTATTTTCTTTGATTTTAAAGTCTGTTTAGGGGAAAGAGAATGGCTTGAAAGATTGCATTGTGCATTTGGGGACCTTTGTCCTTTACCATCCACTACACTGTTTATCATGGTTTTCAGATTTTAAAGGAGAAAGAAGATGAAAATCATGCAGAATGGCTGGCTACAGCAACAGGTGATGAAAGATCATCAATGCACATATTATCAGATCCTAAATATTGGATCGACTGCAGTGAAAACAATCCTCAAAGAAAAACTTCACATCAGGAAGCTCTGCAGTCATTGGGTCCCCCACCAACTCACAAATGAGCAGAAAAAGGACATGTACATTGGTGCCAGGAAGTTATAGAAAATTTTGATGGAGGAAGATCAAAATATATATTTAACATCATAGCATGTGATGAAAGCCAGGTATATACCAGTATGATCCAGAAACTGATAGTCATTGGTCTGGGTCTTTCCAGGAAAGGATCCCCCAACAAAAGTACAGCAAGCAAGTAGTGTTGGCAAGAAGATCTGTTCCTTCTTCTCACTCAGTAGTCATATAGTCATACTTCCACTTTAAGGACAAAAGGCTGTCACTATCAGATGGTACACCAAGAAATGCCTGCCCCAAGTCTTCAATGGACCGAGAACAAAGTGTCCTAAGACTGGTCTGCATGGAAACTTGTTGCTTCATAACAATGCATCTGCCTACACTGCACTAGAAACAACCCAATTTTTGCAGGAGTCAGGGGTCACATGTTTATCCTCCCTACAGTCCATATCTGACCGTAGGTGACTTTTTTCTATTTCCCAAAATAAAAGAAAAAAATGAGGGCCAATGATTTGAATCACCTGAAGCTGAAGTAGCTGCATTTGAAGAATATAATTGCCTCTATCCAAAAAATCATGGCATTCAGCATTTACAAAATGGTATGAAAGGATGAAACATTGTATAGAATGTAATGGAGAAATACTTTGAAAAAAATGCAATAATCAGATCTAAATTTATTAACATTTTATTGCATCTATTCCCAAAAGTTTTAAGAGTGATCCTCAACAGGAGTTAAAGCCAGAGGGACCATTCCTACCACCCAGCTACAGTTTAAAAAAAAAAAAAAAATTAGGATTGGTAGTGTTAAAGCATAAAAATAAGAGGAATTTGCACTGGTGTTACTGAGAAAATGTTAGATGGCATGACATTTTCTTTTCATTATTCATATTACAAATTAACAAGACAAAAAGGTTAAAATTTTTCAAATTTCTGCGCACACACACACACTCATAAGCATTTTTAAATTTTATAAGCTAATTATAGCATGTGAACATGGGCCAATTATTCCCACTGAAAGAAATCAATTCTGCCATGAATCTTAGATAATAGTACAAACCAGTAACTAATTTATATTTAATATTCTTTGCAGAAAAAGCAAAGCACAATTTTGTTTTCACAGTACCTAGGGTAAGTTTCTAAATTGAGCAACTGGAGTGGATTGTACTCCTATGAGACTAATGCTCCTAATCAGATCCATGTTCTTTTAACCATAAGTGCTGTTTGTCGTATAGTGAGATTCTGAAACTAGTAAACCAAATGATTAGGGTTCACCCAACACTATACTGCACATTTATGTTGATGATGGTTGTTGATACTGACTCATTTGCAATACAGGCAATAGAGTTCCTCATGCAGGTGGCAGAGGGTAAAGATACAAACCAGTTTCCAGCCACACACCAGCTATCAGTGAACCACATTATGCAATATAATAAAGTTTAAAAATGGAGTTGTAGAGAGAATCAGAGCCCAGAATTTCAGGTTAAAATAGGCATGCAAAAAGGCACATAAAATACCAAAAATAGGCAGTAATATAATTAAAATAAGCATTTATTAAAAGTGAAAATGGAGAGTAATATCATTCATTGTATATTAATGAAAATAGTATTTAAGATATTTAATTTCTTTATCACATAATTAAAGTACTTAAGCTTACTTCTCATGGTTACAAGCAACAACAAGATTTTTTTTCAAGGTTTCATCTGTCATAGTCAGCCATTTGTCAGAAAGAATATTCTACATCATAAAAAGAAAGTTCTACTTCCACTGAAGTGATTGGAGCATATATAAAACAAGCTCTTTTGGAAGGACTCATACCATTTATCAACAGAATATTCATCTTTCAGAACATATAGAAATGTTGATCAAGACACAGTAAAATAGTTTTGAATAGTCCTGGCAAAGAGCAAAAGATGTGCAGTGGTTTCTGGTCGAGTTCATTTTGTGTTTATGTTTATAGGAAAATCAGGTTAATATCTCTCTTACTTCTGTACTGAACACATTGTAGGAATGGTTTATTGCACAGCTATTCCCCTTTCATCTTCCCTACTTGCAGTTGTTTGTTACATTTATGCAGCTGAGAAGTTACTCCTACAAATTTCCTAGAATTGTCTCATGCAGATTGAGACAAGGTCATTTGCAAGGACTAATCAAAACTACAGTACTTCCCTCAACCTCTCTTCCTGGTATTCACATGCCCAAGGCAACTGTGCATTCCTTTCGCTAATGAAGGTTCTACTATTTAAAGAGCTTAAGAGAATGGGTTGAGGAGAAAGTTTTTGATTGCTTGAAAAGGAATAAATGTATGACAATATTCTCAATAGATATTTTTGTGAGGTGAACATTCCATTTAATTTTTATAATTTTTTTCACTTTAATATTAGAAATTCTTTATGTGCTTTTTAAAATGCGTAAATAATCACAGAAAAAAAAATCCAAAACAGGCAAAAAAAAGGCTTTAAACCTTAAAATAAGCAACAGAAGTCAAAATAAAAACTGACCCCTATCGTCCCAAATGTAGGAAACATGTTTATTTCTATCTGACTTCAATATATCCACCCATATAGAAAAGGCTTTGGCATAACTTCCAGGCTCTGAATAGAATAAACATTAGGAAAATTTAATACTGTAAAAAAGCTTAGATGCCACATTTTATACCATAACTCCACTTTGAATCAAATCTTGTTTGTCTCAAATGAAGACAAGTATAATCTAATGGGTACAGCACTGCTTACTGCCCATGTTATGAGCACTTAAGAGAACCTTTATTAGCGAATGAACTGTAAGTGGAGATTTGGCTGCTGCCTCTGTCTGCAAAATTATTCAATGAGAGTTTTGTTTTACTCAGGTAGATGTAAATGAGAACACACTGTGAAATACACTGATCTTGCACAGAAATTGCTGAAACAAAAATTTTCTGAAGAATGTCAGAAATATATGAATGTTAAGAGCAAATATTTTCAGCATTTTCAAAATGGAAAAGTACTTTTAATTTATGAACAATATATTAAGCTGTAGTAGTTATAATCATGCATACTTTTACGATTTTAGTCCCGTTTCTCTGGAGTGTAGTTTAATATCTCATTTCATCCTTAGTGATGTGTTACTTCAAAAAGATCTTCACCATTTTCATTGAAGCTGATGTGTGCGCAATGTACCATTTGATATATATTATTGAAAGATTTTCTTGTTGCACCTTTTTGGTACTTTTTATATCTGGAACAAAATTGATGTATGTTTATTCTTAATTAGCTAGTGAATCGATTTAATACTCTAATGCTCCACTTATCATTGAATTATACAGAAACATAATGTTTCACAGGCTTTTGTCTGCATCACCAGCTGTGAGTCGACTGCTGTGGACATTTTATGAACTTTCAGATTAATTTGTCTTCTGTTGGGATCTCAAAAAGAGATTAGTATGGTATTCGCATAAGTAACAGAATCAACTGTATGCTCAAAAAAATTAGTCCTATGATTCTTTCACTACTGAGTTAACACGTATGACTCGTACATAAAGATATGCTGTGCCATTCTAAACACTTGAGGCTTAATACACTTTATGTATACTGTCGAATTAAGAAACGAACAACCAACACACACCTGGTAACAGCTGCACTACAACTGTGACAATCAGCAAGGTCAACAAATAAGCAAGCAAGCTTGCTACACCCTCCAAGGCATGGCAAACGAATGGGGGTTCACTCATATGAAAAATCTCACATTGTGGGGGAAAGCATCACTGATTACAAGATATCTTGCATAACATACACATAAGTAGAAATAGAAATTAATGCATGTGAAGGGGGGGAAGCAACAATTTACTTTAGAACTACATCAGACTGTTCTTCAATAGAGTGACTCCATTGCTCATAATAGGAAAGTAATGATGACAGTTTTGAGAAGCAAATCACCCATCTAGTTGGACAGAATGGCTTAGGTTAACGGCATCATTGTCTTGTAACTGCTTGAAGAATGAACATCATTTAGTTGAATTCTAACAACCAAATTTATATCTTTTATCAAATTTAGCATATGCAAACTAAAAATTAAATATATGTTGATATTATCAATACTCTTCGAAAATATTGGGGAGAAGGGGGCTCAGACCTCTAAGGAGATGGCGTCTATGATCACTACGTATTGAATCTACAGTTAAGCAAAATTTTTGTTGCAGTAGATAACTTTATCTGATGAAATAAATGCAAAATCTTATGCAAAGCTTTGCTCCTTATCCAAGAGTGACAGTGCAAATAATCACCTCTCTGAATTAATGGTCAGCATCGCTGATTGTGGCTTGGAGGTTTCAGACCCATTTATATACTTGGACATTTTCAGAATTAGGTATTGTTTGGTACAAGGATCACTCAGTTTCGTGAGGACCACTGGGAAGCTGTCTTAGAAAGATAATAGCCTTTCAATTTGTAAAGATGCATGGTGTGAGTGGCAAAATGTGGTGGGTTTGTCATATGCTCCTCGGCAATACTGCTCCCTGCCTATAAAATTATGTGCAACATAGGAAGAGGATGTTACAATAGATGCACCTGCCCTGGTCCTTTGTAGCTGTTGTGCAATTCTCTGTTGGCCATTAAAACTACAGTGCCCATAAAAGACGTGTTAAACCCACCCCTTATTCTTTGAGAAGGACTACTACTTTGAGTTTGACTTGTCGAAAATATGACATTACGAGCAGGTGTCAAGAGAAAATTGTGGCATACCTAGAGTACTGGTAGTGTCATTCCGAAAATTTAATGCTCTTGTTGGACGCAATCCATCCACAACGAAACTATTATGAGATTAATGGATTGATGTTGGGGAACATGCAGAAGTGAAGGATTCCAACGGCCCCGTCAAACAACAATGAGAAGACAGATGTTACTGCATGGTTATTATGAACACACACAATGTGTGGACATTTAAATGGCCACAGTGTATTTGTCCACAGTTTGTCTTAGTGCTGAATATCACTTTCTCAAACTCACATAGTATGCTGTCGTCCCCGATTATGGTGCAACCCTTAATCAATACTGACAAATGTACCTACTGTAGTTTGCATTATATATGTTAAAATAGTTTCTGCTAGATTTTTCGGGCCTCACACGTTACAAATGACATTCCATGCATCAAAAGCACCCCTGCTAATTTGTGAGTAAAACTTTCCTTGAAGTATCAGGTAATATATTTGTTATTCCCACGACAAGTGCTAAGCAGCGTTTCAATATTGAATGAGTTGAAAAATATAAATTTAACTTTTGTGTGTTTTTTCAACGCATATAAACTGGCAAGTCAATTCCTGTGCTCGCAACGAATTGTACATCACGGAAAATGGTTGTGCTTTATAGAGCTATCCCGCTTTGCTCAGAACTCACTAATGCATTAGACCAAGCAAAAGCACACAATCCACCTAGTAGCTTTGTGGGAAGAGGCTATCCATGTTCAACCAAGGCTACCTCCACTACCGCCAAGAGTGCGCGTTGATGTTCTGTGGTGGCGTCAGAGCTACAGAGCACAGCAAATAATACCCTTACAGCTAGAAAAATTCTGGAGCTCCAGTCCCGAGCGATAGCGCAGAGAGCACAATTTTCTCCGTTTGCTTGGCCGCTTGTAACAGTGTAAATTTATTATTATTATTTAGCGTAACGTAATCTATGCTTTGTCCTCCGTAACTTTCTGACTGCAATATGCTGTTCCTTATTACAAAACTGAGTTTTTCACTTTTAACCACACGTCTCATTGGAATTCGCAATTCATTCGTGTACACACACACTAACCTTAACCCTAACTTCGGTAAATTCTAGAAACCGCTAGACCAGTGGTTTGCTACGGCCTGACGGCCTATGCTCGCCTCCTTTTCGTAAATATAAATTGATAAGGGATTGTGTGCTACCAAGCAGGCGGGCAAATCATTGTAATGGTGGTAAATCTTGGATTCCAGCAGGGGGGGAAAATCTTGAATATAAATTTATAGCGAAAAGTGTGCGTGGTACTATGTTAGCGAGTAAATCATTGTAATGGTAGCAAGTCTCCTTTAACTTCAACGGAAAAAAGAATGAAAGAAAAAAAAAATACCACTTCAGGTCGCGAGGATTTGAAAGCACTACCTTCACACGTATAGCCAGACGCTCTAACCATATGGACCCTGTTCCACAAAAGTATGGCCTAATACATTACAATTATATACTTTGCTACTGTACAAGTGATATTCGTTGTTTTGTTCCACTGAAGTATTAGTGTTAGTCGGGACTGGTAATTTGTATAAAATTGTCTACAAGTGTAAGAACATTGGTAATTTCAAATACTGGTAAATTTTTTTATCTTTTTAACGGTTTTGGGAGCCAGTTGACCCAAATGTACTAAGTATTAGCGAAAGTGGTGATAAATGATGAGTAGGAATATGTATAAAGAAAAAAAAAATAAATAAATATTTGTGTATAATGGTAAAGTTAGGTTAAGTACAAATAAAGTACGGCTTATGAGTCATGTTGGCGTTTCCTGTTCCAAATGCATATTTCATATCAACCTCATACTTAATGAATAAAATGTTCTTGCTACATACCACGAAAATAATTTCCTTTCATTTTTCATTCTCTTTTAAAATAATCTTTTTCGGCAGTGTTCCCAGTTTTTTGCTTAAGAGAACGTGGTTGTAAATAAATATGAAGGATCAAATGAACAAATTAAATAAATGACCGAGAGCAATTGGGAAGCTCCATTCTTCTGCTCTATCTCGACGGCTGAAATTGATGCTCTTAAATGTAGCCTTATGAAACGGTCGTCTCAAAGTGGATTATTGAGCTTGAATATCTATAAATACGTAATAAAGTGTTTAAATTATGCCTGAGAGAGAGAGAACAAGACCCATTTTGCAGGAATGACATTGATATACTCTGTTCGTTAAAAATCCCTAGGGTGGACATAACCTAATCCAAGATAAGGCGATGTATGGCAAACAGCTGTTCCTCCAACTTACTCTTATATGACGTCATTGTAACTTTTTTTTATTAAACTTTACCAGTGTAGCATTACTTTCTGTAACAGAAACTTGCAAGGCCATACTTTACAAGGACCTGCACTATTACACTTGTATCAATTAGGCCATACTTTTGAGAAACAGGCCCTGAGTTAAAATGCCGTATCATCTAGCTATATCTGAGTAAGTCACTCCCAGTAACCTGGACTCTCTCCGCTACCATTTGGGAGTGGCTAGGGACTGGAGCCCCAGAATTTTTCAAGCTGTAAGTCAAATTTATTTAACGATAACGATAGCTAATAAGCAGAAGTTACCTGCAGTCCCGAGGAGCAGCGTATATATCCGGCAGCCCCGAATCATAGCGAAGAAGACCGATTGGTTACGATTTCAGTACGGGTTCTCAATAACGTAATAACATGTGTTCCTCCGTTAGCGCCAAATTGTTAAATGTATTGTGGTTGTGAATAGAAAGTGTTAATTTTCCACTGTAGTTAATTCGTTTTTGTTCATAATGAGTAGATTAAAACAGTTCGTATGCCTGGAATGTAGGAAGCAGTATTGCTACAAAAAAAATCTAAGACAGCATGTTTCTAAAGCACACCCGGAAAAGTTGCATGTTATCGCGCCCGTTCTAAAAAGACAAACAATGACGTGCAGTTTATGTAGTCATGAAGCAACAACGGAATTTCTTTTATTCCAGCATTTAGAATCAGTACATGAAATAAAAGTAAAATCGGAAGAACTACAGTTCTCATCCTTCGACGATTTTAAAAATTGGAAGCAGGAACTTGAGGAAACAACGGGTTCAATGTTTACAAAATATACTGGTTCTCAAACTTCATCTGAAAATAATGTAAGGCATTATTATGCGTGTCATCGTTCAGGCAATTTTGTTTCTAACAGTAAAGGTGTCAGACACTTAAAATTGCAAGGAAGCAATAAAATCGGCGGCGTGTGTCCTGCAAAGATACGAGTCAGCCAGGCCAAAAATGGAAAATGCCGAGTCAAATTTATCTCAACTCATGCCGGTCATCAACCTGATTTAAGCCACTTGAAACAAGTGAGCAAACAAAGTCCCAACAGTTCTGTGCCCCTATCAGAACAACAAAAAGCAACAATTGCTTCCGAGTTTTTGGATATAATTAAGGAGATTTGTACAACAGCAGAACTTGAAGTTATGAAGAAACAAAGGGATTCCATAAAGGCAACATTAGCCGCGGTTCGTAACCAAAATGTGCAAGTGCCCATGCCCCAAAACAAAGAAATGTCCCAAAAGAGGAAACTTTGTCCATAGAGAAGATTCTTTTTTACAAAAAAAAAAAAAAATCTCATCGCAGACACTTAATCCACTTGTAAAGCCTGATTCAACGCAAGCCTACACCATCGCGCATTCTTTACTTCAAAATGAAATAGAATAAATGTCAACATCTCATCCCATTCCCCTTGCAAAACATGATACAACGGACGTTAATCCCACCTCAAATTAAGAAATATCTCGACTATACAATTCGAAATACATGCAAAATTTTTACTGTTAAAAGCGCTTGCCTTTTCCCGTATAATTATCATTTCCGATACATGTTACATTGCTACATTACAGTTTACCATCTGCTTTGGTGTGCATTAACTAACGTTCTTCCTACAAAGTCAACTCTTCCGCATGCAGTCATTACATGGAGTCGAGGCAACTAGACGTGGAGTAGCTTTTGGCTTCTACTTGTAAGGTAAGTGCAGTGTAGCACGAGAGTAAGGTTAAGTTACATGAACTTATTCTAGTGCCGATGTTCGGTGCGAGAAGAGGTTCTACCTGTACGGTTAAGTGTGTAATATGCTTGCCATATGCCTGTTTAAGCCAATGCATACTCGTTGCATACTGCAAACGTCTATATATTATGAAATAATCTTGATCAGCATTGCTTATAGACTTTGGGAGCATATGAAAAGCAAATGCTCTGGGATTCTTCCAGTTCAATAAATATGATGATTAAATAAAGCTCCATTTTAATTAATATATCCATCCATTCATTATACAAAGCTCAAATTTTCCTAGTTGCTGCTAGTTTCTATGGGAAGGTTTCAAAATGTTATGTGTGATGAACGGAAAAGTAAAATCAAATGCGTAGTACCTAAGGGCAATGGGTCTTGAATAAAATTAATTAAACTCTAATAATTACGTAACCTGATAAGACGTACCTAATTCGAAATGGTTGTTTAAGTTTGTATAATGCCTATGCATATGGTATCCTCAGAAGCTTGTAGGTTATGTTTGGACATACGAGTCCGATAACGTTGATGTTTTTAGCCAAGAGGCACAGATACGATCGCTTGCTCAAAAAGTATGGAAACATTTGACCATTTGGGCAAGTAGGCCGCATGGTTTACAAAGCAGTGAATGCCATTCGATGTCACTCATTTAAACGAAATGTAATAATGGTAAAAAATTGTGGTCTTTAGTTGCATGTACTAACTTTATGTCAGAAAAAATTGGGGCAAAACAAGCATGACATGTTGGAAATTTAAACTATAAACCAAATTATTTATATTGAGACGACAATGTAGCGTCTATATATTCCCAAAGTGTTCTGCAACTCTACAGATTTGTAAAGTATAGATAAAATTGATTGAACCTTGAGTATATGCATCCCACTTTCAAATTTCCCGTCCGTATATGTTGAAACTTATGTAATATAACAGGATAGTTGGTGGAGATATAATTACGAAAGTAAGCACAAGTAAAGCTTACAAGTTAAGTTCTCTCCAAAATTTAAAATTGCTTAACTTTATGCATACAGTTTTTGCCATAGAATGCTATATGCCTATAAGGTATGGGGCATAAACAAATTATTCTTTACATTAATAATGGTATTGTTGCAAATTTTGAGAGGGTCCTTGCTTATTTCCTTGCAATCTTTTCAACAACATGTCAACCTTGTTAATGTATTCATCTTTGTCTAAAATGACTATTTTATTACCCTTGTCTTCATTTTATACATAACTGAATTATCTTTTAGTTTTCTAATGCGCCTTATGTGTAACTTTTTAAAATTTTTTAGGCTATCTAAAATTATATATCTTTTCTTATTAGTTCTCTCTCCTTTATTGAAGAGTTGAGAAGCTTTTCTAAATCAACTATGAAATCATCTATAGTTGTTGTAAAACCTATGTTCATTTTTAGGCCTTTGTTTAGGAATTTTATTTAGTCTTGTGTATAAGTGGCTAATTTAAAAGCCCTGTATGTGAAGTTCATGTTAACATTTGAAAATATTCCATTTGTAATGCATGCATTTACTTTTCCATGTAAAAAGTATTATCTAACAAATATTATCTAACACAATAAATGAAGTGAAGATCTTAAACATACCAAAATACGAACATGTCTATAAATACCATGTAACCCTTCCCTTTTTATTGCTTATTTATCCATAAATATAAAACTTATCTAGAATAACATATTCATCTCTTTTTCATAAGTACAAATAAAATTAGTACAACAGTTAGTAAAAATGGAGTTCCTGATTATATTCCTATATAATCCTTTCTTCAACTTTTAATCTTCATATTGTGACGGGCCAGGATTCCAACCCTGGCAACTCCGCCATCATCTGACAGTCATTTAACTTCCATGGGAACTTAATCTTATCTCTAGATAATTAAATTTTCTTACCATCCCTATTTTTCTCTCGTTAAACTGCTCCTTTTATATTTGAACAGGAGAGAATTTTCATTTCATTTTCTCAATTTGTGTAACACCATGGGAACTGGTGTAACAGCAAATCTTGTTAGTAAACTCATTGTCATAACAACTGCTATTGTATTTCTCATCCTTTGTCACTTTATAACCTGTTTTAAAAACCATTTGTTACAAAAACTTCACTACTTTGATTGCCCTTCTCAAAAGCCTTAAAACTTCTGAATATACAAGATATAAGCATATCATTTACATACGAAATAGAAACAGGTAACATGTTGCCATTCCTAGATATTAAAATAATGAAATATCAAGAAAATCTTGAATTTGTAGTATACAGAAAGAATACACACGCAGATAATCACATCAAAGCTGACAGCTTTAACGCCACAGCACACAAACATGCAGTTATTAACTGTTTAACACACCGGATAGTTAGCCTACAAATTACCAAAGAAGAATATTTTAATGAATACAAACAAATAGAAGAAATTGCAGTTAAAAATGGTTTTAAAAAAGAACTAGTACCCCAAAAGATGCAGAAATTCAAGAGACAAAAGCATATCAAAGAAACCACAACACTTTCAGCGAGAAAAGATAAGCTGATTTTTAAAAAATTCACATATAATCCATGGGTTACAAAAATTTCAGAATATTCTTAAAGATTTTAGTATCAGGTTGGCACCGATTAATAGATTTAATGTTAAAAATGTACTGATAGATAATGTTAATGACAGTATTCCACAAGAGGAAAAAGCAGGTATTTGTGCAGAATGTGAAAAAATCTACATTGGAAAAACAAAGAGAAACGTAGGCACACAGTTAAAGGAACATAAAGTACAAACAAACAGAGAAATCAGCAGTAGCACATCATTTTTGGACACAAAAGCACGACATAATAAATAAAGCAAAATTATTAAAATCAGTACAAGGACCTATGGAACTAACAATCTGAGAAAAAAAATCTACATCTACAAAGTACAAATACAAAGACAGTCTAATGAACTTCGACAATGCCAGAGATGAAAACATAAACTACAAGTTTATCACACCGCCACCAGAGCAGAATACACATTCCAACAGCTCAACGAATGATCCGACAGTCAAACTTTAGCCTGACTGAAGATGGGAACTAAATGTTCTCGAAACCGGTTCCATACATTTATGAAAAGTAAATGAAGCTTTAAAGGTATGTAGTTCAACTGAATCATACAATGATATCAATTAATATAAATTACTTGTTTGCAGAATTGAACACAACACAAGGGTTACTGTTGTATGTTGTGACTGGAAGTTGGTTAGATTGTCTTTGCTCAGGGCTCACATGCACACATACTTCAAATGTTACAAGTGATTAAAGAATTGGTGTGGGATAAATATTGAAAGATATAAAATTAAAGGAGAGATAGGTTTTTGGAAAGAAATTAAGCTAAGGATATGAAATTCAAAATTGTTGGTTTATAGGACTTGACATTTTTCTGGCAGAAACCCTCGATGTAGAATTTTAGATGCTTATGATCGATCATATGTGCATAGCAGATCACTAGATGTATTGTTAGTATAACTTTTAGAAATCAGAGCATATATGTAATCATGTGGCAATTTCAAAAGGGAGACTCCTGAGAGTCCCAAAATGGGAGTTTTTAGGACTTATTTTAGTAAATATCTTCGTCAACTGCAAAGCAAATTTTTCTTTTCTGTATATATTTGGAATACTGGGATCGAGCAGTATATTCTGGAAACACAGATGTCATTGGTTTTGACTTACTTTGTATTATTAGTGAGGCTTGAAATTTCAAATATTTGGTCTTTCCATTTTTTAGGACCTAAAATCTTGATGTCAAATTTCAGATTCTTATGGTCATATCTATATAGGTCACCAGCTGCATTCCCAGCATAGCTTCTAGGGCATATTTGAGGAGGAGGGCAATTTTGAGGCAATTTTGCTCCTGAATGCCCTTAAAATTGCATTTTTTTGACTTAGGTAAATGTCTCCGTAACCATATTAAAGATTTTTTTTTCTTTTCATGCTAGGCCAAGCTCTATCTCCTAGGCATACTGTCAAATTTTGCTTTAGCATGCTTTGTATTTTAGCGAGGCTTGAAAGTTCAAAATTTAAATTTTGGGGCAAAATATCTCAATGTCAATTATTGGATTCTTATAGTAATTTTTTCATAGAGGGTTACTTGTTGTATTTATAAAATCACTTTTAGGGCAATTATGGAATATTTGTAGGCTTGGAGTAATTTCCAACATGAGACCACACTTCTGGGAGCTCAAAAAAATTGTACTTACTATAGTGAATATATCAGTAACTGTGATGCAGATTTTTCTTTTCTTTACATATTTACAATGCTGAAACCAAGATCTATCAGCTGTCAAACTGTTGTCTTTGGTTTTATGCTGGTATATTAGTGAGGCTTGAAATTTCAAATAACCGGTCTATAGACTTGCCATTTTGGGGGCAAAAAATCTTGATGTCTTATTTTGGATTCTAATGTTCATAACTGCTAAGAGGGTCATTAGTTTTATTCCCAGTAAAATTTTTAGGGAATTAGTGAATGTTTGTAGGCTTTAGGTATTTATAAACATAGGACATCCCTCCTGAGCACCCCAAAAAGAGCATTTTTTTTATTTATTATAATAAATATCTCCATAACTTTAAGGTTGATTTTTCTTTTCTTTATATATTTGAAATGATTGGTCTCTGCTCTGTATACTGTGCAAAGCATATTTTGTTTTAGCTTACTTTGTATTTTAGCAGGCCTTGAATTTTCAAAATTGTCACATGAAGACAAGACAATTTTTTGGAGCGAAAAATTTTGATGTCAAATTTCATTTTTTATGTTGTTATCTGCATAGAAGATCACTATTTGTAACCCTGCACAACTTTTATGGCAATCTGGGCATATTTGTAGGCATTTGAAAATGAGACCTCCATCCTGAGTGCAGCAAAAGCTGTATTTTTCAGATCTACTACATTGAATATATCTGTAATGCTACCACAGATTTATATATAGTTATTTATTTGGAATGCTCCATTCTATCTGTTGCGACTACCAGTGTTTTTTATTTTGTTAATTTTGTACATTTAAGCATGGCCTAAATTTTATAAAATTCTGATCTGGCTTTATTTTGAAAATAATTGTATGTTTACGGAATTTGGGAATCCACACAGTGAAACTTTTGTTAATCTTATTTTGATTTGAAGTAAAACACTAAAAATCATGTCGTCACATTAAAACTCTCTTTAAGTTTCACAAACACACTTATAAAAGTAATTTTGGTACATGTTTCGTGAGGTACATTCCTCACATTGTCAACCAAAACGACGACTGAGGAGCCAATTTCAGCATAGTAACATACATACTTTGCTGAAATTGGCTCCTCAGTCGTCATTTTGGTTGACAATGTGAGGAATGTACCTCACGAAACATGTACCAAAATTACTTTTATAAGTGTGTTTGTGAAACTTAAAGAGAGTTTTAATGTGACGACATGATTTTTAGTGTTTTACTTTAAATCAAAATAAGATTAAATAATTGTATGCCTGTTTAACCCAAAAATTATATTGGAAACACCTTTCTACTCGGATATGACTGTAAATATCTGAAACTGGACATTGGTTTTTTGGCTCCTAATAGTCAGTCATATAATGATGCTCCTTTTTTGTAATTTTAAATTCAGACATCCCAGCATGTAGCTGTATTATATATAATTATTTTGAAAATTTTAACTTTTTTTTTTAAAAGAACTCAAAATAAAAAAATATTAGCATTGAATTTTGAAAAAATCCATAAATATATTATGTTGTACAACAGCTGATAGCCTTATGCTATATCTGTAAAATAATACCTATACCAGACCTGTACCACTCATAGTTTTCAAATATTAAACATTTAAGTGGAATTTAGCAAATTATGGGGTTTTTGACAAATTAAAAATAATATGTTTTATAGAAAGGGATAGCTGAGCAAGAAAATACTTTTTTTTATTATGGCAATGTCAAAATGTGTGTAAAAAACCATATATATATATATATATCATTTGCTTCAAACTTAGTTTTTAATTGGTTGATTTAAAATGAACTTACTGGTTAGTATTTAATTTAATATATAGATTATGATATATAACAAATTTTTTAAATGTAAAATTATCCTATTTTCTTTTAACAAATTTATATATGTATTACTGATTCAAAGTCTGTCCTTTGAAAATGAATGTCTCCTTTTGCTTTTCACTTAGATGTTCAAGGATATATCCTAAAATTTGTAACATTTTTGTTTCAGATCCTTGACAGATTAGGGTGGATATAGGAAAATAACTATGATGAGTATTTGGAAATGAGGAGTGTCAAGCACCAGAACCCAAAGATGACTATAAGTTTCATGGAAAAGTTTTACAATGCATTGTCTAATCGTATATGAAGTTTTATAATTAAATTACTGTATAACTGAGCGTATAAGCTTTTATGGCTTCACTTGTTTATATCTAGAACATGTTTAACATATCATCTGCATCATCATCTTAGGTTTCACAGTATTTATTTAGGGTGGCATATTCTGCTCTTGTGGAGATGTGAGTTAAAATTTCAGTAATCTTTCTCTATATGTTATCTAAATAGTGTGTGTGTGTGCGTGCGTGCATGTGTTTTTTTTTATTTTTTTCCCCTCTCTCTAGAATTTGCTATATATATATAAACTAAAATAACAAGATCTAGAAAAGCAGAAATAGATGAAACACTTAAATAGTCATACAATTTTTCCTATATTTTGAAACTATTGCTCTTCTTGTATTCTGCCTTTAAAGATCATGAGTTGCTTGAAATATAGTATTATTTGTATTATTATTTAAATGTTTTATCTATTTCTAGAGTTATATTGTTTCAGCGGTTACTTTATTTTTAATTTTTTATCATATATATATATATAGATTTTCTCCCAATTTGCTAGCTTTGTTGACTTAAATAATTTTGCTTTTTTGTTTGTCTCATTGTTCTGTTTCTAGAAATGAGATGCCACCACTGATTTTTTTCCATTTGTTTGCATTTAATGTTCCTGAAGTATTCTTTTAATCATTGTCCTATGTCTCTCTTTGTTTTCCTGAAATAATTTTTGCATTATGCATAGTTTATTTGGTAAATACCTGCTTTTTTCTCTTATGAAATACTTTCATTAATTTTGCCACTCAGGAGATTTTTAATATAATTTTTTGTACTAATCTGATATTAAAATCTTGTAATATTTTTAAATTTGTACATAGCTCACAGATGCTATGTTAATGCTGTGGTTTCTTTAAGTAAATTTGTAAATGAACTTTTATACTTTTTTGTGCTAAATCATTGTTCTTTTTATTTGCTTGTATTCTTTGGAGTAATCTTTCTTGTTAATTGTTGTTAACAAAATAATATAAAATAAAACATAATGCCTAACCATATTGAAAGAATAAATTCACAAGTCAATAAATGGCATGAGTCCCATCTTTAACATTTACACCATCATACTATTTAGCAAAATGCGTAACCAATAGATCCAGAACACTGTCAAAATTTCAAACCTGTAGTATAAACAATTTATTTCACTTAATTAAGGATATTAAGGATATAAAATTATAACCTATTGACACCGTAGTAACTTTTGATGTGGAATCTCAAGTATGCCTAAAAATAAACTTCTGACTTAAATCTGTGAATGTCTAAGAACAACTGAAATTAATGATGAACACATGATGAAATATATAAAACTCACTGAAATTTTCATGTATTAATACTAGTTTTATTCAATGGCAAATCCTATAAACAAAAATAAGGTTTTACTTGAATAGCTCCTCAATCCTCCCTTATAAAAACTGAAACATTTACTACTATCTTACAATATGGAAAACTTTGTTCAAAAAGCCCCAAGAGTTATCAGCTCCTCAAGCACATCAATTGATTTATTTACACACTTCACTTACTATGATGACTTCACTGTAAACAGCTTCAACAATTAAACATATAAGTTACATCAATTGATGTTATGATACTTGATCAAACAACCAGAGAGTTCACTCTGATGAATGCTAACAGTGGCTTCTCATATCATAATGCCATAATGTTAACCTTAATAGACACATTACAAAACAATGGTATGAGTATGCCTAAAACAATATACAAAAGGTTCTTCCCCAAGGATAGCATACATTACTTTAATTTTCTACTGGAAAAGGAAGATTGGAATGATGTCTATGGCGAAGTACTGTAGATCTGTACTGTAGATCTTAAATCCTTAAAGTTTATGACCACATTCATGCACCACTTTAACACAGCATTCCCCTATAAATCATTAACTAACAGCCACACTAGTAAATGTAAAAAGTGGATTACAAAGAGAATCATTAACTCCAGTAAACAAATCCAACACCTCTTCAGTATAAGTAAAATAAATTAATCTGACGGATTCACAAAATATTTTAAACTGTAAAAGCAAATGTATAGCAAAGTAATAAAAGCAGGTAAGAAATGATATATTGATGAACAGATTTACAACTCCTCAAATAAAAACAAGACCATTTGGAATGTAATTAGGAGTGAAACTGCTAACTTTAAGACTGAGAAACATAAAAATTTAATCCTAACAGTTAACAATGTAATATATAATAATTCAATTGAAGTTGTAAATATTTTCAATAATCATTTCACCATTGTTGCTGATAGAATGTTTCCATCCCATACTAACTCTAATACTATTAAAAATCTTAAACTAAATAGAAGTGAAAAAAGTGAGCCAGTAACTCATGAGGAAATAACCAGAATAGTTAACTCCAAAAAAATAGTTTTTCGGCAGGACCTGATGAAATAGCAGAATGCATAATTAAACAGTGCTTAAGCTACATTATAGATCCCCTAATTGATATATGTAACTGTTCCATCACTTCAGGAAAATTTCCTGAGAATCTTAAAACAAGTAAAATTGTCCACATATTTAAAAAAGATAGCCCAAATAATGTTCATAACTACAGGCCAATTTCTCTATATCAGGATTCTCAAAAATACTTGAAACTGTAATGTATAACAGAATTGCTCCTTCCTAGAAAAACATGTGTTTGGCAACCACAAAACGGCTTTAGAAAAGACAAGATCATAAATAATGCCCTACATTCTTTCATAAAGCAAACACTTGAGGGAGTTGATGAAAACAAATCTAAACTTGATTTATTTATGGACCTGAGTAAAACATTTGATTTGGTTGACCATAATATCTTATTATCCAAACTGGAATCATATGATTTTCATAGCATTGCATACATGTGGCTCAAATCCTACCTAAGCAACAGGACACAGGTAATATCCATAAGAAATGTAACAAATGGCAGAAACGTCAATTCAAACTTAAATGTAGCAAAATGCAGTGTTGCAGTGTTCTTGGGCCTCTTTTGTTTCTGGTATACATAGAAGATTTGCCGATTAATACACCTCATGCAGACGATACAAGCTGCATATTAAAGGAAAACTCTCCTACAAATTTACAACAACAGGCAGCCGAAGTTATGGCTAGTCTAGTGGAATGGCTTTCTGCTAATAAGTTGATATTAAATGCCAATAAATCCCATTGCATAAATTTTGCCCTTTCTAATAGGGAAAGACAAAATATTGATCCAATGATAGCCTACAATAATAAAGTAATTCAGTATGCCTCTGAAGCAAAATTTTTAGGAGTAAGTATAGACAAATTCTTAAGCTGGAAGCCATACATTTACAACATCACAACAAAAATTAACAGAACTCATTATATAATCTCCGTTCTAAAAAATGTATGCAACCTTAGAACTTTAAAAACTTTGCATATGTACAATCAATTCTTACTTATGGCATTATCTTGTGGGGTAACTCAGTAGATACTAATACACTCTTTTTAGCCCAAAAGAAAATTATACGTAAAATGTTTGATCTGAACAAATGCACCCACTGTAAAATGTACTTTATACAGAACAATATACTTACCCTACCATGCCTATACATATTAGAAAGTGTATGTTTCATAAATGGTAATATACAACAATTTTACTCCAATAAATCAATCCATAAGCATAGTACTAGAACCAGCAACAAAATCATCTACAAACTCCCAGAACAACTAAAAAGATGAATTCAATCCTGCAGCGGCATCCAAATGTATAATTTAATAACCAATGAAATCACAGATAAACACCTGATTAAATTTAGGAAGAAAGTTAAAGTTTTTAATTAATCAGTGTTTTTATAATATACAAGTATTCAATGCATACTTTAAAAAAACTACGTATACAGATAAATTATAAGTATTAATAGTTTGAAATTGTTATATTTTGTAATTGACGAAGCCATGAAATTGTAACTAATTTCCAAAGGTATATAAAGTATATGATATGATATATTTCCATTTCTAGCTAACCTCTTCTTAATCAAATTTGAAACACACATCAACAGAGAATTCCCATACATATTTAAAATCTAGAATGGATATGTTGATTATATATTTGACCTAAATGACAAAAAACACACTAATTATGCCATAAAAGTATTGAATAATCAAGATAATATGCCCCATTCTTGAAGATTAAAATAAAACAATAAGGCATCCTAGAATTTGATGTGATTGTCTGCATGTATATTTTTTCTGTAAATTCCAAAGTTAATGGATTTAACCCAAGAGCACACAAACATGCAGATAATAACAGATTCTTTAAATTACACATTAACAAGAAAGAATACTATGAAGAATATAAGTAAAAGTACAAAATTTCAAGGGGTAAAAGTTAATTTAAAAAACCACAAAGCTTTCAAAGGTAAAATATAATATGATTTTTAAAAAGTTCTCATCACCCATTGATGCAGCACAAATTTCAAATATTACAAGATTGTAAAATCATATTAGCACCATAAAATAGTTTTAGTATAAAAAATCCCCTGAATGACAAATTGAATGAAAGTATTCCATCGAAGAAAAATAATCTATGCAGAATGCCAAAAAGATTATCTCAGAAAAAGAAAGAGAAACATAGACACCCAATTAAACCATCAGGAACATTAAAATACAAACTAAGGAAGAAATCACCAGTGGCATCTTATTTCTGGGCTTAGAACCAGAAATATTGAAACAAGCAAGGTTATTAGTCATACAGGGACCCACAGAGCTAGCAAGTTGGGAGAAAATCTGTTTGTATACGAGACAGATTAAGGAACTTCACTTTTGGGGACAAAAATATTAACTATAAGTTTATCATACCTCCACAAGAGCAAAATGTGCATCCCCAAAGAAATATTGTGAATCAGCCAGCAGTCTGCAAAACATGTTTTAGATATAACAAATGAAGCAAATAATATGTGTAGTTGGACTCAAGTCATAGAATAATTAAATTATATTGCTTCACTGTCAAATTCCAGTTTAAACTTCAAGTTAACAACGATGTTTATTTTTTGTAATGGCTATTTACAAAATTCATAGTAACAGCAAGTTAAGACCATTGTCCACATCATTAACTACTTCTTGACTGCAAGGGAAAATTTAAATGGATTTAATGAGATGATAGTTGACAAATTAATTAAGATAGAAACAAAATCAAACAAAAGATTATAACCCCTCTTATCTAGAACCAAAATTAAAATGTAAACATTCATATACCATAGAGCCAATAAAAAATTTCAGAATATACTCAAAGGATACCAGATTATTAGCTCTCTAAAATTAATAAATTACTTAAAAATCTCATTAATTCAAACAAAACTAGACCATCAGAGAAAAAAATAAGACATCAAATTATCTGTTTGGATTATTGAGAAATGAAAATGAATATAGGTGCCATAAACAAAGGCGTTTGTGGGTTCAAGCCTGGCCAAGGTTAATAGATTTTTTCAACATAAAAATCTCAAGTGCAAGAGTAATTTTAAACAATGGGTCCCTTGTAGATTTATGGCATATTGAAAAATTATATACGAGAAAAAAGAGGTAAGTTGACAACGTTATCGGCCATTTTATGTCCAAATTGTACCTTAGTTACTAAAAGCTTCCACATAAAAGACCCCCATGCACTATGATAGAATAATGCTTACCAGGTCAAGTTTAATCACATTCGAGAAAGATTAAGTACAAATGAATTTAAAATATCAACATAGCAGCACATTTTTTGAGTTATGGTAACATTTTTTAAATAAATATTATTTTTAGAACCAGAAAACCTTATCATAAACACCATTAGATTTACCTCCTCCATCAACACTTTGGTAATCAATAAGCAACTGATTGATTGATTTGATTTATTTACGGACACTCTTTAACATCTCAGGTCATCAGCGTCCCATTCTACTCGGGGCATGAAACGGCTGACAAATTTTGCTCAGAGGTCCCTGCTTTCAGGCTTGAGGTTCTTTTACGTGTAGTAAATGTACAACACGGGACTCACAGCTTTACTCCCCTTCCGAAAGAAGCCATACTTAGGATTTTTATGCCGGAAAAAAATCCATCGACCCTGGCCAGGTTTGAACCCACAATCTTGGGTTTAGAAGGCAAATATGTTTACCACTACACCACCAGGACTGACAACAATAAGCAACTGATGATGTGGACAGTTTTATATCTGTAAAAGCCACAACATTCTCATATTGTAAGATGCAATGTCCAAAATATTTATTCACACTCTCCTTGGCTCAGTAAGCAGTTGAAGATGTGCACAATGATCCACAAAACATGGCATGATTAAATAACCAATAAGTGAAGGTAAAAAAAAAATGTGTTTTAAATAATTTGACCCAGATGATATTAATGTGTACTTCACTGTGTTATGTTCCAAATTTAATTAATATTGAAGTTGTAATATGTTTACCATGTTTGATTTTTGATTAAATAAACATTTTCCTTTAAAGCAAACTGGTGTATTGATATTATTGTAACAAACCTAAATATTAATTTATATAATGCAGGTAAAGTTCATACACACTCCGAAATTTTGCAAGGATAAGCTAAATTTTGACGCAATATAGCAAAGAAAGGCTAAATTTGGGAAAAAAGGGCAAAGATAGTCTAAATTTCCTCGAAAATTTGTAAGGATTTTTTCTGAAGAAATTTAGCCTATCTTTCCCTTTTCCTCCCAAATTTACCGTATCTTTTCCTTATTATTATTATTGCAGCAAAATTTAGCCTATCCTAACTTAAATTTGCTGAGATAGGGCAAATATAGGCTACATTTTGCCAGAATAAGGTAAAAAAAAGGCCAAATTTAGCCTATCTTTTCCTTAGCGCGAAAAGTTTAGCCTATCCTAGCCTTGTTTTGCCAAAATAAGGCAAAGATAGGTTACATTTTGCCAGAATAAGGCAAAAATGACTAAAGATAAACTGAATTTGAAAGGAAAAAGCAAGGATAGGCTAAATTTTGCTCCAATAATGCAAAAATAGGGCTAAATTTGGAGAAAAAGGCAGAGATAGGCTAAATTGGGAGGGAAAAGGCAAAGATAGGCTAGGATAGGCTAAACTTTTCGCAATAAGGAAACGATAGGCTAAATTTGAGAGGAAAAGGCAAAGACAGGCTAAAATTTTCGCAATAAGGAAAAGATAGGCTAAATTTGAGAGCTAAAGGCAAAGATAGGCTAGGATAGGCTAAATTTCCTCGGGAAAAATCCTGGCATAATTTCCGAGAAAATTTAGCCTATCTTTGCTTTTTCCCTCCAAATTTAGCCTATCATAGCCTTTTCCTCCCAAATGCAGCCTATAAAATTTAGCCTATCCTAACTTAAATTTGCTGAGATAGGGCAAATATAGGCTACATTTTGCCAGAATAAGGTAAAAAAAAAAAAGGCCAAAGATAGGCTAAATTTGGGAGGAAATGGCAAAGGTAGGCTAAATTTAGCCTACTTTGCATTTTCCTCCAAAATTTAGCCTATCTTTTCCTTATTGCGACAAGTTTAGCCTATCCTAGCCTTGTTTTGCCAAAATAAGGCAAAGATAGATTACATTTTGCCAGAATAAGGCAAAAATGACTAAAGATAAACTGAATTTGAGAGGAAAAAGCAAGGATAGGCTAAATTTTGCTCCAATAATGCAAAAATTGGGCTAAATTTGGAGGAAAAAGGCAGAGATAGGCTAAATTGGGAGGGAAAAGGCAAAGATAGGCTAAATTTCCTCGGAAATTATGCCAGGATTTTCCCCGAGGAAATTTAGCATATCTTTTCCTTATTGCTACAAGATTAGGCTATCCTAGTCTTGTTTTGCCGAAATAAGGCAAAGATAGGCTAAATTTGAGAGGAAAAGGCAAAGATAGGCTAGGATAGGCTAAATTTCCTCGGGAAAAATCCTGGCATAATTTCCGAGAAAATTTAGCCTATCTTTGCCTTTTCCCTCCAAATTTAGCCTATCATAGCCTTTTCCTCCCAAATGCAGCCTATCTTTGCCTTATTATTATTAATATTATTATTGCAGGATAATTTAGCCTATCCTAACTTAAATTTGCTGACATAGGGCAAATATAGGCTACATTTTGCCAGAATAAGGTAAAAAATAAGGCCAAAGATAGGCTAAATTTTGGAGGAAAATGCAAAGATAGGCTAAATTTAGCCTACCTTTGCCATTTCCTCCCAAATTTAGCCTATCTTTACCTTATTGCGACAAGTTTAGCCTATCCTAGCCTTGTTTTGCCAAAATAAGGCAAAGATAGGTTACATTTTTCCAGAATAAGGCAAAAATGACTAAAGATAAACTGAATTTGAGAGGAAAAAGCAAGGATAGCCTAATTTTGCTCCAATAATGCAAAAATGGGGCTAAATTTGGAGGAAAAAGGCAGAGATAGGCTAGGATAGGCTAAACTTTTCGCAATAAGGGAAAGATAGGCTAAATTTGGGAAGGAAAAGGCAAAGGTAGGCAAAGATAGGCTAAATTTCCTCGGGAAAAATCCTGGCATAATTTCCGAGAAAATTTAGCCTATCTTTGCCTTTCCCTCAAAATTTAGCCTATCATAGCATTTTCCTCCCAAATGCAGCCTATAAAATTTAGCCTATCCTAACTTAAATTTGCTGAGATAGGGCAAATATAGGCTACATTTTGCCAGAATAAGGTAAAAAAAAAAAGGCCAAAGATAGGCTAAATTTTGGAGGAAAATGCAAAGATAGGCTAAATTTAGCCTACCTTTGCCATTTCCTCCCAAATTTAGCCTATCTTTTCCTTATTGCGACAAGTTTAGCCTATCCTAGCCTTGTTTTGCCAAAATAAGGCAATGATAGATTACATTTTGCCAGAATAAGGCAAAAATGACTAAAGATAAACTGAATTTGAGAGGAAAAAGCAAGGATAGGCTAAATTTTGCTCCAATAATGCAAAAATAGGGCTAAATTTGGAGGAAAAAGGCAGAGATAGGCTAAATTGGGAGGGAAAAGGCAAAGATAGGCTAAATTTCCTCGGAAATTATGCCAGGATTTTCCCCGAGGAAATTTAGCATATCTTTTCCTTATTGCTACAAGTTTAGGCTATCCTAGTCTTGTTTTGCCGAAATAAGGCAAAGATAGGCTAAATTTGAGAGGAAAAGGCAAAGATAGGCTAGGATAGGCTAAACTTGTTGCAATAAGGAAAAGATAGGCTAAATTTGGGAGGAAAAGGCAAAAGTAGTCAAAGATAGGCTAAATTTCCTCGGGAAAAATCCTAGCATAATTTCCGAGAAAATGTAGCCTATCTTTGCCTTTTCCCTCCAAATTTACCCTATCATAGCCTTTTCCTCCCAAATGCAGCCTATCTTTGCCTTATCTCGGCAAAACAAGGCTATGATAGGCTAAACTTGTCGCAATAAGGAAAAGATAGGCTAAATTTGGGAGGAAAAGGCAAAGGTAGGCAAAGATAGGCTAAATTTCCTCGGGAAAAATCCTAGCATAATTACCGAGAAAATTTAGCCTATCTTTGCCTTTTCCCTCCAAATTTAGCCTATCTCTGCCTTTTCCTCCCAAATGCAGCCTATCTTTGACTTATTTCGGCAAAACAGGGCTATGATAGGCTAAACTTGTCGCAATAAGGAAAAGATAGCCTAAATTTGGGAGGAAAAGGCAAAGATAGGCTAAATTTTCTCGGGAAAAATCCTGGCATAATTTCCGAGGAAATTTAGCCTATCTTTGACTTTTCCCTCCCAATTTAGCCTAACTTTGGTCATTTTTATCTTATTCTGGCAAAATGTATCATATCTTTGCCTTATTTCGCCAAAACAAACGCTAGGGTAGGCTAAATTTGTCGCAATAAGGAAAAGATGGGCAAAATTTGCGAGGAAAAGGCAAAGGTAGGTTAAATTTACTCGCAAAATTCCTCGCAAAATGTCCGAGGAAATTTAGCCTATCTTTGCCTTTTCCCTCCCAAATTTAGTCTATCTTTGGCCATGTTTTGCCTTATTCTGGCAAAACGTAGCTTATATTTGCCAAAACAAGGCTAGGATTGGCTAAATTATTTCACAATAGGGAAAAAATAGGCTAATTGCGGCACAATTTAGCCTATTCATGCCTTATTTTGCCGAAATAAGGAAAGATAGGCTGCATTTCCAGAATAAGTTAAAAATAGTCAAAGTGGGCTAAATTTAGCTTATCCTAGCCTTATTTTGTCGAAATATGCCTATCTTAGCCTAAATACAGCTCCAGGACCTAAATGTAGCCTATCTTTGCCTCCAGCACCTAAATTTTTGCCTATCTTTCCTTACAGGACCTAAATATTTGTCTATCTTAGCCTAACATGGCCTCTGGGCCGTAAATTTTGCCTATTTTTGCCTCTGGGACCTGATTTCCTAACATGGCCTCCAAGTCCAAAATTTTGCGTATCTTTGCCCCCAGGACCAAAATGTTTGCCTACATTTCCTCAAGTACCCAAAGTTTTGGCAATCTTTGCCTCCTTGACTAAAAACAATTGTGTCATTGCCTTTTCCTAGCATCTGTCTGCAAATCTATTTGTTGCTTTGTACTTATTAGACATATTTACTTCTTGCAGTGCCTATTTCTCTACATGTAGAAAGTGCTGGGTGTAAATAAAGAAAATACAATTTGTATCTTCTCTTTTATTTCTCATTAATTCACAACATAAGAAAATTTTACAATTATTCAAAAATGAAAGCTAGCCATATCCACCATTTTAGAGAACTTCCATATACCCCATCTGCAACAAAGAAAGAAGAAAATAACTTTGAGAAAAGAATGTTACTTAAGTAATATACAGATATAATTGTAATTAAAGCAACATGTACCCATTCTGACATAAAACAAATTCCTAAAGGAATCTAATCAGAAAAAGGTGTCCCAATTTTTGCCTTGAATGCAAGAACTAATAAGCCAATAATTATAATCGGTTGTCACATTTCTAATGTAATTTATCAGGAATTTGAGGAAACATTTAAAGTTTACATTTTCTACACATATATGACCATATGAATTCAAAAGGCAACATCAAGATTTTCTGCATTCCAAAATTAACAGGTCCATAAACCAAATATTTAAAATCTGTTTTACAGTGGTAAAGATATTACTCAAAATAAAAAATGTTTGATCTCAGAAAAGGAGGTTGCTACATTTATTTTCAGAGTTCTATGCCTATAAATACATTTTGATTCTGTAAAAATTTGCCTGAAAAACATTTTACTCAATTTTAACACTTCCTTGTGAGTTTACACTTTTCCTTACGATTTTTTATACTAAAATTCAGGAACAATTCATTAAAAATATATTAATTAATACATGACATAAATACTAGACAAAAGTTCAACATGCTTTGTGGCACTTTTATTTTATTATAAGTTTATTATGAATGCATCAGAACTTTTAATTTCAAACTATTATCACCCGATAATGAGAAATATTCAAATCTGATCTTACACACATATCTATGCAATAAAATCTATTATTAAATTATAGAATTCACAGGTGAATACATTTATAATGCTCAATCATATAACAATGTATGTATGAAACATACTGCTCTTTTGTACTTATATTGCAATAGTTTTTATTATGTGTATAAAAATATTGAGCATGTTTAATTATGTACTTTAGAATATGTTTAATGTCCATGTAGATATAAATTTGTATGTTCTGTAATACATTTTTTGTACAAAAATTGTGGAATTTAAATCAATCTCTCAAATATAAGAATTTTATCCCAAAAATGGCAAGTTTGTAATTTTTTGAAATTCAAGGCTCTAAAAAAATACATTAGTATAACAAAAGAGTGGTAAGAGATAGATTGAGGAAATTGGATTCATATGTTAAAAATCATGTAGATATTAATCAAAATATTTTCATTATTTGGTCTGTGGAAAGGGAGTCCAACAATTTGAAGAGTCCCATGCCTAAATACAGACTCAAGTGTCCTCAAATTAAAGAAGTAAACAAAAAAAAAGAAACTTGCAAAAGGTATGTAAAATTGTAATTATAATTGTTAATTCCAACAATCTATTTCTTTGACAGACTGTTTAAAATGTCAAACAAATAAATAAATGCAATAATTTGCTAATCTCCACATACTCAAATGTTGATAGAAATCTATAATAGATACATATCTGGGGCAGATGTCATTTTAACGCTTAAGAGTTTTTATTTCATATATAATAGCACCATTTCACACCTTTTATTGAATTCCATTTGAAATGGTACCCAAGAAAAGATTTTTGAAAAATTTCTTCATATCACCATCCTACTTACTAGGCATCAAAATGATGAAAAAAATGTTATAATATATATATATACCCAAAAAAGGAAATATTTTTATACATAATGATAAACAATTGCTTTTATATTTAGTAGGATTTTGACAATGAAACATCAATAGTTTCTTTATATAATGGACATGTTTAAAATGCACTTGTATCCTCAGTTACTTTCTCCAACTGAATTGCTCACCCAAACAACATTGTAACCAGTTTATGAGAAAATTGTGGAAGTAAATTTTCAATTTCAGTCTCATGTTTTGGTATCACTATTATAATATTGAAAAGGGTATTCACAAGAACAATGTAGTAACTGCATGCAAAATGTGGACCAGCTAAAACTATTCCTCTCATCAGCTGACAAAAAAAGACCCAATGAAGATAAATGGAGAAAGAAATGTGCTTATGGAAACATAATCATCCTAAACATTTTCAGGACAGTGGATGTCCATATATCTTCAAAAGAAATTAACCTGTAGCTGAAAAATTGCCTCCAAATGCAGTAAGGAAAACAACATTGTAAGTGTGCTAGTTTTATATTAAGTAATTAATTAGCTGATTAATAACATTATCAGTAGATTATTTACATATTAAATTTTTTTAATATTGTTTCAGAAGAGAGTATGTAGCTGTTTTTGGAATGTAACAACTAAGTGTGAATGATAAGAACAGAGCATTTGATGAATTTAACATGTTGAACCACAATAATTAAACCAGCTTTGGCACATCAATGTGTAAAAGTACTGAACATTAAACAGAATTCAACCAGTGCAGATAAGGTTCCATTCAAGGTAACAGAACATGTGTTCCAAATTATCATCATGATCCTATATGTGGGACAATAAGTCATAATATTCCCCAGCCTTGGATTAGTTACAGGACCTGGTCACAGAAATTTACCTCTAGTCAATGGCCGCTGTTTTCCAAATGCATATCAGCCAGGACTGTCCTCCCTGAATGAGATTTTTTCCAAGTTTTCCTCAGTCCTCATAAATGGCAAATGCTAGGGAGTAGCCTAAACTTAAAACTGGAGAAATTTCCTTCCTTAAAAATAAGTCCTTTTCCAATATATCATTTAATCTCATGTATCATCAGTATCCATTGTCTGTGAAACGGGCATTAAACACCATTTATTTTTCATTCCAAATGCATATTCAGAATCTCTGCCTATTACAGCTGCAAAGAAGAAGAACGTATTGAATATGTTTAGCTATATCCCCATTGTGTCCAGAATATTCTATAAGAACTTGATTGATTCATTATCTATTATCATTGTAAATAAACTGCTACAATAATTGGCTGAACAATGTGGTAGATATCAAAATAATGTAATATCTTTGTCAGTTACAACATTGTTCCTATATTTTTTTTTCTAAACAAGTTTTGAAAATGTAGTTATTGTGTATAAAAATAATTAGTACTGGAAAAGTTGTATATGGATACTAACTTTTATAATAAAAACGATTTTTGTACTTTTTCAATTATAAAAGGCAATAAAACGTTTTTTTCATCTCCTGTACATTTTAGTTTTTGTTGCTTACGATGTTGTTTGGGTGAGCCATTCAACTGTTTTGAATAGTGGGAATTTTCACAGTGAAATATAGTATAACAGTGTTCTTGTATTTGATGTTTCTGAAATATTCTTTGGTCCTTATGGCAATACGCTCTTGGCAAATTATTTGAATATACCTGATCTATCATTTATTTCAATTTTATCTACTTGTAATGCTTTTTAATAACTTACATTTAATTTATTCTGGAAAGCTAGGACAATGTTGCATTGCTTGAATATTTTTCTGAATTTGTCTGCCAAAGGATGGTATGTGAATTTTTTTGAAAACTTGTTTTTCTCTATCTTTCTCCTTTTCAAGTGCTCACATCTTTTACATCTTTCCATTTTTGATAAATTTTATTAGTTTTTCAATAAATTCTTTTTTTAAACTATTCTTTATTAAGCAATATGTTCATCATTCTTGCTATGAAAATCTGCATGTTGCAGTGAACTTAATGTTTTTTAAACATATATTTTCAACAGTGGGGGCTTTTCCCCTAAGAGTACTTCAACCACCCCCACTCCCAAAAAATGTTAAAAATAATAAAGTAGACAGGATAAGTTTTTTGATAAATGTGTTGAGTTCATAAGATTTTTGCTTTTGTCACAACTGAATATTCACCAAGAGAGGTCAAAGAAACATTTAAATAGTTTAAAGCACATCTTATATATGACCAGAGCCTGGGATATCTAAATGTTCTCCTTGGAAGGAATTACTATTTCAAGCAAACAATTATCCAAGTGCAAAGTTTTCCACTTTCTCAATTACAACCTAAATAAAGTGCATGTTGTCATGTTTGATTTGATTTTAAGGGGAGGTGAAATACTGATGATGAGCAAAATATATATACTGTGTTAGTAAAACATGTGTATCTTAAAAGCTATTTGAGACAGAGAAACCAAACTTTGAGCACTTAGTATCTTCATACATATTATACAAATTACATACAGATTGGGGAGGTAGTTTTCCTGTAAAAAAAATAGTTTATGACTCTTTACAAAAGTTTAATTCAAAATATATGGGCCTTTTTGTTATGATATGTGCATACTTCTTATTCTCTTTTGGTACCACAGCCTGGGGTGATCTGCAGCCTGCCGCATTCTGCTTCCTCTATTTCTGTCTTACAATTTCATTGATAGAAGGAAGTATTGCAGGGGGGCATGTGATCAGCATGCCAGCACCCTGTAGGTACCTATCATGCAGCTTTCATGATCAAAGAATGCCATCTTTCCTCCAGGCAGCTTTCCAATTGTCCTCATGAGGCTGGGTAGATCCTGTTCCAGACCTCCCTAACTTAAAAAAATTCCTAAGTAGGTACCGGGAATTGAACCCGGGCCTCCCAGCCAAGCAGCAGCATCACTAGATCAAGGAGGTGGTTAACAATGTGCATAAGAATATGAAAATTGCTAAGGAGATTTGTAGCACCATGATGTTACAATTGATGAAGAATACAATCTGTAGCCCAATCAGGGCCTTCAAAAAAAATGTCAATATGTAAACAAATTTTACTGAAGCTAAGAAATTTTCACATATTTTCACACCATACACAATAGAAATGAATTGTTTGTCAAATGAATTATAGAGCATCTAAGCACATTTTTACCAAGTTTGATTAAAATTGAGCACATAGTTCATAAGAAAGAGGTACATAACATTAGAAAAAAGTTATTTCGAGAAAAAGCTATTTACAAGTAAGTATGATTAAAACCATAATTTTAACGTTTAAAATACCTCAAAATTTTCCAGGTTCACAGTCATCCTGTTTATCAGTTTCCTTCTCCTCATGCTGCTCTTTAGGTTCCTTTTGTGTCCTGGCTTCCTTTGTTGTATCCAGAAAGGCAACTTCAGCTTTTTTTACTCTCTCTTGGTTCATTTTAATTAGATCCAATAACATGTTTTGTCCACAGTCAACATTAATATTTTGAAGAACACTAACGCTACTCCTAACTCCTTCATCAAATGTGCGCACTACATCCCTTGCACATATATTTAAAACATATACACCCACAAATACTGTCTTTGGCATTCTGTTCCATATAAAAACTTTCATTGCAGTTTTGTGTTTGTCCATAAAGATTCATTATTTTAGAAGTTCCTTCCTCTTGAACAAGATCTCTAAACACTGCTTTATAACATATATGACTGGCATGGAATGTTTATACACACCATTATTAGCTTGGGCTTGCTGATTCCTCCCTCATTGGACAAAAGCCATGCTGAGGTATTACTTCACTTGACAGTTTAGAAAATAAATTAATCATCTGCCTTTTTTCATTGCTGTATAACCTTTATCTTACAGCCAGAGTAAAATTAAATGTTGTCTATTTCAGTATCTGTCAGTCTTCCTTTGCCTCCAAGAGATTTGTCATCTGACAAGGTTTTTTCCTACCACTCTTTCATTAACTTTCTCAGGTGGGTTCCCATTTCTCTTTTGCACATGGCCTATACCTCTTCCTTTTTTATTTTAACACCATTTCCATATGGTTTTGATGCAATGACTGCTTAGTGTGCTTTTGAGTCACTGACAGCTAGGAAATCAACCTATCGGGTACTGTGAGCATGCTCTGATCTCTGATAAACTTTGAGTGCTGCAGCCACTTCCCTACCTCCATCCACGACTTCATAGTTCTTGGTATATTTGTGGTTATGCTTTTGATTTACAACCAAGAAAGTGCTTAGATAAGTGTTCTAAATCAATAACTTTACTTGTAGCTACTAATGTTGCTGTCACTACACCAATCACTGAAGTGTACCATCTTTTATTCCAGGAAGTCTATAGCTACTGCAATGTCCCTAGACCCACTAATTTCCATAGCTTCTCCTGCTTATTTATTATAGAAAACCCTCTTGCTTCCTGGATTGCTCCTGCAGCAAAAGATTGTACTTATGCGGTGGTGGAAGGCCTAGCACAGCACATAATGTCTTGGCTGCCTTCAAGGCTCTCCCAATGCAGCTCATACTATACACAAATTTGATATTAACATCATAAAATGAATGTCTATTAAATATGGTTTATTTTCCTGAGGTTATATGTTCACAATTTGTGCATTTTATCATAATTTTAATTGCAAACCATGCCTATTTTCAGTATCCCCACATACACAGGGCAGGAAAGTTTTTATATGGAACAGAATGCCAAAGACAGTATTTGTGGGTGTATATGTTTTAAATATATGTGCAAGGGATGTAGTGCGCACATTTGATGAAGGAGTTAGGAGTAGCGTTAGTGTTCTTCAAAATATTAATGTTGACTGTGGACAAAACATGTTATTGGATCTAATTAAAATGAACCAAGAGAGAGTAAAAAAAGCTGAAGTTGCCTTTCTGGATACAACAAAGGAAGCCAGGACACAAAAGGAACCTAAAGAGCAGCATGAGGAGAAGGAAACTGATAAACAGGATGACTGTGAACCTGGAAAATTTTGAGGTATTTTAAACGTTAAAATTATGGTTTTAATCATACTTACTTGTAAATAGCTTTTTCTCGAAATAACTTTTTTCTAATGTTATGTACCTCTTTCTTATGAACTATGTGCTCAATTTTAATCAAACTTGGTAAAAATGTGCTTAGATGCTCTATAATTCATTTGACAAACAATTCATTTCTATTGTGTATGGTGTGAAAATATGTGAAAATTTCTTAGCTTCAGTAAAATTTGTTTACATATTGACATTTTTTTTGAAGGCCCTGATTGGGCTACAGATTGTATTCTTCATCAATTGTAACATCATGGTGCTACAAATCTCCTTAGCAATTTTCATATTCTTATGCACATTGTTAACCACCTCCTTGATCTAGTGATGCTGCTGCTTGGCTGGGAGGCCCGGGTTCAATTCCCGGTACCTACTTAGGAATTTTTTTAAGTTAGGGAGGTCTGGAACAGGATCTACCCAGCCTCATGAGGACAATTGGAAAGCTGCCTGGAGGAAAGATGGCATTCTTTGATCATGAAAGCTGCATGATAGGTACCTACAGGGTGCTGGCATGCTGATCACATGCCCCCCTGCAATACTTCCTTCTATCAATGAAATTGTAAGACAGAAATAGAGGAAGCAGAATGCGGCAGGCTGCAGATCACCCCAGGCTGTGGTACCAAAAGAGAATAAGAAGTATGCACATATCATAACAAAAAGGCCCATATATTTTGAATTAAACTTTTGTAAAGAGTCATAAACTATTTTTTTTACAGGAAAACTACCTCCCCAATCTGTATGTAATTTGTATAATATGTATGAAGATACTAAGTGCTCAAAGTTTGGTTTCTCTGTCTCAAATAGCTTTTAAGATACACATGTTTTACTAACACAGTATATATATTTTGCTCATCATCAGTATTTCACCTCCCCTTAAAATCAAATCAAACATGACAACATGCACTTTATTTAGGTTGTAATTGAGAAAGTGGAAAACTTTGCACTTGGATAATTGTTTGCTTGAAATAGTAATTCCTTCCAAGGAGAACATTTAGATATCCCAGGCTCTGGTCATATATAAGATGTGCTTTAAACTATTTAAATGTTTCTTTGACCTCTCTTGGTGAATATTCAGTTGTGACAAAAGCAAAAATCTTATGAACTCAACACATTTATCAAAAAACTTATCCTGTCTACTTTATTATTTTTAACATTTTTTGGGAGTGGGGGTGGTTGAAGTACTCTTAGGGGAAAAGCCCCCACTGTTGAAAATATATGTTTAAAAAACATTAAGTTCACTGCAACATGCAGATTTTCATAGCAAGAATGATGAACATATTGCTTAATAAAGAATAGTTTAAAAAAAGAATTTATTGAAAAACTAATAAAATTTATCAAAAATGGAAAGATGTAAAAGATGTGAGCACTTGAAAAGGAGAAAGATAGAGAAAAACAAGTTTTCAAAAAAATTCACATACCATCCTTTGGCAGACAAATTCAGAAAAATATTCAAGCAATGCAACATTGTCCTAGCTTTCCAGAATAAATTAAATGTAAGTTATTAAAAAGCATTACAAGTAGATAAAATTGAAATAAATGATAGATCAGGTATATTCAAATAATTTGCCAAGAGCGTATTGCCATAAGGACCAAAGAATATTTCAGAAACATCAAATACAAGAACACTGTTATACTATATTTCACTGTGAAAATTCCCACTATTCAAAACAGTTGAATGGCTCACCCAAACAACATCGTAAGCAACAAAAACTAAAATGTACAGGAGATGAAAAAAACGTTTTATTGCCTTTTATAATTGAAAAAGTACAAAAATCGTTTTTATTATAAAAGTTAGTATCCATATACAACTTTTCCAGTACTAATTATTTTTATACACAATAACTACATTTTCAAAACTTGTTTAGAAAAAAAAATATAGGAACAATGTTGTAACTGACAAAGATATTACATTATTTTGATATCTACCACATTGTTCAGCCAATTATTGTAGCAGTTTATTTACAATGATAATAGATAATGAATCAATCAAGTTCTTATAGAATCCATCTTTTATTCCAGGAAGTCTATAGCTACTGCAATGTCCCTAGACCCACTAATTTCCATAGCTTCTCCTGCTTATTTATTATAGAAAACCCTCTTGCTTCCTGGATTGCTCCTGCAGCAAAAGATTGTACTTATGCGGTGGTGGAAGGCCTAGCACAGCACATAATGTCTTGGCTGCCTTCAAGGCTCTCCCAATGCAGCTCATACTATTCACAAATTTGATATTAACATCATAAAATGAATGTCTATTAAATATGGTTTATTTTCCTGAGGTTATATGTTCACAATTTGTGCATTCTATCATAATTTTAATTGCAAACCATGCCTATTTTCAGTATCCCCACATACACAGGGCATGCCAAAAAATGTATACACACTTCAAGCAAAGAAAAAACTGTGTTAACATAACAAAACTGAATTCACACAAACAGAAAATGATGAGCACCGATCACCATAGAATTTTCTGTTACAACAGTTGCTCAAAATGCCCACCATCGGCGTCGATACACTTCTGAGTACGTTGAACTACTGATTGAGCAACGTTTGCGAAAGTATTCTCAGAGATTCCCGAAGTGCTGCCAGTGTAGCTGGTTTTCTATGGTATACAAAATCCTTGAGTTCCCCATAGGTAGAAGTCCAACAGAGTTAGATGCGGAGAACATGATGGAAATTCAATTGGACATCTTCGTCCTATCCAGTGCCTTGGAAGATTGTCATCAAGGTACGCAAGTACATCTCGGTGGTAATGTGGTGGTGTGTCATTCTGTTGAAAGTAAAATTCTTCATTTCCACAGAGAGTATGAATGGCGGATAAGACGGATGTGCGTACCATGTTCAGGTACACTGGACCGGGCCAGTTACTGTTCCTTCAAACAAGAATGGTCCAATCAGACCCCTTGGTGAAATCCCAGTCCAAACATTAATTCCAAAATAACATGTGGATTATTTTACACAAGTAGACACAGTTGTGCCGGTTAACAGTTCCGTTCAACTTATATTGTGCCTCATCTGACCAAATAACTTTCCCTATGAAGGTCTCATCCTCTTGCACCATGTTCCAAAACCACTCAATTTACTGCATTTTCCGATCAGGGTCATCTTCATTTAATGCATGCAAAAATTTTGGGATGAAAACGTTCAACTTTGCTGTTTTAATAATATGCTAATCCCAGTCTCACGCGCACATTGCTTAGTAGATTTCTACGGTGAGTACTCAAAACGTTCCAAAACCATAGCCGAGGACACGGGACTTGTTGCTGTGCGAGGTCTCCCAGATCTGCCCTTGCGCACATCGCATACGGTACTACGAGTCTCAAATTTATCCCGAATGCGTGCAATTGTTACTCGCGTTTGCGGTTCTGTTCTGTATACACGTCTCCATTGCCTTTGAACTTCAACAACATTCTCGGCTCCATTTTGTTGTAGCAACATTAGCATAACGTAATGTGACTCATGTCTGTTTACAGAACATTATACGATAATCTTGGCTTCATTTGTTCATTGTTGATTTACTTGTCACGTAGCAACGCTTTCATAATGTATGAGAGTCACATCTGTTTACAGAACATCATACTACACATTGTTTTTCAGTCCAACTTTGAAATATATTTAATATATATCTTCTGTGAAAGTGTGTATGCATTTTTAGCACCCTCGGTATATATATATACAAAGTCCTGGCTTACAATATTTACATTTGACATGCTTCTTAACCAGTCTGAAATTATGTTTAAATTTACTATATTATTGTGGTCACTGTCATTTTGCCCCAATCTGTACACCTGATTTAATGCATTATCAACATTGTTCAATAAATAAGTTTCGTTTTTGAAGCACACGGCACATTGTGGTTAAATAGATTCACAAAAACTTTTCCACGAGGTACCTAAAAGACGAAAACACAAATCAAAACACAGAGCGACTTACTTGCACATTATTTTCCCCAAGACCGACTTATTTACTATTTCGTTAGTGTTTTCCCGCTGTCAGTCACGATCACAATCTCGATATATATATATCGAAGGTGAGGATGACATTACAGTCAACACCTGAATCACAGTCTCCTGCATGGAATTAGGGTTTACTGAAAGCACTTACTTAAATGCTTAAAATTTATTACTGTGAAACCATAATTATGCAGTGGCTATACATGACGCCCACGAATTTAAAGGGAGGAGAGCGACATTTAAAGCACACGTGCCGTTATTAGATATGCACTCAATAATCAGTAAATTTCTAAAGTCATTTGTCGACACAATGGAGCCCCCTTCCCGAAGAATTGCAACGGTTTTGATTCTCTGCACAGAAATAATAAAACACCTAAAATTATATATAGAGATGGTAATTATATAGACCAGTATTTTTGAAAATTCAAGCCTCACTGAAATGCATTGTAAGCCCCAGCATTTTAAATATGTAATAAACAGAACAATCTGACTTGTGATTGGGGAGATATTCACTAAAGTAATTTCACAAAATGGCCTTCCGAAGTTCTACGGAAATGCCAACCATATTAAGTTGTTAATGGCAGTAAAATTGTGTATTATAAGAATATGCCTTAGGACAAGACTAACAGAAATGTATATAAATGGAAATATAAAAACAGGGTTCCACTATATTTATTTTCATTTTTATATTTAATTTTTTGCCGCACACATATCCTTGTGTTGCCATTTCTTGCAGATTATGATTCTTTTTAGTAGAAAGTTCACTTCTTCATTCAATGTCAGTGCTTATACTTTACATGCACTGAGGTTGATCTGCTGTCTTTTGACAAAGTGGCACCAGTTCAATTAGCTACAATGGATATTTCATTCTAGCCAATCCTTTATTAATACCATCTGGTAAGTCAATGTTGTTATAATAATAATAATAATAATAATAATAATAATAATAATAATAATAATAAACTAAAGTTGCACTTGAATGAGCATACAGTAAAAGAGCATGTCCTTTTTGGAAAAAAAAAATTGAAAATGTTAAAGCAAGATATATAAAGAGGGCAATAGGGCAAGCAAGCATGCATACTCGCAAGAGAAACCTTCTTCCTGGAAGATATAATGATCCACGCACTGCTACCAAACAAAGAAGCAGTAACAAGAAAGAAACAGAAGGAGAATGAGATAGATACCAAATTCTTTGGAATGGATGCCATGATAAATAGACAATGGAAGAACAGCAACCAAATGCAGAGGCATGTAATCATAAGACATGCGATTCATGGCTTCCACCATATAATGTGTACAATTAAAAAATACCATCAAGGTAAAGAACAATGTTTGCAAAATATGTGAAAAAAATGTAAACCATACCACTTCAACAAGTGCAGAAAAAAAGGGCTATGTTATAGCACCTAATTAAATATTAGTCAAATATGCAGTTAGGGACATTGGAAAACCTCAAGCTGAGGTTTTTTTTTTTTATAATTAAAACAAGAATTGTAGAAACATTGTGAAGAACTATAATTATTATAAATTTAGGAATACAGTAAAATAGAATCTTCACTATTTGACATATGATAATTAGTTTTTTCCTAAAATGAATGTTTGTCACAAACTTTTGATTGGTTGTATCAATTATTATAACCAGAGCTTGGAAGCTAGGCAAAATGCCTTTTCTATCTGGGTGGATATATTGAACAGTCAGATAGAAATGAATATGTTTCTGTACATTTGGGGTCAGTAGGGTCAGTTTTTATTTGGCCTATTTTAAGGTTTAAAATCTTTTTTGCCCGCTTTGGATCTTATGGATTTTTTTCTGCAATTATTTACGCATTTTAAAAAATACAAAGAATTTCAATACATCAAAGTGAAAAAAAATTATAAAAATTAAATGGCATGTTCACCTCACAAAAATATCTATTGAAAGTCTTGTTATATATTTATTATTTTAAAAGCAGTCAAAAAACTTTCTCCTCAACCCCATTCACTTAAGCTCTTTAAATAGCAGAACCGTCATTAGTGAAAGAAAAGGTATACGAATACCAGGAAATAGAGAGGATGATGGAAGTAATTTAGTTTTGAATAGTCCTGGCAAATGACCTTGTATTCATCTGTGTGAGACAATTCTAGGAAATTTGTGATGGAGGGTAAGTTCTCAGCTGGATAAATACAACATACAATTGCAAATGAGAAAAATGAGAGCAGTACAGCTGTGCAATAAACCATCCCTCAATATGTTCAGTACGGAAGTAAGAGGGATACCAACCTGATTCCTCTATAAACACATAAACTGAAAAAAAATACTCAACCAGAAACCACTGTGCATCTTTTGCTCATTTGCTAGGATTATCAAAACTATTTTACTTTGTCTTGATCAACATTTCCACGATGTCCTGAAAAGTAAATATTCTGTGTAACTGGTACGAGTCTTTCTGAAATAGCTTGTTTTAAATATACTCCAATCACTTCAGTAAAAGTAGAACATTCTTTTTCCATGATGAAACATGTTCTCTCTGAAAGCGGCTGACTATGACAATTGATACTTTAAAAAACATCTTCTTGTTGCTTGTAACCAAGAAAAGTAAGCTTAAATACTTTAGTTATGTGATAAAGAAATTGTTAAGTATCTTAAATACCTATTTTCATAAATGAGTCATATTAATTCCTGTTTTCATTTTTCATACATGTCTACTTGAATTATATTTCTATTTTCATTATTTTAACCGAATAAATGCCTGAATTTCTGGGCTCTGGTTATAACCATTATCATATAATGTTGATTTCACATTCAGAATATGAAAACTTTTATTTATATACATTAACATTTCTGTCACTGTCATTAATTTGCATTACATTCCTAAAGACATAAATATCCCAAATGGCTGTGTTATAAGTAGTTTTAAATAGCAGGAATTTTCACAGTGACATATACTATAATATTACAATGTTTCATGAGGAAATCAGTCAAAATTCACCAATTTTGTTCCACTTACTTGGATGTTTTGAAGGCAATATATCGAGCCATAAATATTATCACAAAACTTTTGGCTTATATGTGCAACCAGATTTCAAAGTCATAAAACTTGCTCGTGCTGAAGCTCACTCCTGACCATTTTGTATACAACTGTGAAAGAGAAAGCACGTAACTTCTTCTTCACCGAGTGAGACCAAATGTGAAAACAGAGTAGCTATAATTGCGGTGCTTAGGGCTGGAAAGCCACCTGAGATTTTCCAGTCCCTAAAATTCCTGAAGACCAGCAAAAAGCTTGTGAATTGGATAATCCAGATATTCACTGAGATTGGCAGCATGAAAGATCATCCAAAGGATGATCAACCGTGCATTATACATACAGCAGCAGCAGCTGTTAAAACAGTGATGGCTCAGATCTGTGAAAATTCCACCCAGAAGCATGGGAAATGAATTTTTCACAACAATCAATGTACAGGATACTTAATGAAGAAGCAGCGAGAAATCAAACTGAGACAACACATGCAGCAGTATGGCAACATGGACATTGTAGAATTCTTTTCAATGATGAGACATGTTCACCAAAATGATGTGTGTATACCTAAGGGAGAGTTCCTGAGTTCAAAGAGTTCACTACTCCTTTCCAGTCGTGATTTGGTGAGGGTGAGCTATGAGGGTTTCACCACTCTTCATTTTTGTGAAAAAGGCTTAAGAATCAATGCCAAAGTGTGTGTGCAAATTGTCACAGATCCTCTTGTGATGGATGCCTTTGAACGAAGAGATGTTTAACAATGAACCCTGGAGTTTCCAGCATGGTTCTACCCCAGATCACAAGGTGAGGCTTGATGCCAATGTACCCAATTTCAATGCCAATGCCAAAGTGTGTGTGCAAATTGTCACAGATCCTCTTGTGATGGATGCCTTTGAACGAAGAGATGTTTAACAATGAACCCTGGAGTTTCCAGCATGGTTCTACCCCAGATCACAAGGTGAGGCTTGATGCCAATGTACCCAATTTCATCTTCACTGCTGATTGGCCGTCTAGTACTTCTCATTTCAATCCCCTGGACTACAAGGGGATTGTACCCTATAATTGAGAGTTTAAAGTGCTCCATGATGGTAGCACTAGTGATTTTCTCATGGAGACCCTCTATATGGTGCAGTAGATAACTGGCTCGAGAGACTTCAAGCTTGTTTTATGATAAAGGTGGACTTTTTGAGATTTGATTAGTGCCATAATCTGTAATACAGGTAAGTGTAATATACTAAAAGCATATTAAAAGATCTCATACCATATTTAACATATTTGCAAAATAAGTATGATAGTTGAAAACATTTTATGATACAGTCGAACTACACACTCTTATGCTTCCCATATATGTAGTTCGACTGTATCATAAAATGTTTTCAATTATATGATTGGCTTCACTGTGAATGTTCCAATTAACATTTTTAGTTAAGTATGATAGTATTTATGGCTAAACTCTATGTGCCTAGAGAAAAGTTTTTATCCACTTCAGAATCAAGAGTATTGCTCGCCATCCCAAGCCAGATACAGGTTGTGTAAAGATCATTCAAACAAAAACAAGCCAAAGACTTACTATTAAAATAAGCTGATGCAACTTAAAAATAACATCTGCAGATCACAATGCAATGAACCTACTCAGATATCAGAAATGGGTAGATAGAATAATTTACTTTTGGTTATGGTTTATTTATCTATTCATATAATTGAATTCCTTATTTTATTATTTTCATTGCTAGCAGGACCAATTCTGAGTAGCACCCTGCAGTCGGCACTCTCAATCTCCCAAAATTGTCAATCACAAGGAGAAAAATCTATGTTGCAGGCAACTTGCACCTGTCTGGTGCTCAAAGATTTGAGAAAATTTCTGTATACAGAAAAGCATTTATAATGTCTCCAGAGGTAAATAATTTTCAACATTTCCTTTGGCTTATTTGCATTTGAATAACACACAATTTGGCATACAGCTCCAAAATTGAGCAATTCATGATAACCAATTAATTAACCTGAAGATTCAAAGGCATTAACAGTAAATAAATATATATAAGAGTGTTACAGATTTGCAATAATTTGAAACATAAAGTTTATGTTTATTTAAACTGTACTTAGGGAAGCTACAAACAATGGGGTGGTGATATATCATTTTGGAATTTATTAAATATATTCACACTAACTCCATTACATATAAACAGCTTTAAAACATGTTTCAGAGGCAATCTCTCCCATCATTCACCGATTAGCGGATGTGGTGGCTGGATCCCAAGGTGCTTCTATGGCAGCCTCTGATGGTTCAATAGGAATTTGCTGAATTCATCCACAATTCATTAAGTTTTTTCTATTTTTCAGGATGAAAACGATTTCCTGAGTAGTTAAGTTCTATTGAAGTTCCTACTGCATCTTAGCCTCTGGTTTAATTTCACAATTTTGGGTCCAGAAGTGAGCTGCCACAGTGATTTATCTATTCATTTAAAACAAATATTCCTAAAGTGTCTTTTTATCCAAATTTCTCTTTGTTTTTGCAATGTATTCTTGATTACAATCGGCATATTTAATTTCGTAAATTCCTGATTCCTCTTCTGTCGGTATGGTGTCTTTTATAGTAGAATCTTGTAAATTTTTATATTATAATTGAGAGCAGTATGATTGAGTCAAACTAAACACTACAGCTTCAATGTACCAAGTTCCAATTAACTTTTCTAGTTTTTATATTATATTTGTTCTTTGGGACTAACTTTATGCCACATTCTTTGAATATCCTATTGAATTCGTTGTAGAAAGTTGAATAACATGTGAAAATTATTGTTTTGTTTTACTTTCCTTAATATTCTTCAATGTGGAAATCTCTCATAGATTTTGTCTTTTAAATTTATTGATAATTTTTATTATTGTCCCATTGTTGAAACTACTGATTATTATTGTATTAATTATATAATGGTAGTCTGTTTTGTATGTTGTTTATGCCAAGATGTAGAACACCACATATGTGTGTGGGATAGGGTTATAACTGTTATTTTTTATGAAATTTTCTGTGTGTTCTTTTCTATGGATTCCAAAACTCAGCCTGTCTGCACTTCTTATAATTTTTAAATCTATGAATGGGAGCCACCCATTTTTCTCCACTTCCATGGTGAAGTGTATAGATTATATTGTAAATAAAGGAATTTCAGAGCATCTATTGAATGTTTTTTCAGTATTATTGCAATAAGTCATTCACATACCTATATCATGGCTTAAAACGAATAGGAAGGCATTGGTATATGTATTTTGAAGGAGCTCATAAATAATCAGCTAAAAAATGAAGACAGTGGGGTTTTCATTGCTAGACCAGAAACTTGTTGGAAATATTTTTTATTAAAACTGAAGAACTTTTTGCTGAATGAATATGCATATTTCCTCAGTTTTAAAGTGGCATAAAGTTGGCCCCAAATAAAAATAAAATATAAAAAATTTACTAGGTCCCATAGTAAAAGACACCATACCAACAGAATAGAACTAGAATTTACAAAATTTAATATGTAGATTATAATAAAAATATATCAGAAAAACAAAGAGAAATTTAGAAGCTTGGAGAAAGAAACACTTTAGGAAAATTCATTTAAAACAAATAGATAAATCAGCAATGGCAGCTCATATTTGCACCCAAAATCATTAAATTAAATGGACGCTAAGCTGCTAAAAGAACTTCACAAACCATGAGAGCTATCTACTTAGGAAAAATGTTAATCTTGAAAAATACAAAAAACTTTATGAATTTGTATATTCGAACCATACATGAGCTCAGCAAATTTCTATTCAAACTATCCGAGGCTGCCATAGAAGCACCTTCAGACCCAGCCACCACATCCAATAGTCGGTGAACAACTGATGATGGAAGTGAATGCCCCCGAAGCATATCCTAAAGCTGTATAAGTAAGTGTAGTTAGTATGAGCATACTTAATAAATTCTAATAGGATAAAAATTTAGATACTTGAAGAAAACTATAAGAGAACACAAATACTTCATATAAACTAGTTTTTCTATATTAAATTGACCTACATCTCTGGAACATATGTTTTTCATATCTATATTGAGAGCTTAACCAAACTAAACACTTTTACATTAATAAGGTGAATCATTTTGGCCACACTTACAATAAATTCTAACAGATTCCCTTTCAAGCTTTCACACTTATACATACTTCACTTCTAGAGAGCATAAAAGGATTCTTACTAAAAGTTGAGGGCTTTAAGTTCATCTTTTATGAATCTAATGATGAAATTTCCTTTCGAAAAAGGTTAATAAGTTACATCCTTTTAGGAGTTAATAGAGAACAGTATGTAAAGAAAAAATTATGTTTTTTTAAGACGATCCAGTAACAAGTTTAAATTAATTCCTTGGTTCCCTTTTGTTCATCCTTATGTAATGACAAATAGGATTATGAATGCAACATATATGAATATATGAATGCATAATTAGTTGATTTTTTATTAGTTACAATCAATTTTTCTCATTTTTCTTATATATTTATAAATAAGAATATAGTGAGCGATAAAAAAAATATTTTACTCCCCATTTTTACACATATATAGGAGGGGAAACTCACATATTTTTATATAACTCAGCATTTGGTTTCAAGTATATTCTTGTCAGATAATTTTACATTTATTTTACTTTGTACCAGTGCTTCAAAGTTGGATTCTGTGGTTTAAATAGATGGGAAATGCAGTTAAAACCGAAGCCCTTGAGAATGTGTTGACGGTTTTAGACTCTGACATGCTACTTAAATTGGATTTACAAATTTAAAACAGTAAAACATTGTGTAACATATATTCAAGAAAACTGTACATCTCAACTGTGTTAAATGCCCTCCAAAAGCCAAACATTCTGAAGAAAGTAACAGAATGTTTGAACTGTTGCAGTGGAAAATTCATAGAAGCAGAAGGTTGAACACAATACCAGAATCCAGGCTGTAGTGAGTTGAAGTCACTGATAAAGACAACATTTCTAAAGACCAAATATAAAAATTGCTGCAGGCACAAAAGGAAGAGAAGAAAAATTTGTTTTGTAATACGAGGGACAGTCATAAAGTTCATATTATTGGTTTGAACAATGAAGAAAAACTTCACACTTTGTGCTGTAGAGCAATCATGCTTCCCTCAAGTGCTTGGCTCTTAAATTTTACTGTGCTATTATTATGCAGAACATCACTAAAGTGCAAATTTCAAGATAGCATACTCTCTTGAGAAGATAGCTCATACGGCTATTTGTTTCCTGTTTTTGAAAGGAAAAGATGTCAAGAAAATTCATACTGAGCTGGTTGCCATTATGGAGACACTGATCCAAAGTATGACATTGTGATTAAGTTACGCAAGTATTTCAATGTGGACAAATGAGTCTGGAAGATGGGCAAAGAAGCGGCTGCTTATCTCTCAGCCAGGAACTGGGAATTGTGGTACAAATGGAGGCCCTAGTGCTTGAAGACAATCACATTTCTGTCAAGGAAATAGTAGAGAAGGTGAGCATTAGTCATGGTTTAGTGATAAACATTATTTGCAACTACTCAATCCAAGGAAGTATTCCAAAATACTGACATCACAAAGTCTCTCAATTTATCAAGAGTACAGCTGCAGTGAAATGTAGAGCAATACATAAATTGAAAGAAGCTATGAAAGTGCTTTCAGATGGGTTACAACAATGCTGCAAAGAAATTGGTCCTGGTGGTTTAGTGGTAACCAAACTCGTCTTGTAGACCCAAGATCACAGGTTCAATCCTAGCCAAGGTCGATGAATTTTTTTGGGCATAAAAATCTTTGAGTTTGGCTTCCTTTGGGAGGGAAATAAAGCTGTGGGTCCCATGTTCCATAGATTTTTGGCACATAAAAGCACTTTAAATGAAAGAAGAAAACTTTGAGCAACATTTATTAGCTGTTTCACACACTGAATTAAATGGGATGTTTCCCTGAGATGTTAAAGAGCATCTGGGGGGGGGGGGGAGAAGCTGTTAAGAATGAAGAATGTTGCACAAGCCTGGAAGTGTGATTAGAAGGAAGCAGTTTTGCACCATATACCAAGACAGTAAATTGAAAATAATGTACAAAATGACAAGGTCTGTACATTTATACAGGTGTCCAAAAGTAACTACACATTTTGAGAATTTCAATTAACATATGATTTTCACTTCTTTGTTTTTACTGTTTTCAAAACACTTTCCTTTTCACTTGTTTTAACTGTAAAAAATATATATATGTATATTTCTAGGTTGTTAATACTGTGGTGGAAAGAGCAGAAAACCAGAAATTAAAAATTAAACTTCTGTTACAGTTGAAAAGATAATGAAAGAGGAAAGAATTTTTGCTGTAAAGCAACTGCTGTATTGAGGGAATGGAGAGAACATTTCAAATCATATCCACGTAAGGATGTTTACAATGCCATTAAAAATTTTGAAATTGAAGGTTCTGTTTTGAATGCACCTCGTAGTGGGCAATCTAGGACAGCATGGACTGAGGAAAATGAACTCAATATCTGTCTGGCTATCATAACTAGTCCACAATCTGTTTAGCGGCAGAATTTCCAGCAATGTCATATCAGTTAATCCAAAGGATATTATATCAGCAGAAGTTCCATGTTTGACACATGGTTTGTTGGAAGATGATCCTGATGGACAGCTACAGTTTTGTGGCATATGCTTGATCAGTATCCACATGACTCCAGTTTCTTTCAAAACATTTTGTGGCTGGATGAGGCTATCTTTAAGTTATCGAAACATGTAAACTGACTCCACTATACTTATTGTACATGGAAAATCATCATGTTGTTTTGAATCGAGTGCTAAATCAACCCAGTGTAAATGATGTGCAATATGGGAACGTGGTGTAATTGAGCAGCACGTTTTTGACAGAAATCTCAATGGTAACAAATACTTTGCTCTATTTCATAGGTTATACCAGGAATAATCATACCTTTGAACAACATCAATCAACTCTATTCCAGCAAGATTGAGCTCCTCTGCATTATGCTACAGTTATTCAGACAAACAAAAACATTTTGAATAGAACAGTGCTTGGATATTGTGCAGTAAATGAATTCCTACCATGATCCTCTGATCTTACCACAATGGATTTCTCTTTATGGTATGGTTAAAGACGAAGTGTATGGAAGGAAACCACAAACTGTTGAAGAGCTGACTGCTTACATTGAGGATGCTTTTCATCATCTGGACAACAACATTCTGCTGCATTTGTATTTGTGTCAGTGTTCCAGGTAGACTCCAACAGTGATTAATGTAGAAGAAAAACAGTTTGAACATAAAAAGTGAAATCCTTCGCTAAGTGAAATTCACAAAGAGTGCAGTTACTTTTGCGCCATCCTGATATGGATAATAGAACTCAGTACAACTTCTAGTACATTTTACTTTTTAAGGTAAATGAAGAAGTTGCACAATGATTGCGGCACAAATCAAGAGTTTTTTGTTTTGTTTTGTTATTGGCCTCTCTGGATTGGATTATTAGGGATGAAGGATATATAGGTACTTTAGCCTTGCTCCAGAGCTGGCTGTTTTTACTTCTATGAGGAAAGGATGAGGTGAGGAATTCACTGGGCAGCTAGGATCCATGGACAGTAAGACATGGACATATATAGGGTTCCTAACATTGTACCCAGATACTGGCGGGGGCGCCTTCAAGAAGTTGAGCCCTACAGAACAGCCACTTCCATATGAGACACTATGACAGAAACCTTTCCTAAGCTTAAGCCATCATTAAACTGTACCAGCCCATCTTGGCCTGGCATTTTTGACCAACCAAATACTAACAGAATACATTGGTAGAGCAGAAAATGATGCTTAAGTGACCAGGGGAAACCACAAAAAATCCAAGGTCTGGATGGCTGCACAGGTATTTGAACCTAGGACCTCCTAAATGCAAGTCCCAAGTGTTACCGCCTGAACCATCCAGCTTGGTCTCTGTATGATAGAAGTTATCATTAGCAAATCCTGGAAACATTTACCACTACAGATGTTACAGTTCAAATGTATTAACAAAGCAAAATTCACATGAAGAAGCAATTTTCTGCTTATATAAGCAAGAGATGGATAAACCACAAGTCAACATGTGCTGCTTCTTAGATAGTCCACGCATATCAATACTACTACCTCCACTTTCTCAGAGCAATGCTGCCTGAAAAGATTTTGCCTGTATTTCACAGAATATGTACTTCCTGATATAAAGGTTAAAAAAGTATTTTCCTCTGCAAATGTATTTGAAAATAGAATGATACACACTTTTACTTTAAAATTAAAAACTTCTTATTCTCAATCTCCTAAAAGGATAAAAATTATTTTACAAGCATCCATATTTAAAAGCTACCAGTCAAATCATCTATGCAACTCTCACCTTTTATTTTTTTTCCTTACCAAAAAATGCCCTTGAGATTGAACACCACTGTCTCTAAGTTATAACTTATTTACAATAAAATGTCTAACCTGCAATTAGATACAATTTAGCCACAGAGTAACCATGTACAGAAATTCATGTTATAAGAAACAAGTTTTCCATGACTCAATTAAAATTAAAAACTATAGACATATAAAGGTTGAAACAGATATTCAATACTACAACTGACTGCATATTTGATTCTACAATTAGCATTAGGCAACAATTACAAAGTCATGGTGCATACTTGGAAGCCCAGAGAGAAGGTTGGCAAAATACTTGTAAAAATGTTAAAATAAGCACATGAATGTATTCAGATTGCACTTCCTGCAGTTTCAAATGCCTTCCTAAAGTCTTTAGCACATATAATTTCAATTCAATTTCTTTTTTATATCAATTACACTGATTTAATTTTAAGGTGATATCTCTGTTGAACTAGTATTATTCCTGAATGAATTTATCACACTGTAATTTTAAAATATTTTCATTGATAAAGTTTATAAATGACTACATGTAACCACTCTTGGATTTCCAATTTTAGACACATTACAAGGGACAAACTGATTTTGACATGTCATACTTCAGATCTAAAGAAAAGATTCAGTGTGTGAGAAGGAAAGAGAAAAGATGTGATAAATTAGAAAAACTAATGTTGCAAAATGGATCTCAATTTCTAGTAAATATTACTGCAGTGATAATACATCAATACATCATTGCCAGGAGCACTGTTTTCCCAGATCCATCATTCAATTTATGCAGTCCTGGATATAATCATTACAAACAATTGAAATAAAATCTGCATTGATTGTTCCTAGAAGTATTACTTTCTTGCAATGATCAAATATATTTTTCTGTTTTATATAACTTGTATCCTCGATTGACCATTTATTTAATCACAAATCATTGATAATTGCAACAAGTACATCACAATATTTTTGATGCATAATGTGGTAAAGCATTGCTGAATGGTGCATGTAAAGACAAAAGAGTAATCAAAGTGGCATCTGCTTGCAGGGGAGGAGAGTGAATAGAAACAAAGATGCACAAGACAGATAACAGATAGAACTACAATTGAACTTTTGCAGCAAGGAATTTAATTTTCAATGTTTATTGTACGCTTTTGCAGTACAGATTTGATACGAAAAGAAGCTTAAGTTTAATTGATATCATTGCATGATTCAGTTGAACTACACACTCTTAAAGCTTCACTTACTTTTAATAATGTATGGAACCGGTTTCGGCTTTAAGAGTGTGTAGTTCAACTGAATCATACAATGATATCAATTAATATGATTGGCTTCACTGTGCAAGTTCCAATTTACATTTAAGCTTAAGTTTGTTACCTACCATGCCCCTTGAAGCACATAAGAATACTGCATTAAAGTTCTAAATGTTATTTTAGAAACTGAGCATCTCAATATTGTGATATTTTAAAATGAATATAGCATCACATTTCTGCATCTGCAGACTTTCTTTCAATTTGGTCTATAGGTCCTTCCCCCAATTTTGACATAGCAGAGTTGCCCATGTTTTAGACCCCTTCCTCCATCCACAATTTTCCTGCATTTGTTGTTAAGTTCTCTTTTCATTGACCCTGCAGGAAATGACGAATTGAGGTTCCACTGCATTACATTATGTATCAAATTTCCTGCATGACTTTCAAAGGCTGATTGGCTCTAGCAAAACATATTCATGCAGCAATGCATAGTTGTAATTTGTTTCTCCTTAAACTTAGGTATTCATTTTTTACACTAAACTCCATTTACTTACATAAAATAAGACGCATTTCAGAAGAATCTCTCCCATCTTCAGTTGCTCACTGAACTGCCGTTACTCGAAAGGATGGCTAGAAATCCAGATGTTCCTGTGTTGGCATCTGTTGGCTGAAGTAGCCAATGGTTTCAACAAAGACACAGTGATAAAAATTATCAATAAATCTAAAAGACAAAAAGAGATAAGGAAAGTTTCCACACTGAAAAACACAAAAGAAGAATACAAATTCAAAAGTTTCACCTACCATCCAATTTTTCATAAGTTAAAGAAAATTTTCAAAGAACATGGGATAATGTTAGCCCCAAAGAACAGATATAATATCAAGAATTTATTAGGTTGCACAGTAAAAGACTCCATACCAACAGAACAGAAATCAGGAATTTATGTAATAAAATGCGCAGATTGTGAGCAGAGTACATAGGCAAAACAAAGAGAAGTCTATAATTTGGAGGAAAGAACACTTTAGGAATATTCGTAAGCAGGTGGATAAATCAGCAGTAGCAGCTCACATTTGGACCAAAAATCATGAAATAAAACCAGAAATTAAACTGCTGAAACATCTTCACAACCCAATGGAATTATCCACTTGGGAAAAAATTTTCATATAAAATAAAGAAAACCTAATGAACTTCAAGTTTACTCCTATGGATGAACTCAGCAATTTCCTACTTCAGCCAACAGATGCCAACACAGAAAAATGTGGGTGTCTAGCCATCGTTTCGAGTAACAGCAGTTCAGTGAACAACTGAAGATGGGAGAGATCCTCCCAAAACACATCATATTTTATGTAAGTAAATGGAGTTTAGTGTAAAAAATGAATACTTAAATTTAGGATATATTACGACTCCATTGTCAACAGCTTCCTAAGTACAATATTTGTTTCTCCTTGCTAATAATAACAAATAGTTTATTGCAAACTTCAGTAGTTTGTACGATGTAATGAAAATGCATTTCAATTATGAATTGAATTATGTATGAATTAAAAAAAACAAACTTGTTTCAAACAACTAAACACAGTTTTGCTTAAAAGAAAGAACAGTACAGTACAGATAGTACAGCTGTCATTTAGCTTTTACAGGTAGCTATGGTTACTGCATCTGGTTTCGGGTCAGAAAGGGTCACTTTTGCTCCTTGAATTTACTGTAACTGGATGTCTCACACAGTGCTTGGTACCATAAGATGCCAATAACCTGATTAATCTCTTTCTAACAAGACCCAACAATATGGCTACAATGTACATACTGCTTTTGCCATATGTAGAAGATTCGATGCAGAGTATAAAGCAATTCTAATTAGCCTGAATGATTTAATCACAACAAAGAAGCCAATAATTCAATTTGGGGTAAAAGTAAGAAAAAAATCTGTTTGACAGTTCTTATACACTACTGGAAAATGCAAAAACAAAATCAGGAAGGAAGTGATTGAGAAATACCATTTTTGTGAAAGATATCACTGGAGGGTAGCATATGAAGTGATCCAGAGTGCAGCATGGTGAAAGACTTCAGAATTGAACTGGAACCATCAAATTACCAGTTGAGCCTTCTGAAGAGGAAAATGTGTTGTTGCAAAGGTTTTACTGTACTATGGAGTTCTTTTAGACATTATTAGCATGCGGGGATGGCAAATGCAAGTCCCATTTATACAATTTGCTGAATATGAATAAGGTGGAATAGTGACTCTATGAAGCTGCATGGTCATATCAGAGAAATGCAAAACATATTGCATGAGAAGCATCAACAATGTATTGACCAAAGGAAGCTGCACATACTTGCAAACCTGGTTTTAAAGTCAGCAACAAATGGATATACAACAAGATCACCACATTGTATGAGTAGCAGATAGTACATTGACTTTAGAAAACATTAAACATAAAGTTGCCCAAGGAGTGTCAGTTAGGATGATCCCTAATTTTTTGCTTGAAGCTGGTCTACAGTCATGCATGCCATTAGGTAAACTTCCACTCATACCTAAATATCATGCAATCCATCTCCAGTGGTGTCAAGAAAGAAGCACCTGGAGGGAAGAATGGCAAAGTATTACATTCAGTGATGAGAGCAAGTTCTGCCATGGGACTAATGATGGTGGTGTGTGTGTGTTTGGCATCGGCCTGGTGAGTAGCATCTTCCATAGTGTATATGGTAGTGACACATGGAGCTAACTCCTGTAAACCCAAGATTGTGGGTTCAATCCTGGCCAGAATCAATGGATTTTTTGAGTGTAAAAATCCTAAGTATAGCTTCTTTCTGAAGGGAAGTAAAACCGTGGGCTCCACGTCATAGATTTACGGCATGTAAAAGAACCTCAAGCCTGAAAGAAGAGGCCTCTGGATAAAATTTATCGGGATTTCACATTCTGTGAATAAACCAAATCAACAAGCTAACTCCTGGAATAATGGCTTGGGAAGAAATATGCTACAATGAGTACAGGGAATACCGATCAGTACACAGTATATCTAGAATTTCATGCAACCTGTTCTACCATTTTGCATGAACAGGAGACCTGCTATTTCAGAAGAACAATATCCATTTATATTTTGTTCATGCAACCCTTCAAGATTTTTGTTTACTTCCCTAACCAGTCCAATTACCACTCTTTCCCCTATTGAGAATGTGTGCGACTGGGTTGGATGTCTGTTGGCCCAATCTCCATTCTGCAGGATGATACAAATCATGTGTATGATTGTGTGCAACAATTGCAGCCTGTATTGCTGCTAAAGATGGGTATGCTACTCTCAGCACACTTTTGCAGACATTATATGCAAGTGTACATCCTCATGCCAGCGATTATGTTCTGTATGCTACCTATAAATAACATTTGCAATCTCTTATGAAAATTCCTTCATGGTGTTCTTTTTTCATTTTCCAATAGTATTGTATTTTAGTACTATGCAAGATCAACTGATGACAATATCCGATTGTTAATATATATACACTTCATGCATAAGCCTAAATAAGTTCCCATTTTAACATATAACAGTACCATATATATATATAAGAATGCTATTAATATATAAATTGTTTTGGATAATATATATTTAATGTAATGCATAGAACTGTTTTTCACATTCAATGAAAGCAAGTAAAAATTTACAATCAATAACATGAACTTTTAAGTAAAGCAATTTTCTGTGCAGTTTGTCATCAGCTGTTCTCATGAAGGAAAGTTAACTCAGTGCATTTCAAAACTGCATATATGTGCTCCAAGCAACATCTTCCAAAATTTCAGTCCTGATGGTTTAGTGGCAACATGCTTGCCTTCTAATAAACCCAAGATTGCAGATGGATATTTTCTGGCATAAAAATCCCACGTTCCTTCAGAAGTGAAGTAAAGCCAAGAGTCCTCTGCTGTAGATTTATAGCACTTAAAAACCTCAAGCCTGAAAGAAGAGGTCTCTGAGCAATATTTATTGGCCATTTCACACTGAAGACCTGAGATGTTAAAGAGCATCCATAAACAATCCAAATAAATAAATCTTCCAAACCATGAGATTTTGCAGTATTTGTGTATTTGGATTTGTATACAGATGCTCTTTAACATATCAGGTCATCAGCATCCCATTCATTTCAGGGAGTAAAACAGCTTATAAGTTTTGCTCAGTGACCTCTTCTTTCAGGTTTGAGGTTCTTTTACATACCACAAATCTATGAAGGTGGACCTGAAGGAAGCCATACTTAGAATTATTACACCTGAAAAAATTTATTGCCCTGGCAAAGATTGAACTTATGACCTTGGGTCTACAAGGCAAGTATAATTATCACTAGACCACTAGGACTGACAATTTTGCAGTAGCATTTACAGAACAATATTAGTGATATTTCAAACTCTATAGGCTGCAGTTTAATAAGGAACTGCAAAAGAAAATAAATATTCTATTGCAGATATGACAAAGAGCATTTTCATGCAAAAAATCCTAATATAATCAATTAAATTACATTCTATTTGTAGTAAACATTTCAAAACATTAACACTTCTATAGAAATTAAAATGTTATAATATAAGGATAATTACGATACTTTGATCAAAATGCAACTTGTGAAAAAAATCTCAAGGTGTCAAACAAATTTTGTTAACATTTCAGTGATAGTACATTTTTTCCCAAAGTTAAAAGAACAGTTCACACCCTTTAATATACAATAGCTGTAAAAATGTGAAATGTGAAATGGCAGAACACAGGCAGTAAAATACATATGCTTTTCAGTGCCAGATTTGTATTATTTGAACAGCTGATTCCATTCTTACAGCTAAAAAGACAAAATTACTTTGGGAGAAGTTTTGGAGCAAACATGCACATTAACTGCAATAAGCTCGATGCTGAAACACAAGCTGAGATGTATTGCTGCTTTTAATAAAAGTCCAAAGTGAGAAGAACGACACTTGCTATATAATGAAAAGGAAAACACTTGCTTAATTTTGGCTAAATTATCAAATGAACAGTGAAAGCATTTTAAGATTCTGTCCCCACTTCTTCTGAGTGGAGGAAATAATTTTAATGTTTGATATGGGAGTAGATCCTTTGACAATCTATACATTCCTTTAACAAAAGCCACAGCCTTTACCCCATCCTAAACAATTGTGCCAACTTACATTAAAAATGTTAAAATTATTTCCAGAGTTCTATTTACATATACATATATATTTATATAAATATATATTTCTCTTTCAAGTTGCCAACTGTTCCAAATGGCACTTAGCACTCTTATTTGAAGCTCAGTGTACTTTCTCCTTCCAAAACCCTCACTCTGTACTAAGCCGCATTAAGGTTTGAGATCCATATTCACTGGTTTATGATGCCTTTCCATTTCAACTCTGGACACTAGTTGCATTTAGTGTTGTTGCTGTCTGTGCTACTTCTGAATTGATGCCATTACTGTTCTGTGCATTGACGGCTCCATGATGGTTTCCAGTTATCACACCTGACAGCATTTGGCTCTTATTCCGCAATTCAAACACTTGTTGTATTGCCTCACGAAAACACAGGAAGTTGTAGTCGATCACACCTTTAGCAAGAAACGTTTACAGTAAGTATTTATGTTTTATATATATATGAAAGGGATGAATATTAACAGCTTAAGGCATGTGGGGAACAATGCTTTGTGAAAATGATTGGTTTTCCACAGATGAACCACTGCTCTACAACTATTAATATTTTTTATATTCCATTAAGTGCAAATAGTCAAGATGGAAGTTTACACTAAAAGCCTGCTACCAGTCTTTGCTCTAAATCTGATCAAAATTTTTTAAAATTTCAGGGCAGTGAATGCTTTTTTAAATTCTGCACCAAAGGCCAAATACTTAAGTTATTCCACACAGAGCAATGTTTGGCAGTCACATTTGGTGTGGAAAGTTTCTGAATTGCTTTAATGGAAGAATGCTCCAGTAAGGTACAGTACACAACCTAATTTTACCAGTTTAAAATGAATAATATATATGAAATATAAAACTACACACCATTTGTAATGGTTAATATTAAACCATTAATGGTGAAGCTTAATTGTATATTTCATTTATTTGGTTTATTAATGGATGCTCTTTTAACATCTGCAGTCATCAGTGTCCCATTCAATTTAGGGTGTGAAATGGCCAATAAATTTAGCTCATAGGCCTTTTCTTGTAGGCTTGAGGTTCTTTTACATGCCATAAATCTATAGCATGAAACCCACAGTTTTACTTCCCTTCCAAAGGAAACCATACTTAGGATTTTTACACCTGAAAAAATCCATTGATCCTGCTGGGATTGAACCTGCAATCTTTAACTGTTGTATGTAATTGCTTTTTAATTAGGACTGTTCTACAATTGAGTAGTATTTCTCAAACACAAATAACTTTTTTCCCTTCCTTTATAAATATGTTTTTTTTTTTTTTTTTTCAGTAAGGCCTTTGTTAGCCATGCATGTTCCCTTTCTTTAAATTTCCCCAACATCAATCTTACAATTTTCCACAGGACAATATTTTTTATTCTTGCATTATGTTAAGAACATCCCCCCCCCCTATATAGTTTATCTAGTTCTCAAATTTCTAATTTTATCAAATCTTGACATCTTTGCTAGGGTTCACTTTTGAAGCTAATAATTTGTTGGCCTGTTGTCTAACACCAACGTTTTTGCTTTGTATAGGCCAGTAAAATGTTTTAACTCTTAAACAGAAGTAGGAGCTATAGGATTATGGGAAAGGGTGTTAGGAGGAAGAATCATTGCATGCTACAACTTCCTTTTCACAGTTGCAATTGGTGGCTACCCTGATCTTGATATATGGTCATTAATTAACACTGTTATAGGTAATTTTAGTACTCTTTTGCAATGAACTAAAAGATGAATGTACAGTGTTAAATACTGAAATTAATGTTTGTATTTCAAAATTTATTTTTTAATACTGAATAGAAAAATGTTTGTGTAGTCTGTCTTTACATAACATATTTTCTGGTTAACTGGCAACATCAGTTATCCGGCACTGGCTTTGTCCTATAGTTGCAAGATAAATTATATTTTACTGTATAATTAATATATCAAACAAAATGATTGACTATGAAATTACCTACTTCATTTCCATCCTCATCTTTTCACGATGGATTATACTTCCATGCATTGGTAAGTAAATTAATTTGGAAAAAAAAAAAAAAGGTCCCATTTGCAAGTAAATAGAGAATCAAATTAAATCCAGCAACATAGAAGAGCAATGTTTGATTCTTATTGAACCAATGAAATTATATTCCATAAACTTAATTTGCACATACCTTGCCTGTCGAAATTATCCTCCCTAAGAATACAAACCAATGCTAGGAACTTATTGACTTCACGAAGATAAAGGATTGTGCCATTGTTCAACTTAATCAGACTTGAACTTTGACAGTCGAAAGCTGCAGCCTCTGTATCATCACGTAAACTGTAACATTGAGGTCACACCATTAACCATTTTTAATTAGTTTACGAATGCAAAATTTAAATAAAGAGTAAGACAGTACTAACATGGTAAATCATTATTAATTGGTCAAAGCAATTCAGTTCCAAAGAACACATCTGTGTTTCAATTATAGATATCGCAATAAATACATGGGCGAGGTGAAAATTTCTCAGCCTGGTAGTGAAAGCCTGTGTTTCTAGGTCAAAATGCACTTATGCAAAATACCCTTTTACAGCTGCATTAACCTCTTCATTGTATGCAAAACGCTTTCCAGTCAAACATTTCTTTAGATGTCAAAATATGTGCAAGTCAGAGGGTGCCAAATCTTGTGAATAGGGTGGATGTTCAACAATTCATAATTCAAATCCTGCAGTTTTCCCATTGCCAAGGCACCTTTCTGAGCAGGTGCATTGTCATGATGAAAGATAATTTTTTCTTTTGCATTCCAGACCTCTTCTCATGTAAATTTTCATCCAGTTGGTCCAGATGTTGCATAGCATTTGCCAGTTATTGTTTTACCCGTTGCAAAATAATCAACAAGAAGAATCCCTTTTGCATCCCAGAAAACACTTGCCAGACCTTTCTGGCTGATAACATCAACTTCACCTTTTTTGGTGCAGTACCACTGCTTTGATTGCTGTTTCATTTCTGGAGTGTAGTGGTTGACCCACATCTCATCCACAGTTACAAATCGGATCACAAAATAAATTGAGTTCATTTCAAAATGGTTCAAAAATTGGTGTGAAATTCATTTTTGCATTTGCTTTTGGTCAGCATTCAACAAATGTGGCACCCATGTTACACAAAGTTTTCTCATCTTTAGTTCTTCATGTAAAACGTATTGTATATGCTCTTCTGATATGACTGTGGCATCAGCTATTTCATGATTGTCCTATACCATATTGTGCACTTTCGATGTTTTCCTCTGTGGTTGCAGTTTTGGGAGGTTCTTCACGTGGATCATCTTCAAGAGAAGTACGGCTGCATTTAAATTCTGTCGCCCATTTCTTAACAGTTGAAAATGAAAGAGCAGATTTCTTATAAACTTTCACTAGTTTTGGATGAATTTCCATTGGCGATAAACCATCCAAAACAAAGAACTTTATGATGGCATCTGAATTCCAGTTTCTTCATTTGAATGAAAACACAACACGTTTATTTTCAATAGCCATACAAACAAAGCTATTCAATAGATAAAGTTGACAATTGACTAATGTTATTACAAAACATGTAGAAACATGACAAAAAATTCAATGATATCAATGCCATCTCTGTGCAAGGCCAACAACTTTTCACCTCGCCCTTGTATTCCGAGAAAATACTGTAATACTTCATCTTGTTCTGCACTGAGCATCTAGATTCTGTATAAAGATTTTTAATTATTTTTAGTTCCTCCATAATTTTATTTCTATCTAGCTAAAATAGCAGAAATTTTGCACATGAATTTAAAAAATGAAAAGTCTTAACGCATAACACACAAAGAAAAAGACTATTAAGATGACAATGCGTATCATGAATCAGTTTAGTTTTAAGTCTATTTCATAATCATATTCTACCTTCTGAGGCAAGCACAGTCCTAAGCACTGCAACGTCTGGGTTCTATTGCACCAATCTCAAGTTGGAATGAGAAAAGATAGGGAAACTTACAGTATTGATACTTCCTGACAAGACCAACCCAGGCTTCCTTCATTGATCTGAACTGTATAATACCAGGGTAATTTGAAATTTTCTCAGAATCAAGCACAAATGGTGGCATATATTTTTTAAATTATTTGTATTTTTCTACAGTCTCCCTTGACACTAATGCACTTTGTACAGCAATGCTCCAATGTCTTTATCCCATCACAACAATCAGTTGCTCCAGGCTTGCAAAAAATGCCCCAATTGATGATTTCTCTCCAGTAAATAAAAATTCTTTCTGCTAAGGAATTCTCTCAGTTTAGGAAACAGATGGAAGTATGATGGAGTCAAGTCAAGGAAATTAGACAAATGTGCCAGCAAATCGTACCCCATTTCATTGATTTTCACCATTGCAATGACACATGTGAGGGCGAGCATTATTTTGATACAAGATGAAGTTGCTGACAGACATGTTCTAAAAGTGCTTATGTGAAAGTAAATATGGTGATCAAGCTGGAAGTGTATAGGGCCAGAATTGGTCTTTTTAATACATTCAAATTTATTTTATTGGATGGTGGAAGATTGCATTTGGTACAATGGCAGGTTTAGTGTTTATTTTTGAAATTTTATCTATATCTTCTTTCTGCATATAATTTTTGGAAGTTTGTTGTACTTTTAATCACTGTGTGCTGTCGAGAATATAAAAACCATTTATTCCCATGTTGATTATTTTTTTAATTTCAGTTCCAATATGGTCATTTTAATATCTAGCTCTGTTTTAATTGGCAAGTTGTTAGTTATGCTGTGCACTGCAGCAAGGCATTTTTATGGCTCCTTTATTATTCTTAATGACCTAGTTTGTATTGTATCTAATTTAGTTTTAAGTTAGTTGTTTATTGTGTATATTATTTCACTCCCATAGAGCAAATTAGGCTTTATATAGCTTTTGTATATGCAATTAAGGAGATCTATGGATCCTAATTATTTGATGCATGCTAGTCTTCTTAATACATTATTCTTATTCATTTTTTTTTTAGTTATATTCTCAATCTGTTCAGAGAAAGAAAGTTTTTTGTCAAATGTTACTGCAAAATATTTAGTGTGTTCTTTTTCTTATAATATTCATTGTTTATTATTACTGATTTTAAATTGCAAATCATCTGTAGTGTGCTGAAGACTGAAAATTTGGAAAACTGTAATTTTAGTGTCTATTTCATCATGTTGTGGATGCCCAGGTTTTCATCCTATTGATAATATTTTGCATTTCATTTTTCTGCAACCAATCCCATATTTGCCTTTGGTAAGTCAGCTAATATTTCATTGATGTCATCTTTGAAACTATTAAAAAGACTGGGGACAACACCTTGAGGATGGCCTACTTTAGTCCTATGCCATTTAGAGAGCATATTATTTCATTTTATAGCTATGTACCTTTGTGATAATAGGCTCATAAATCATTCAACATGTTTCCTCTTATCCCTACATTACTCATCTTATGAGCTTCTCTCTCCATAGTATGTCGAAGTCAATAAAGAGAGCAACTTTTTTTTTTTTTGTTGAAGACACTTTTAATATCCTGTGTTAAATGTAAAATCTGATTAGTTGGTGAATATTGCTTGATGGTGTGAAAGGAAATTTTGGGATTCCAGAAAGTTAATCTTGTAATGGCCATTTTCTCCATTGTTTTAGCAGGTAGTGAGGTTAAGGAAATAGGCCTATAACTGTCCAACTCACCTGCTGGTTAGACTTTCTTCTTAATTAGAATGATTATAGTTGTTTTTTTAATAACAGGAATGCTATTTTTACTTCCAGATCTTGTTGAATACGTTTAATAGTATCTTCTTGGTCCTGCACCCTAAATTCTTGATGTATTCACTGTAAATTTTGTCTGTTCCAGGGCTCCTTTTGTTCTTTAGAAAGAGTTTGTTGGTGAGTTTGAACTGAATTGTAAAGCCATTATAAAAGAAATGTTGTTGGCCTGCAAATATAAGTTTATGTCTTTTAATATTTTGTTTAAATTCCAATTGTCTCTTTTCAATTTATGTACAACATTGTAATGAGTCGTGTATGTGTTGGCTATGTCTTTATTGTGAATGAATGAATAAGAAGTTCTTGTTTTGTATCTGGAACATTGTTTAATGTATTAATAAATTTATGTACTTTTACTTCTACAGTCAAGGGAACTAAGGAATTTATTAAATGATGCCTTCTTATATTTTTTTATTTCTCTGTTTTAGAAATGCAGTTTGCTTTCATACTGATGACCTGAGATGTTAAAGAATGTCCATAAATAATAATAATAAACAGTTTGCTTTCTATACATTTAAATTCTCTAGTTCTGTATTCTACTTTGTTATACTGAAAATTGACTCGTGTAAAATCTAAAAAGAAGCACATTAAAGAATTTTATAATTTTCCTAATATTAAATAAGCTTGATCTCTATTAAAAAAAAAAAAAAAAAAAAAAAAAAATAGAGGACTGGCTACTTACCCATATATACAGGAGACATCGATGACTACATCAATCATATCACAGCACAACTCATAACTCTGCATGTCGACAGGTGAAGAGTCTGTAGCTATGTATATCTTTGATACAACATCAAATAAAAATGCTTTTTCTATTGCTGAATTCTGCAACAAAAAACCATGAAATGGAAATAAAGTTTAAATATTCTTTTAATAGTTCACAAAACTAAATGCTTCCAACTTAACATTCAAAATTAGTTTAATATTAACTGCCAATGAAATGTAGAATTATAAATGGTACCATTTTTGACACTGTTAAACATAACCCAAATCTGCCACTGTCTGCGATATCACATTGAATAACACTGAAATAGTAAAGTCTCTAATTGGACATAACAATTTAAAGAATATACAGGATTAGTTTAAAATCCCACATCATTCAAATAACTTTTGAAGCATATGACACAGTAACATGACACTCAACATATGGGGATAGCCATATATTGAGAATGAAAAATGACAGTACTACCCTTTTCCTACTTCCAGTTTAACTGGAAGTAACTTCAACTCTCTTGTTATATATTTTTATATTTTCAAATAATGCTGATTAAAAGCTTTTCAAAAATACCCACACAGTTTATTGTTGCTAAATTAAGAAAACAAAAAAGTGTAGTAAATAATAAAATTCTCCTTCCTCAATAAAAACAAAACAAAGCTAACTCAATGTGTAAATATTATAACTGGTGCCTCATCTGCTTCACAATGTGCCAGTCGATCATGGAAACAATTTAAGGAAAAACTTATCCATGCTTTAAGAATGTCTTGCAATGTTTCCATTATTCGATACTTCTGATCTTCTAAGTTGTTGGGTCTTTCTAGATATACTACTGACTTCAAATAGCCCCACAAAAGAAGTCCAAGGCACCGATTTGGAAATCTTGCTGGACACTATATGTCCTATCCTACCAACCCAATGTTGTGGAAAAACGTTGTCTAAGTGCTGCTGATGTCCATAGTGAGCTGGAATCCCATCTTGTTCAAAATAGATGAGATCTCTGGATGTGGAAACAAATTTGCGATAACTGCTACTACATGATTTTGAAATAAATCCAAATATCTATTAGCGTTTCTCTAAAGAAGAAAGAACCAATGATATCATCAATAATGTCAGTCCAAACATTAAGTTTTTGTGGATACTGTGGTGGTTCTCCTGCATCCTTGTAGATTTACATTTGACATCTATTGACAGTTGTGTCTGTTGACAAGTCCATTAAGGCAGAATGTGGTTCGTCTGAGAATACAATATATTTAAGACAAATTAGATTGCTGTTAATGTGCTCTATCATTAATTTGCAAAGCTGCATTCTACTATGCTGATCATCCTCTGAAAGTTCATGCAAAAACTGAATTTTATAAGGATGTTTCTTGGTACTTTTAAGGATTTTCATTATAAAACTTTGGCTTATATTTGATTCAACAAAAATTTGTATTAGAAGCTTTTGAATGTTCTTATACACAGAGAACATCCAATGAAGTATTCGTATCAGTTGCATTTTTCCCGTGACCTGATCTTGGCAAGTTCTTTATGATTCCAGTTTAAGTAAAGTTCTTTATGATCTTGTCACTGTTGTATGTGGGATTGCATTGTGATTCAAATGCATATCATTTAATAAATTTGCCACTTCTCTATAAGATTGGTGCCTATCTGCATTGCCAACCATAATTAAGATTAGAATTCTTTCCCTTTTGATCATATAGAAACATTTAACACACTCATCAGAATTCATTCCTCAAATAAAATGTTTCTGTATCAATAAACATGGAATTAAACTAAGGACTGTATTTATGTTATTACTGACAAAACAGTGGGTCCTGTTGGTATAATGGTAACCATACTTGCCTTCTAAACCCAAGACTGCGGGTTTAAACCCGGCCAAGATCGATGGATTTTTTTGGGAAGTAAAAATCCTAAGTATGGCTTCCTTTGGAAGGGAAGTAAAGCCATGGGTCCCATGTCGTACATTTACGGCACGATAAAGAACCTCAAGCCTGAAAGAAGAGGCCTCTGAGCAAAATTTGTCGGCCTTTTCACACCCTGAATAGAATGGGATGCTGATGACCTGAGATGTTAAAGGGCATCCGTAAATAAACAAATAAAAAAACCGACAAAACATAGTAAACAAAAGAAGTATTTTATTATTTGTTACACTTTTTTGTTTCCTTGATTTAGCATCAATAAATTTGTACAGAAATATCTAGTTTGGGTAATTTTTGAAAAAATCTTATTGAGCATTATTCAAAAATGTAAAAATAAATTGGGTATTCCATTTAAATTAAGAGAGTTTCGGTTAAACTGGAAATAGAAAAACGTGGATAATATAATTTTCAGTTCTCGGTATATGGTTATCCCAAACACAGAGTTTCATGTCAATAAACCACATGCTTCAAAAATTATTTAGGTAGTGCAGAACTTTTAACTAACTCTACTTTTATAATCATGATGTTTATAAAGCTCCCCACTTCTTTAGGCTAATGCAATTACTTATTTGTTATTGCAAAAATATTTGTTTTAACTTAAATATAACTTGTTATGCTATTGTCATCAGTTACAAAATTTTGACAATTTTGACAAAATTGTACACCATTGCTCTTTTGCTTTCATATTGGCAAAGTCCTTAGTGCTGGTTCCAGCAGGTTTGAAGAGAGCTCCTCCTTTCTCATTATGCTACTATTATGGTTGTAGCCTATGGTGCAAGCTCCATCATTTTCTTAAAAATCCATGCCTAAATTTCTTGAACTTAAGAGCTTTATGAAAAAGTGGTATGATTAAGAAGCAAGCAAATATTAGCTTTTGATCCAACAATAGGGAAGACAAACCTGTAATGTCAAATCTAGTTCTGAATAGTGAAAAGTTTCACAGTGAAATGAAATAACAATTAAATAAATTTGAAAAGAAATTGCTTGTATTTCATTAATTTTCACCAAGTTACATATACATTTTAATTTGAAATGCTAATTGGAACTTACATAGTGAAGCTAATCATATAATTTATATCAATGTATGCTTGGATCAAACTACATGCTCTTGTTTAAATTTAGTACATGTTTTTCAGACAATCGTCTGCATCATCAGCTAACCATTAACCGCTGGATAATTTGTTATGCTTGGGAATGTACATTCTACTCTGGTGATGTGATGAACTTAAAGTTTTATATTTTCATCCCCAGAAATATTAAAGCTCATTAATCTGTCTCTTTATTTATAAGTGTAGATTTTCTCCCATGTTGCCAACTCTGTAGGTCCTTGTACTGATTCACTCATGGTTTTCAGTCCATTAATGAGATGCTACTGCTGGTTTCTCCATTTGTTTATATTTACTGTTTCTGATATTTTTTTTTTAACATGTGCCTATGCTTCTCTTTGTTTTTACAATATATACTCTAAAGAATACAAACAAATAGAAAGAACAGGGATTAAAAATAGATTTAGTAAATAACTAGTTTGCAAAAAAGTAAAGAAATTCAAGAGGCAGAAACTTATTTAAGAAATCACAACACTTTCAGCAAGAAAAGATAAGATAATTTTTTAAAAAATTCACATATCATCCATTGGTTATGCAAAAATTTTAAAATATTCTAAAAGATTTTAATATCAGACAGCACCATAAACGATTTATGGGCATGTGCACCATATTCAATTGAAGTTTGAAGACAGCCAAAACAGCATTTGATCGTGTTCAATGCAATTTTGCAGTGCATCGGCAATGACTAAAGTTAAACAAGGTATTTGGTTATGGTCAATTTCGACTGCACGGCTGGACCAATCAACTCTGCTGATTGCAATAAATTTTCAAAACTGCTGCCCAGTTTTGATTTTCTTGAAGGTTATGAGGATGAGATAATATAAAAGAATTTATATCTAGATTACTTAAATTACTTGGGAGCAGTGTCAAAACCGGAACATTGTGGAAACAGATTACCATTTTGAAGATTATGAAGAAAGATTCCAGCTATCAAAGGATACAGTGTGGTGGCTATAAAATGAATGAGAGTTTAGGGTTTCCTATTACCGCAATCACCCTCTTTCACCATGAGTAGAATTTTACACTTCATGACTTGCACTGTTTTAACAAATAGCAATTTATTTAATTAGAACTTACCTGGTGCCATGTTCAAGTGCATGGCTAAATCGTTCTATGCCTCCTTTTCCTTTAAAGAATATTAATCAGTCTTTTTATTTTCTAGTTTATTGCAATATGAGATAGCTAGTTCCAACACAATATCTCTCTCATGCCGATAAAAATTTGGAACAATTTTTGCTTACCTACACACGGTAATCAAACACAAAACAAAGTGATATGGATAAGGAGATTGTAATTGCACAACAACCTTTTTGGCTATAAAGTTAGATTTTCCTTTGAGTAATTATCATAGAATTATGATTGTTCAGCAACCTAGCACCTGACCAGCTGATGGCAGTTTGTTGAACAAGAATTAACTATGATGCACCGCAGTCAAAGTTTGATCATGTTTCAGTAACCCTAGATCAGCACAGATTTGATCGAGAATGGTGCACATGGCTGTTAATGTTAAAAATCTGCTGAATGACAATATTAATGACAGTACTCCACTGGAAAAAAAAGCAGGTATTTACCAAATAAGTTCTGCACAATGCAAAAAAGTATTATTAACAATGTAACTAAAATAATAACAACTGGAAAAGTAGAACATGATAAAACACTAAGAAAAAGTCACAAATTAGTAATCGCTATATTTGAAACTGCTCAAGTTTTTCTATGGCAAGAAGACAAATGAAGTTGGTAAAAATAAGCATTGAGTATCGAAGATAACATAAGCAGGTATTTACCAAATAAGTTCTGCACAATGCAAAAAAGTATATATAAATGAAAAATAATGTAAAACGCTAATAACAATATAACTAAAGTAACAATAATTATAAAACAGAAAAGCATAAAACACTAAGAAAAAGTCACAGAATTGTAATCGCTATATTATGAACTGCTAGAGTTCTTATTGCCATAGAATCACTATATTTCGAATTGCTAGAGTTCTTCTTGCCATAGAAAAGCTCACGCAGTTCGAAATATAGAGATTACAATTCTGTGACTTTTTCTTAGTGTTTTATTCTTTTCTGCTTTTCTAATTATTGTTCATATATATATACTGAAAAAACAAAGAGAAACATAGCCACATGGTTAAAGGACCATTTCAGGAACATAAAATACAAACAAATGAGAAATCAGCAGTCTGATTTCTGGACAGAAAACCACAACATAATGAATAAAGCAAAATTATTAAAATCACAAGGACTTACAGAGTTAGCTACTTGGGAGCAAATCTACATTTGTAAATACAGGGACATTAATGAACTTCAATACTTCCGGGGATGAAAACATAAACTTTAAGTTCACCAGAGCAGAATATACATCCCCAAAGCTCTCATTTCTGGACAGAAAACCACAATATAATGAATAAAGCAAAATTATTAAAATCACAAGGACCTACAGAGTCAGCAACTTAGGAGCAAATCTACATTTATAAATACAGGGACATTAATGAACTTCAATACTTCCAGGAATGAAAACATAAACTTTAAGTTCACCAGAGCAGAATATACATCCCCAAAGCATAACGAATTATCCAGCAGTTGGTGGTTAGCTGATGATGCGGATGATTGTCTGGGAGACATGCACTCAATTTAAACAAATAAATGGAGCCAATAGTAGCAAGTAGTTTGACTCAATCATACAATGATCTTAATTACATAAGACATGTTTTAAAGGCTGTCGTCTTCATAATCAGCATAGATCAGTCAATTTTTAAAAGCAATATGCAGATTTTCTCAGTAGATCTGGATGAGACAATTGTTATTTGGAAGATTAAAATTAACAAAAGGTCTTTATTATTATTTTTTTTTTTTTTATAAATAAATTCTCTCATGCAGTTAATTCTACAGGCATCTGGATAGTTTTAAGCAATTTGGTTTTATTTTGGAATGCATCATTTTTGAACCAAAAATGGTATGCTATTTCTAATTTCTCACTGTGTTTACATTTACAATTTTTCACTTTGAAAATATTACTTCAAACATTAAGTAGTATTTCCTTTTGTTTTACCTATATATTTGTTGTTACAGTCTATATAGTTGAGTGCAACAACAAATACTTAGGTAAACCCAAAAGAAGTATTACTTTACATTTCAAAACTGTCCCATGCATATACATATATGAAAGCATAAAATATGAGGGTCATTTGAAAAGTTCTCAGAATGAAGCACAAAATTTATTTTTATTTTTCAACATAGTCTCCTTTGACACTGATGAACTTTGTCCATTGATACACCAAAGCTTTTATTCCATCAAGAAAATAGGTTTCTCCAGGCCTGCAAAATATGCTTCAACTGATTTTCACCATTGCAACAACAAGCATGTAAGGATGATTTGTCTTGATGCAAGATGACTTCACCTTTTCTAGCATATTTTTGTCTTCATTAGGTTCAAAAATTAGCATAATACACTCCAGTGATAGATCTTCCAGCAGAATCCTGAGTCAGAGGTTGTGGCATCCATTTTGTCAATATTTTTTTGAGCACAATTCTTCCCTCAAACTGTGAAAAATTTGTTCCCCTAAAATGCTCAGAGCTTCAGCAATTTTGGACACCTATAAGTGCCAATCATTCAGAACCACATTGTGCACCTTATTGATAATTTTTCATGCCATGTTGAATTTTGGTCGTCTTGTTGCATGGATCATCTTCAAGCTTTCACAGCTGTGTTAAACTCTGTAGTTCACTTAAAAATGATTGTAAATGATGGTACAGAGTCCCTAGAATGTTTGTCATATCTGTATGAGTTTCTGTTGCATTCATATCCTTCTTTACACATATCTGCACTGCAACAAACAGCTACAGCTACTACGATTCTTGACCAATCCATGTATTATTGCACAAATGTTTCTACCAAAGATGGCAGGTTTTGATAGCAAAAACCACTTCAGAACTGCTGTTGTATTTTGTGAGTCATTCCGAGAACTATTAAATGACCCTTGTATATAATTTGTACAAATAAAGAAGCAACAAAAAATTGCAACATAAATTCATGCTATTAAAAAGCAAAGAAGATTTGGTACATGGAATGCATTGATTAGGGAAAGAGTATTAACATTTTCATATTCCAGAATATGGCATCCCTTGTGTCAGTTAAATTTGAATTTGTATAAACTTTGTGTAAATATGTTTGCCAATAAGTTATACAGAAAAACTAAATGCTAAAATCCAAAATTTGAGTGTGGAATTATTTTCTATAAACCTGATAATTTAGCCATGGACCTCTGTATTTACCTAACAATAGTTTAGCAATTTTAAGTGTCTGAACTAAAATATTGAAACTATGATTCTCAAAACACTAAAATCAAATACTGATAAATAAAATTTGGGCCTTAATCAGCATGTAACTGTCACTTGTAATTGTTTTTTTTTTTTTTTGAAGTTTCAGGTGCTGAAATATTTTTGTTTAAAAAACATTCTTTTTATATTTTCAAAGAGAAAAGGATGGTTTGCCAATTTCCTGTTCTTTTTTCTATTTGTTTTTAAAGAGAAGGCAATTTTGTAATGCTTTTGATGGAAAATCCTAATAAACTGTTTATTCCCTATTTACTAAAATACCAATAACAAAGCAATGACCTTCTTTGGTACTAATTTCAAGTTATGCAATGTAAATGCTTCCAATTTTTTAACTATAATATGCATCAGAATTTATTGTAAATTCCAAAAATGTTCTTACAAATCAGTTTATACAAAATATTTAAGGTTATGTGTTGAATAATATTACAAATATGCACTTGGTACAATTTGTTGAAACACAGAATTCATATTAGTGCCTTATATAGCATGTGTTTGTTCATTAATTAAATTAAGATATGCTATCTATTACATTTCCTCTCAATCCTGTACAAAATTATCTGAACAGTTGACAGGATGGTATCAGCTTAAAAATATTAGAACTATAATAAAAATAAAAGATTACTTACTGATATTAAAATATTGAGCAGGTTTTCTAAAGTTGGCAGTTGAGGAATTAGTTTCTGTACAACTTTACTAAATGCTTCGAAGATACTATGATCATAAATTGATGTTAGATGGAAGCTGAGATGAATTTGATCAAACCCTGCAAAACAAACAAAAAAATAACAGGTACAATCAAAATTGTACAAATTAACAAAATGCTTGGTGCTCAAGGTTTTGTCTAAGCAATTGAACATGGATCTTCTGGTTATGTTCATCTCAGGAGCCATCACTATCTGCTTCTGAACTGGATTTGACTACACCTATGACCCCTCACAGAGCATGGGCAACCAAATCTCTTCAGTACTGGTTTCAGTGTGGTACACAAACATCCTACAGACTTGCAGCTTATGAAGGATTTAGAAAATATTGCTTGATTTCCCAATCTTATTAAGGGCTACCACTGTAACATGGTTTTCATTCTCTCTCCACTTCAGAGTAAAACCTCAAAGGTATTATCTGATCATCTGAAGAGGGTTAGAAGATTTTATATATTCTGTATATTAATTACCCATGTCACATGCAGACCTTAAAAAATAGCCGCAATTTCATTATTGTATGGTATTAATGCTTCTTTCACTAGAGGAGGAGCAACAGCTTTAGTTCTATATTTTATGGCAAGTTTTATGATTTGTTCCCATTATCTGCTCATGGGCCAGTCAAAGTGGTGACAAATGCTGCATCAGGATAAACTTTTTTTGATGATTAATACATTACAATGACAGTATAAAAACAAATATTGAAAAAGCTAATACTATATTTACACGAATCTAATGCGCCATTTAAGCACATCCCAAATTTGAAACTTAAAGTCATATAAAACGATCAGAAAATAGAATTTATAAGTGAACTATTAATCTCTTCTGCGTTGGATATTTAGAACCATCTTTATGGTTTCACTTACATGAGATTTACTCAGGACATATGTTTCGTGGAACTTCTGTTCACATTATCAGTTGTTAAACAACTGTTGGATCATTCTTAGCAGCTAGGTAGGCAGGTATCTGGATTGACTCTGGTGGTCTAGTGATAAATTTAACATCCCGGAAGCAGACAGCACTTTATTTTAGTAAGTGAAACCTAAAGAGTGTTCTAAATATCCGACTCAGTGGAGATTATTTGGTGTTTCACTCTGTTTGATTCCAAATTGAATTAAGATTTAAAATGGACTATTGTTACACCTTGGAGCATGTAGGACAAAATCCATCTCGTGCTGTTACCAGGAAGTTGGTTTATGTCAAAGAAGAAAAAGTTATTTCTTCTAGTGTCACTATCACTAGTCACAGGTTGCCTGTTCTTCCTACTTTCATGTACAAATTCCAAAATTTTTCTTTCATGTCAGGATGTTTTCCTTTGCGATGTTCAGTGAAATTCTTCCTTCTACCTTTAGTTGCAAATAATGCCAATTTCTGTTACCGCTACAAGTGAACATTGCTCTCAGCTACATTGAACTCTGCCTTTCTGTTACCATTTTTTTGTATATGAATTGCTTTATGCTTCAAGGCAGCATTATAAAATGTTCTTTTTTGTTTGTCTTCCATTTCATGACTACATATCATTCAAATAATGTTATGTAATAGTAGCCAAAAATAATTTTTGTTTGTCTTCCATTTCATGACTACATATCATTCAAATAATGTTATGTAATAGTAGCCAAAAATAATTTTTGTTTGTCTTCCATTTCATGACTACATATCATTCAAATAATGTTATGTAATAGTAGCCAAAAATAAAAGTAATTAAATCAAGAATTGCAGCAATGCATTATGATGTAATAAACGATAAATTCAAATGAAATAACCAGCAAACTACAAAACAGAATTGCACTCATATAGTATATATGAAGCTAATCAACATGAAACAACACTCTGAAATTTGCATGATAATAAAAGTAATTATTTAAACATTCCAGAAACAAGGTTCAATAGCGGAAATATATAATAATTAAGGTCAACAGCCCTTTAGCATCTTTAGTTATTGATGTCCCATTCAATTCAGGGCATGAAATGGCATACAAATTTTGTTCAGAGGCTTAAGGTTCTTTATTATCAACAATATGGAACCAACAGCTTTACTTAGCTTACTTATTAGTTGCCCTAAAATCAATGAAGTCAATGATCTTAGATGCATCAACAATGTATCTAAGAAGTAAGTGTGAAGGTAATCATGCTAACCTGAAATGATGATAAAAGTGAAAGGAATGCTATAGTGACTAAGGATTTGAAAAGCATAAATAAAATTTCTTAAACGTTTTTCATAGCTTTCACACTCTCCCACAATTTGGTCTTCCTATATTATCATTTGTTTTCCATGCCATTCCAGATGCATTCAAATTTCCAGTATACTTTTCTTGTTGCATGTGTTAAGAACATAATCTGACACAAACCTGAATCTGCAAGGTCGTCATTTGCTCTTTGGTGAATATCCCTCTGAGTTTCCATTTTATAATCATCTGAGAGACCATCAACCTTATGGATAAACACCTCAAATCTTATACATTGGTTTACCTTGAAGGCTTTGGTCACTGTCAGATGTAATTTGTTCAAAGCTTCCATGTAGTCATCCTGAAATATTAAAAACACATTAGATTTTGAATTCTAATAATAAAAAATCACAAGAATAAATTCTTTTACCTTGACTGTTATGCTCTAAGATATACCTTATTCTTTTGGTTATTTCTTAGGGTTTACTAAGCATCAGTTGCATCCTATCACTAATCCTATGCTTCTAAAAGGTTAATGATTAATGAATGAGCTTATCACGAAAAAAGAATCACACAGAGAACAGTCGTTCTTCTCCTGATGACTTTTGCTTCATTTTCATCTAAGTTTCACCGTGTTCCAACCCACCTTTTCCTACCATTGGACCGGCTTCAGGTGTTTTTACCAAAAATTGTTCTGAACAATAACAATTACTTATACTAGTAACTTCCCTCCAGTTTCCCACTAAAGCAAATGAAAACATTAAAAGTACATCCACTAACCTGTGCATCAATAACAAAGACTAGAGCTCCACAGCCACCAAAAATCATGTCCGAGTCAAATGTTGGATCAAAGAAGTCAATTTGTCCAGGAAAATCCCATATCTGGAACTGCACAAAGCTGGAATTGGAAATGTCGTCCTTGATGATTTTGTTTGTGCTCTCCAAGAACAATGTCTCATTTGGTGACATTTTGTGGAACACCACTTTCTGAATTGAAGACTTTCCACTTCTATAAATGCAAAACAAATATTCTTTACATGATGTAAAATTTTTAAAAATCTTACAGAACCCCTCCCAGAAGATTTCTGATCTTTTGTTTCCCCATATATGTAACAGTTAACATCTTTCACAACATCCTCAACTTTATGGCAGATAATTGGATTTTTAACACTGGAACTTCACTAACCTTTTCATTTTCTGCACGTTTCAAATGCAGTTGCCTTCACTCTCAGTTTTTCCAATTAGTGTTTCCTTGCCACTGTTTCTTTTCCCTTGAGAGGGAAAAGAAACAGTGATGAGGCCATCTTGCAGTGGGATTTCAAAATTCACTGCATTATGTTTGTTTTTATGTACATACTTCCCCCCCCAAATGGTTAGTTCTACACGATTACTTGCTGTTATTAATTATTTTGTTTCTGTATCTATTTCATGGCTTTTTGGTTGGTCCTGGTGGTGTAGTGGTTATCATATTTGCCTCCTAAACCCAAGATCACGGGTTCAAACTCGGCCGGGACTGATGGATTTTTTCGGGCATAAAAATCCTATGTATGGCTTCCTTCGGAAGTGAAGTAAAGCCGCGGGTCCTGTGTTGTACATTTACGGGATGAAAAAGAACCTCAAGCATGAAAGAGAGGCCTCTGAGCAAAATTTGTCGGCTGTTTCACGCACTGAGTTGAATGGGACGCTGATGACCTGAGATGTTAAAGAGCGTCACATAAATAAATCTATCAAAAAAAAAAAAATCGCTTTTTGACCAACACTATGTGACTACTGTACATTTTTTTCTTAGTAATTTGATGTTCCTAAAATTCACTTTTATCCTTGTGTTCAAATTTTGGCTTATCTGGCAATATACAGAAAGTTAATGAACACCAAAATATTAACACCCTATATAGCAAGGTCTTAAACAAGAAATTTAAGATAGGGGACCCAGGGTCAAAGGTTTCAATTTTTTCAGAAATATATGCATGCTACTGATTTTTATCAAGTTCCATTTGAAATGGCAATATATAGGAATCAACATTATTAAGCACTTAGGTTAGGTACACTCAAACTAGTAGGATGATACAAAATGCAAGCCATGAACCATTGCACAGAAGGAGACAACTGGTTAGAGGCAGGTGAAAGGGGAGAGAGAGTTTGTAGCTCATGACCTATTGTACTCCTATCACTGTTATCTACATTTCGGAACAAATATAACTTCATTCTGGTTTTAGTGCTTAAATATTCTGATGCATAATAAATGGCTGATGTGTCAGTGACAGACAATGTACCTTTATAACATTACATTAACATCTAAGCATTTCTGAACATTCTTTTTATTATTATTATTAATATAATATTCAATTTTCTCAAGGCATGGTAATAACATTAGGTGGAATAATAGCAGAGCAGGATTCCTTCTTTCACTTTAATGAAGGAATGAAATTTTTTTATATAATTTGTGATTACATTTAATTAAAAATAATTTTCAATGCAAAACATGCTTTTGAATAATAGTAGTAGTGCACATTACATTATACAGGTAAGAAACTTGCAATGGAATGAATTAAGAAGATATCCTTAAGGTGAGAGAGAGAGAATTTAAACAGTACAACTTCTACTACAAAAGATACTTGTATAAGGTGCACTGAAACTATTAAACCTCCAGGAGTCCACAATTAAATTCACTATAGAAATTGAAACTAACAACTTATTACCATTTCTGGACTTGAAGATAATAAAAAATAAAACAAACTAGAATTTGGTATGTACAGAAAGAATATACACACTGATAATTGTATTAAAGGCAATGGTTTGAACTCAAGACCTCGTAAGAAGCAGCTTTCAATAGCAAGGTATTCAGATTAGTTAATGTACCACTTAACAAAGATTAATATAAAAAAGAATACCTGCATATAATAGAAACAGCCATTTCTAATAGGTTCAGAAAACAGATGATTGATCACAAAATTAAAAAATTCTTAAAACAAAAGAAAATTAAACAAATTACCACCCTGACTGCCCTATCAAAAGAAAAAAAAAACTTACAAAATGTTCACATATCACCACAAGCCAATAATAAATTTTCAAATAATATAACATCACATTAGCATCCCAGAACAGATACAGTATTGGCAAATTATTGAAATTAAATAAAGGAGATTCCAGACCCAAAGAGCAAAAATCAGGTATATATCAGATCAATTGTAAAGACTGTGAAAAAGGCAAGACCAAGAGAAATATAGGCGTCAGATTAAAGGAATCTGGAGAAATATCTGTTAGAAACAGATAGAAAAATCAGCCATAGCAACACATTGTTGGAATAAACATCACAAAATAGAAAAAAGACATCACTTATTAAAAGCTGTCCAACATCCCAAGGAACTTCACACATGAGAAAAGACTTTCATAAGGAAATATGAACATAAACTCATGAATTTTGATATTCAGGAGGCAGACAATATTCTGTACAAGTTCATCAACAGACAGCCAGAGCCCTCAAATTCGCCTACCTTTCTAACATAGTATGATCCACTAATCATTTAACAGTTGGTGATGTGAGTAAAGGTCATGTTCTGAATTTCTAAATTTTGAGAGTGAAACGTGAGTGTTTTACCATTATATTAATACTTTAACTCAGTCTGTTTCCTTGATCTTTAAGAGTGGGGCCCTTCCAAACTTATCACAACAATCTACATATATTTCTCTCTCCCTCCCACGGCTTTTAAATTTTTTGTACAGTGTAAAAGAACTATTTTTGTGGTGGCCTCTTTTGGTTGAGGTAGGAAATTGCTGAGTTCATCCATGATAGGAAACTGGAAATTCATTAGGTTTTTTTTTTTATTTTTTAATATAAAAATGTTTTCCCAATTGGATAACTCCAATGGGTTGTGAAGATGTTTCAGCAGTTTAATTTCCGGTTTTATTTCATGGTTTTTGGTCCAAAAGTGAGCTGCTACTGCTGATTTATCCACCTGCTTACACCGAATATTCCTAAAACTATCTTTCCTCCGAATTTCCCAATTTCCCTTTGTTTTGCCTATGTAGTTCTGCTCACAATCTGCATATTTTATTTCGTAAATTCCTGATTTCTGTTCTGTTGATATTGAGTCTTTTACTGTGCAACCTAATAAATTCTTGATATTGTATCTGTTCTTTGGGGCTAACATTATCCCATGTTCTTTGGTATGAAATTCTGAGGACCATATTGCAATTACTACAATAGCCCATAGCTTTGACATTTTATATCTGTGGTCTTTGGTTCACCATCTCCAATTACTCATCTAATATTCAGTGAAAACATATCAATGTTGTTCATTCACACCCTGTATACTAGGTTACATTCTTTATATATTCCAGATGTATTATTTGTTTCAATTCTCTCTTTTTGTGATGTTTTTAATAACTTATTTAAAATAAATAAATTCAGAAAGGTATCAAAGAATACAAAATTATCCCTGTTAATCAAAACAAATTTAATTTAAATAAGTTATTAAAAAAATCACAAAAAGACAAAATTGGAACAACTGATCAGGAATACATAAATTAACTGCAAAGAATGTGACCAGGTATATACCAGACAGACAAAACAAAATTTGAGCACGAAGACAACCAAAGAATATTTTAGAAACATCAAATACAAAGAAACAGAAAAATTTACACCCTTTGTCAAAAACCATTAAATACAAAAACAAACAATGAATTTTTAAATCCTACTGGAAGATGGCCTGATCAGTAAGTTCATCTTGCAAACCGTGAGAAGGAGAAAAGAAAGCGACAAGGAAATCACAGTTGGAAAAAATAGCTGAGAGTGTATGTAAATCATTTGAAACGTGTCTTAATTCATTATACAGTGCAAACATTTTATCTTTCTTAGCTTACATGCAGAACCCGCATTGGCAGAAATTAGCTGCCATTTAAGAATGCACATAGTTGCTGATTGGATGGTGTACTCTTATTGTGTGTAATATTGCATTAAGCATCAGAGCAGTAAATCTGTTATTGTATTGGGAAGCTTAAAAGATAAGTCTATAAATCCAAACAATAAACACTGAGTAAACTGCAAAACAATATACAAGAACAAATGGTCAACATTTTAGAAGCTGAGCTGCAATGTGTATGAATCAAAATACATTTAGTCAATAAAATGTCTACCTTGCAGCAAATCGGAAGCATCATCTTTGACAAAGCTAAGAATATCTTCTGCACCTTACCAGTCTTATCACAGATGGGGTGCGTACAGCTGCTATGTACCTACTGCTGCTTCCACTCCATTTTCAGAAGCATGGAAATCAAAATGTATGGCCTATATTTTCCATATGAGCCCTCTAGAATAGAGAATGTATGCAACAGTATTTAGTTTAGAGAAAAACATGCTCAAACTTGCTCAATGCTTTCTTCCTGCATGGTTGGGTAGTTTCAATGGAAACTTCATTCTGTGTTGAAGTCAATGAACCTAACAAAGCCATAAGAATGAAATAAGGAAGTTCATAGCATGTGCTACATTAACACAAGAAAAAAAATAGGATGTTGGCAAATGTGCATCTACTATTCTAATGGTCTCATATATGATATTCATTAGCCATAACATTTATAAATTAATTATATTCTAACTGAAAATGCAATGAATACTCATGTATGACTTCAGATAATTGGAAAGTAAGACAAAAAAAAAAAAAACAGTAATCTTACGATAAACAGAGATTACCAATCTTATGCATCTCACCTTCTGAGACCCATTAGAAGAATGCGAGGTTTCTGCTCACCAGTCATTGTACCAGATGGGCCATCTGCCTCGCCATCAAATGGACCATAGCCAAAATCCTTAGGGAATGATCCAACGTCATAACCTGATGTGGGATACTGTTCATCTTCATCCTGGTCATAAGACTAAACAACATCAATATTCTGTATGTTAGCAATGAAATGAAAACCAAAGGCATAACACATGTATTATTACGTATTGCAGATAACTTTCATGGTGTATTATATAAAACTTTTATGCATCTATAATACTGTAAATAGGGTCACTTGCAGACCTAAATTAATCTGAAACTTCGCAATTTAAAATTACTAGGCATCTTGACAATTGCCATGTGCTTTGATTATTTGTTTCGATTTTTTTTGTACATAATAGAGATTCTTGTTACCTATTGAGCATTAATGTACTAACAGTAGATTATCATCATAGTTAAACATTTAGACATTGTAATTTACTCTGATTTTCAGTGCCATTACTTATAATGGATAATTAGCCTGAAATATACCGGATTGTAAACACAATTTTCGCTAGCTTTAAAAGAAATATAAAACGAGATTTACTAATAAAAGACAACTCGCTGCACATTATAAGTATTTCTGATATTCCTGATTTCTCTTCTTCTTGCCAGGCCTGACCAACAGATATATATTGAATACATGAATGAAATATGCCAAATTTTTCCTTCTCTTATTCGACACTCACCATTATTTATTTTCTAAAACTGGTTTTAATTTTGTCAGTAGGAATTCGTTGCACCTTTAACTTGGTTAATTCAATGCCGTTATCTGATGATATTCTTCTTAGAATTTGTCATCGAGAATTGTACACAAACACGTTGTAAACAAACCAAACATCTGACTAATCAAATGCATGATATCACATGATGTCTGTCGAAATAGGGCGATCCACGATACGGCCATTGGAAATAAACATGCAGTATGTATAAATATTAAAAACGAAACAGGCAAAACTCATTGATTATGTACGCGCTTCAACTTGAACAAATTCACAATTTTAGCGCTTCTGCAATATTTTAATATGTTATGTTTATAATTTTAACCAATTGTACACTTGAATGCGTAGTACAGATGAAGCAAGCGGTAAATATGACAATTGTCGCATACAGTTTGGTTTATCAGTCTCCTAAATGCATTCATAATTCCATAGTTTCTTCATGATACTATTTTTTTATGTCGGTATTAATTATTTACGTAATTGCTTGTGGAGTAAATACTTCGCAATTTATTTTCTCATAAATTTCAGTTCTTTACAGTAATGTAAGCGGCTACATTCTGCACTATATTACTGCTTAGAGGCTATTATAATTCTGCATAACATTAAAAAGAGACAGGTGGAATGTAGCGCAAGGTATTAGATTCAAAATCCTTTCATGGAAAAGAGTGCATACAAAATTGAATAAGACTACAATTCTGCTGGTGCTGATATAAAGACAAATAATATCGCCAAAGACTATTTTGCATCTGATTTTGTTCTTTTTAGTGTAAATGATCTCCCCTTACATTTACCAATGCAAAAACAGTTTTGTTTGCTAATGGTACTCGCAATTTTTAACAGCCATTGCTTGAATAAATTTCAAATCAAAGTAAATGAATCTAATATAGCATAAAATAGTTAGGTCATAAAAACTCCATTTAAATATTAATAAAAAGTCTACATACATTTTAATCACCAAGTAATGCATAACCATTTGTCCATTTTGAGTATTCATTAAGTAAAAGAAACAAAATTTTTGTGTTAGGAATGACTTGAATCTTTCTGGGAACACCCACAATGAAGAATTAATAAACAAACCAACCATTTCTGTTCATTCATAATGCTCAGTAATTTGTTACCCTCATTATATTAAAATCATGACCTGGCAAGTTGTTCACAAAATAAACTCCTGCAAATCAAGTAACATAATAATGTCCATATATTGCTAGCTAAGGATTTTAGAGACAAGGTTTTGAAGTCCACGAAGAAGTCCATTACCTTTCTGATGAACAGAACAAGATGGATAGATATTATTGCCATCAACAGATCCTTCAATCAATATCATTAAATTATTATTATTATTATTATTTTCGTTTCTTTAAAAAAAATATGAATGAAAAAGAAATATTGCTATAGTTTAATGTCATAGTAATTACAACACTCATTGTCCTTTTATATGTTGCTATTATTATAATATAGTAATAAATTTTTTAATCTTATAATGTACCTATCTTTTTTGCTCTTTATTTATATTGGCTGAGTTAAGGCTTTAGAGCCTTTTCTTCCACTCAGTCAATCTTTATAGGTACACGCATACATGGCAGTTCAATGAGCAACTGAAGATGGGAGAGATTCTCCCAAAATGCATCTTACTTTTATTTAAGTAGGTGGAGTTTAATGTAAAAATGAATACCTAAGTTTAGGACTATTAAGGCAATTTGACTCTCTGAGAGGTTTAGAATTTGCTTTTCATGGTAATCCTTCTCAAGTTCTCTAAAAGTTCAGGATAGCAAATACTTTTGCCCTAAAAACTGTGCAATGTTTCCCAAGGCTTATGCTAATGTTTGTCCTTGGAGATATATCAAATATACTTGCACCCGACTGTGTCCATATATGGGATACATTGGTAAACCATACAAGTTGGTTATGTTCTTTATTATGCATGAATCTTTGCATCCAGTCTTTTTGAGATCCAAGAGTTATTTTAAATAAAAGGGGAGAATACTGAATATTTATTAGGTTGGATCTCATGCTCAGTACTGAAATATCCAGGAAATTTAGAATGGAGGTATGTCCAATTGTTGTTGCAGAACTGCCTCTCTTTTACAAAGTTTCAGATTACTTTCTTTTAGGGGAATTGAAATATTAATCCAGAAATGTGAGAAGTGCATTGAAGTAAAGGGAGATTATGTTAAAAACAATATCTATTTTTTCCTACCAAATATGGTTAGGCTGGAAATTTATGAACTGCATCTTGTACCTACGTTTTTAAAGTCTCGGTGTTAAGAAGAACACAGTTCTTTTCAAGGGTTACAAACTGTTATTGTTACAATCACTCAAATGAAAACCATTTGGTTTTCCTCTACAGATGCTTGATGAGATGACAATTATGAATCCTTACAGAAGACATTGCTCAGTGATGTTATGGATTTGATTTTTACAAAGTATTGGAAACATGTCTGTCATTATTTCGTTCAACATACATAATTTTTTCTGCTCTTAAATACAACTTTTCTGTTTGTCACTATTTAAGCTTGCACTTCAAGTGAATGTGGAAGATTTTTTATTTACAATCTAAATGGTACAACATTTGCAACTTTGAATTCCTATAGCAATATTAATAAAATCATAAAGTATAAAATATAGTGAACTTTTGTAACAGTGGTGTCAAATATTAACATTTTAAAAAAATTGAGTCGAAATTGTAACATACACACCACTAAAATTCAATAAAATGGAAGACTAGTTTCGGGAGCCATTGCTCCTATCGTCAGTTCCTGGTCGACTGAACTGACGATAGGAGCGATGGCTCCCGAAACTAGTCTTCCATTTTATTGAATTTTAGTGGTGTGTATGTTACAATTTCGACTCCATTTTTTTAAAATGTTAAAATCATAAAGGTTTTAATCAACAAAATGGTAGCTATGGAATGTAAACAGAAATCTTATCTCAATTATTATAATAATATTTATAATTTTTTCCCTAACTTCCCAAGTAAGAGCTTCCAAAACATTTCTCATTTGTTATCAAGTTGGCTGCATTTTCGATGTTCTCTGTTTAGGATAGTATTCACTCCTTACCTGTGGGTAGTGGCTGTCCTTGACTAATTTCATCCTGAAGAAATGTTCTGATAGGCAATCATGCCCAACAATTAAGCGAAATTGGGGAACTCCAATTTTTCTTGGTTTCAATAAATAATGTCTGAAAATATTAAGATCTTCATATGGTTTTCCCTTAAGTTTTTGTTGGGTATTTTGTTGTTATTGTTCAGTTATTAATCTTTTTATGGATTTCAGTTTAGAGAAAAGTTCTATTTCAAAAGATGGTTTTAATTTTATTGGCTCATTTTTTTGCTAAAGTGTGTGCAATCTCATTCCCCTTTAATTCCACATGGTTTAGGATCCTTTGTAAAACTATTTCTGTATTTCTGATCTGGATTGTTTGTATATAGTTTTACTTCATTTATAGTATATGTTGGTGGGTAAATGTAATTCATTATACTTTGTAATACTGTTTTAGAGTCACTGAAGATATAAATTCTCTATGCAGTAGATTTTCTAAAGCTGCTCTAATGACCATCAAAACTGTTAGTATGCTATCCCAGAGATGTATATTGAGAGAATTTTTCACAATATATTCCAAGGCCTGCTTCTCCATTTTTTAAAAAAAAAACATCTTTATATACTCTACACCATGTATCAGTTGGATAATATTTTTGTTTAATTTTGAAGCTGTTTAAAGTGAAGATATTATATATTAATTAATACAATGTGGGTACATTTCTTACACACTTCACTTATTGCATTTCATTTAGGACATGTTTCAAGAACCAATGTTGAGCGTTGGTTTCTGGAAAATGTCCTAATTGAAATGCAGTAAGTGAAGTGTGTAAGAAATATACCTGCATTATATTAATTAATGAATAATAATTGTTTAATGTACTAAGTGCTTTCAATCTTAATACTTCAGGTAGGTCATTCTTGGAGAACATTCTATCCAGATTTAATTTCAATTCTTTAAAGTTTGGAGTGACATTTGAAACAGTCCCCATATATGAAATGCTTAAAGTTTATGCTTATATTAATAAACAGTCTTGAAACCCCATTATGACTTTAAAGAAACTATTGTATTAAGTTTCAGTCTTTCAAGGCTGAGGGTGTGTTTTGCACATGGTATCTCTTATTGTTGAAATTGGGTTTAAAACCTCACAAGTCATTCTATCAGTATGTATGAGTCAGATAAATGCATATGTTGGACCAGAACACACTTGCAATTTTAATGAACTTTCCCATACTACAGCATCCTGCTGGCAAGGTTGCTCACTAAACAACAAAGAGAGTACTTCTGTCCACTATGGAAGCTAGTGTGTGTGTGTACATGACTCACCAAGTAACTGTTACTCATTCGAGTGTCTAAATAAAATATTACCACTTTCTCCATGCAAAGTTGAAAATGCTCACAAAAGTTCTCCTAAGAACTGAAAGAGTAATTGGAAAAGCAAAGGAAGTCCACCTACTTCAGAATGATTATACTAAAACCAATTTTGTTAATCCATTTAAACTAATCACCCATTTTATTCAATAGGCTAAATTCTACAAGTTAGTAATGCAAAATAAAATTGTTTAAACTAATCGGTCAATATTTTAAGGTAATTTTAATTTTTGTCAAACATAGTTGCTTACACATTCTTCCATTTTTCAATCACTTATTCAATAATTACAAACTTTAAATACATTTTAAGAAGGAATGCTGATACAGGATGCAATAAAGACAAATAGTTATTCTATAATCCAATCCATTTTATCTGAATCTGACAGTATATAACATTTGTTTGTTAAAGCACAAGCTAGACAGAACAAGGCAAATGTTTTCATATCTGCATAACAAAAATTAGCTTCAAGTTTATTGCAATACACCATTAGTACTGAATAGTTTCTTCCAGGTTGCAGATTTCTGAACAGCTATATTAGGCTTTTAGGAATGTTCCATGCAAAGAAAATGACACTTTTAACACAAATGACAAAATTTTGCCTGTATACTATGCAGATTTAACTGGCTGAAAAGCTATGCAAAATACCCTTTTCTCAAGTATTAGTCTTAATAAACTGGTACAATAACATGAAAAGTCAAATGCTTACATACAATAATACAAATTACTGCAATATCTCAAGCAGAAAGAGTTCATGTTTTAATTTACTACATAACTATCCAGATATTACTTTCTGTACTTCTTTTGAAGATGACACTCAAATGCATTGTACACAGACAAATAAGTCAAATAATTTATCTGTAACGCAGCAGGTTTTAAATGGATTAGAAACTATTTCAAATTATTTTTCTTAAACAAATAAAAAAGATAAAACAAATTAATATACAGATTTTTAAGGATAATGCAGTGGTCTGTATGTCTAATGACAGTTTGATAATTAAATGATTGTTATGCAGCTATAGCAAGAAATAACCAAATTTATTAATTGTATTTAAATTAATGCTCTGGAGTGTGATAATTTCTACCAGAACAAGGTGCAACCTTCCTCATGCAACACTATTCAGTTGGCAATTAAATGCTGATATTTCAGTTCATGTTTACTATACCCAGCATGAATTTGAAGTTGCAGCAATTAAGTTTTGTATTCTACTAGACAAAAGCTTTTGGAAATGGTACTGCAAGCTTATAAGCATTAAGCAAAACTTAGGTTAAAATGTAAATTGGAACTTGCACAGTGAAGCTAATCATATAGTTGATATCATTGCATGATTCAGTTGAACTTTACACTCTTAATGTTTCACTTAAATGAAGTAACTTGTAAGTGAAGCATTAAGAGTGTGTAGTTCAACTGAATCATACAATGATATCAAAACATTCGTTCTTTAAGTGGCGTAAAGGATTCATGGGGTTAACAAGACCTTAAAGATTCTCTGCATACTGAAAGAGCCTTAACCCCAAAAACTGAAAGCTATGTGAATACAATTGGCATATATTCTTAATTAGCTGGTTTAATGTTCATTAAATTATTCAGAACATGTTTCCAAGTCATTCCTGCATCATCAGCCGAGTCAATTGTTGGATTTGTTGATGGTTGGATGAACTTGGTATAGCTCTTGTAGGCATTTTATGAACTTATGGACTAATTTGTCTTTTATTGGGATCTCAAAGTTCATAATATATTTTTTTTACAAAAATTGTTTCCCATATTCCCAGCTCCAAAGGTCTATCTACAAATTTCATAATTTGATTTCCATTTCTATATCATGTTTATTTCCCCAAAATTGATGTCTAACTGGTGATTTTCCTATCTAATTGTATCTGAGTTTTTCCAATGTTCTTTGAGTCTAATTTCAATGCTTCTTTTTGTTTTGTCATTATACACTGTTGTATTCTGAGCAGTTGATTTTATACATTTCTGGTTTCTTCTCATTACGGATTCTATCATTATCAGCAGAGTTGAGCAGATTATTTAGGCTGAATTTTTTCACTGGGAATAAAAATACTGAATTCTGAGTATTTTCTAGAATATTTGTGGCCCAAGAATGATAAATAAATTTCTTATGAATGGTTGTTAATTTTCTTGTTGTCAATGTTGTAACCTTTTTAACCTCTATTCTTGTTTGAATTTATAGATTTGCCTGTCAACAATTTCTTTGTTTCTTCCATTGGTTTATGCTGTTTGTATTATATGTGAGTATTCTTCATTGTACTCAAACTCATTTATAGTATGTTAATGAGTCTATGTGGTAAGCTGTTGAGGACTGCATGTTTGTGCACTATGGCATTTAAATCACTTGCTTTTATGTAATTGTCAGTATGTATATGCTTTCTGTATAGTCAAATATAAAATTATTGTCTGTTCTTATAGTCTTTAAGTCAAATGTACATGCAAAGTGTATAATGGCAAGCAAAACAAAAAGAAATATTGGAATCAAGCACAATTAGACAGAAAAATGAGCTCTTGCACATAACTTTTGGAGAGATAAACATGATATAGATTAGATAATGGGGGTTGTTGGAGTTGGAAGATATTCTTACATTGTTTCCCAAAATATGTTCATTGAACAAGCTGCAGTATTTTGGTTCCAATGTCAGCGACCATTCCCAAATATTCCCTGGTTATAAAAAGAGTAAGTCTCTTTCTTACCAACCTGATATTGACATGGAAATCAAATTACTGAAATTCTTAGATACCTTTGGAGCTAGGAATATGGAATAATTTTTTATAAAAATAACATGAGAATAAGGTTATGAACTTCCAGATCCCAAAAGAAGGCAAACTAATCCAAAAATTCATAAAATGTCCATGAGACCAAGTTCATCCAATCATCAGTGAATCCAGCAGTCAATTCACAGCTGATGATGTGGGAATGGCCTGTGAAACATATTCTGAATAATTTAATAGTAAATGGAGGATAAGAGTATTAAATCAACTCAGCAGCTAATTAAGAATATATAAGTTGCTTCACTGTGTTAGTTCCAACCAAGGTGGTCTTAAATTTAACAACTGACATTATTGTGAAACAAGACTGTCTTAAAACAATTACAGAGATTACCAGCATGATGTATTATTATTATTATTATTATTATTATTATTAAGATGCACTGAAGGGGCCAATGAAGTGAAAAAAGACCAAACCCTACCAGGATGGGATGGATCTTACACCAAGACATGCGCCCATTCATTGAATATGTGTAATTCAAGATTTCATTAAAGAATTGGCAATTCTTTACACTCCGGGCCTCACATCTTGTGGCTTACATCTCTTCCTGGAAGTATATTTATTAAGCAACTGTAGCTCTAGGACATGTCCTACATCATGTAAAATAAAGGATGAATAAATAAATAAATATAAATGGAGTTTCTTGGTTGTCATTTTGAAAATGATAACCAATGAATAGTGTTGCCTTGGGTGGTTTGAACAGATTAAAAAGGGGTTCAGCAAGGTTTTGATCAATGGTTAAATCATTCGATGAGTTGTATTTCATCAGAGGGGAAATATATTAAAAGTATAAATGAAATAGTCATTATGTAGCAGTTGTAAAATGAATTTGATTATTTTTTGATAAACCCTGATAGTAATATTGAAAAGTTCTGGCTCATTTACCTTATTTTTTTATGATGAATAATGCTATTTCACTAAATAACTGAAATAATTTTTGTCCGACTTATTGTAATCCCATCCATTCAGCCCATCATTATTTGTAAGGAACAAAAAGGGTACAAAATGAAGAAAGTTGACAGATTTTAAAAGCAATTAAATTAAAACTAGTTTGCTTCAAGAGGAGCAGTATAGTTCTATAGATGCACTTTATATTATGCAATTGAAAAATATGTTCTATTACTTACTGTAATATATAATAAAAAAATAATTAAGCTAACTTTCTAATTTCATTTAGAATTTCTCCCCCCCCCCCTTTTTCCCCATCTCCCTTCTTAGTTAACAAATTCTTTATCTTGGTTTAACTTTATTTTCTATAACATGCAAATTGGCTCTCACCTTACAGGATATCTGGGGGGGGGGGGGGGGAGAATGCAAGGGAAAAAAAAGAAAGAAAATATATATATGTATATAATCTTTTTTAATTTTTACTGTTTTTATTCTTGTAGCCAGACACCAAAGCATATATATATGATACAAAGCAAAGTAAAATAACTGAAAACTAAAATGGAAATAATAATGGAGTTGGATAAAAGGTAAAGAACCACAATTACTGGAACATGTTAGGCTATAAGGTGTCAATAATTTGGACTATTATACATAATAAAGCAAAAATAATGGGGCATGTAAAAGACTCTGTCACACAGAAATTGAAATCTTCATTAGACAAGCAGTAGTTTAAGTACTAAAATGAATAAAATATTGATCAACTGGATAGAGAATCAAAATAAAGAAGCAACATTCACAACTGTTTAATGTTATACACAATTTGATTTAGAAAGAACTTAAGTAATGAAATTTGGTTTCAAATAAAGCAAAATGTTCATAACACCTGCAATATGTCAACAAGTAGAATACTTTTTTTTTCCCCCACAGCATAAGCAACTAAATTAATGAATGCCTGAGTTATTCAAATAAACTAAAGATGAAAACAGTGAATGCCTATGTAATATTCTAAACTACAATATAATAAACAAAATGAAATGCATACATTACCAAAAGAATTAACTGATTAACCACTGCACTACTGCTACATATATATTTTTTAAATTGTGCTTAATTAGTTTTTCACAAGTTTAAGTTAGTAACTGCTTCTTAATATCCTACAATTAAATTTCTGCAGGTAGTTTCATTCTACCAGCACCAAAAGCATCTGCAACCATGAATTCGTTTTAAGTATTCTTATACACAATTCAAGTAATTTTTAATACTAGTTACCTGTAGCATGGCTGTTATGTCTGAACCTTGGAAGAAGAAAACATAACATTCTCGCCAAGCTAGTAATTTTCACAAACAATCCAGTTTATATAAAATAAATACACGTTTGCAAAGATAAAAAACAGAGTATTTTACATACATGTTTTTAGCCATTTTATAGCATATTGACATTAATTACTATGAAAAGATCTTAAACAGAAACTTTCTTGCTTCTTATATTTTGTTGGAATATCTCTTTTTAGATAGCCAAAAGCAATATACTTGTATATTGTGTGTGTGCCTAATGACAGACAACAAATAAGCAATAAAAGGGATTTAATGTTTCTTTAATCATTTCATTATACTGTGTTATAATGGGTTATTTGCTGCAAATATGGGTGTTATTCACAAAAAAGCAACTTCTGTTTATAGATTTACTAACCCAAAATAAACAGCATGGGTTCCAAAACTGGAGTCCTTTATATTTAAAACTTTCTAAATACAAAGAAATTTATTTCAATTTCACACTTCTATGAAGGTCAGTCTTAAAGTTCTGAGAAGTGAACAAATAATTTAGAGTTTAGAAAGCAGCATTTGCAAGTCTGAGCATGCCTCGACAATGTGTTACATCAGCACATCTATGTATGTGAATATAATTTTTGTTGGATCACATGTGAGGATGAATCTCAAGCAAGATTCATTTTCGAGTCATGTTTTTTTTTACTTTAAAGTTGGTTTAGACTGCACAATTAAATAGAGGAAGGGGCTCTCTTGAAGAAGGCCGCAACATAGCAACAACAGGGAAGATATAATGGAAGAAAGCATATGTCTTGGAAAGATAATTGTTGGAATAAGCCCAGATTCAGAATGCCCTTAATATTGGATCAGTAGCAGTAAAAAAGATTTAGGAAAAAAGGGTTCATGTCAAAACTTATGCAGTTTTTGGACTCCATACCATCTCATAGATGAGCAAAAAAGAGTTTTAGTGATCCGGTGCTAGAAAAGGCTAGAAAACTTTGATGGAAGAAGATCACAAACATATTTAACATCAAAACAGGTGACAAAAGCTGAATACCAGTGTGATCCAGAAAATAAGCAACAATTGTTAATCTGGATCTTTCCAGGAAAGGATCCTCCAACAAAAGTGAAGAGATCAAGAAATTTGGCGAGATGATATGCTCTTTCTTCTCAGTTAGCAGTCTTGTTGTGACAGTTATGCTTGAGAGACCAAATAGTAACTGCCAGATGGTAATTTTTAAAATGTCTGCCTAAAGTCTTTGCTGAGGCTGAGGTGTCCAAAGATATGCCTGTGTACATGGGATCTAGCTGCACCATGATAAGCATCTGCCCACACTGCACATGAAACAAATGGATTTCTGTAGGAGTCAAATGTTTGTTCCAGCCCTCTATAGTTCAGACCAGGCCCCATCAATTTTCTCTATTCCCTCAAGTAAAAGAAAAACTTCATGGCCATCCATATGAATGGCCTGAAACTGTAGTGGCTGCATATAAAGAGTGTATTTGTATCATTATCAAAGAAACATGGCATTCAGTATTCTCAAAATTATTCAGTGTTATTGCTTTCATTCTTAAAACATTCAGAGCAATCTTGTATATAACTAGTAGCTGTCTGAGCAGAACAATCTGCATGACACATGCTGATCATTTAAAACAGACTAACACAAAACAAATTTTGTACAATGGTAGACTTCCACAGTCTTAAATGTAAATTGGAGCTTGCACAGTAAAGCCAATCATATATCATGTAATATAATTCCACAGTCTTGTTCATTATATAAAAATATAAACAAATATTATTTAACAAAGTTTGTTGATTTTATTTTAAGTTTTGTTCTGATCACCTCATGCCAAAGAAAGATATAGAGATGATTAAATTATTTTTTTTTCTGCACTGCTCAATAACAGTAATACGAGAGCACTCAGAAAGTTTTTAGACCTGACTGTACTGTTTACAATAAGGAGAAAAGAATTTTAAGTGTCTTATATGGTCTTTGTTTGTCAATAGTGAAAGTTCAGCCTGATCGCAACCTTCATTCCTTGCTTGCAGCAGTTGGGACATTTAGGGGTGCAAGCTAGTTCATTACACAAATGGAATTGCAGAAAAAACATTTTTGAGCAAGATAATGTATGACTTTAAATGCATTTTAAATTATAGCCAATGTCTTGAAAGACTCACACAGGCTCTTTTGGGGACTTTATTCCCTCCCATGCTACAATTTTCAATTGAGTTGCAGATTTTAAAAGGAGTTGGACATACCTTTATGATGAAGAAAGAAGCAGGCAGTCATCCACAGCAGCAACCAAAGAAAACATCAATGCTAGTGAGAAAATGGTAAAAGAAGACTCCATGATCACATACCAGGATATTGAGGTAACCATGAAGATTGGATCAGGGAATGTCACAAAAATAATGCATGATTTCCTGATGGTCAGCTCTACAATCTAACACGGGCCCAAAATGACCCAAGTGGAATGGTGTCAAGAAATGCTCCAGAGATTAGATAATATTAGCTCTTGTCATATTTCTGAGATCATAACAGGTAATGAGACATGATTTTATCAATATGACCCACAAAAAATGCCAGTCTTCAGTATGGGCCTTCCCTGATGACAATCTGCCTGTGAACAAAAGGGCAAAAAGTGTTGGCAAGAAAATGGTGGTGACTTTTTTTTTTTTTTGGCACAACTGGTCATGTGGCAACAATACCTCTAGAGAATCAAAGAATGGTGATTGCACAATGTACACTACAGTTGCACTCCCCCAGTTGTTTGAAAAAGTGCAGGAAAAGCAACCAAGAACTGGATAGAAGGATATCTTGTTGCATCATGATAATGCATCTATGCATCTGCTCACACTGCCCATGTGTGTTGGATTTTCTCCAGTATCTCCCTTTCAACTCCTGACCCATTCCCCCTAAGCCTGGGCCTGGTACCCTGTGACTTCTTCTTGTTCCCTACAGTGAAGAATCAACTGCAAGGAAACAGTTTTCATTGCCTGAAGATGCTGTTACAGCGTATGAAGAGGAGCTCAACACAGTAGATGAGAACGACTGGAGCCAGTGCTTTCACTCATGATCCAGAAGGATGAGAAGATGTATAGAGGCTAAGGGAGAGTACTTTGAGAGGATGTGATAGTAAGTTTTGAATTAAATATTTTGGGGGAGGGCCCCATGTCTAAAAACTTTCTGAGTCCTTGTACTGCATCAATAAAACTTCTTGAGCAAATGATTATTTGATATTTATAGTTCCAAATGGGAACTAACTCTTAAGTTTCACATTTTCTTTCACCAACCAGTATTTGTAAATAAACAATGTTTTTTTTTTTGTTTTTTTTTTGGGGGGGGGGCATGCCATAAAGTGAAATTTGCACAATTTAGACAGCCATAAATTGTTTTAGACATTTTAACTTTTGTGTCTTTAAATTGCAATTTTAAAATCGTGTAAGCTCATTCTTGTTTTTAATTATTTTTGGTAATGGGCGAGTTCATAACATTCTATTTTAATCACATTATATTAAGAAGTTGTAAAGCATGTCACTTGACATCTTACTTGCCAGAAACACATACATTCAGTAACAAAAAGACTGAAGGATTAAATTAAATTTCCTACTTCAACCAACAGAGGCCACCACAGAAACATCCGAGTGTCCAGCCATCGTTGCCAGTAACGTCAGTTCGGTGAGCAACTTAAGATGGGAGAGATTCTCCAGAAACGCGTCTTACTTTTATGTAAGTGGAGTTTAGTATAAAAAAAATGAATACCTAGTTTAGGATATATTACAAGCTTAATCTTATTTTGATTTTGAGTTTCACTGTGTGGATTCCGACATTCGTAAACATATTACAAGCTTGTTTAAAAAGAAACTAACCATATCTGGTTGCCAAGAATAAGTATAAATCATTTCCTCTCTGGAACCATTCCATTTATAAATGAAATCTCAGAATGATTTTAACTACATTTTTTAATTATTTTCCCAAACTAATGCTTTTCTATTGTATCCTTTTTATTTTCTTTCCCTTGAAAAATGAAGCATCAATGGCTCCTGAGTTTAAAATTCTATTAGCTACTGTTAGATTAAGAGATTAGAATTCATCAACTCGCAAGTGGGAAAATAAAGGGAAAAACTTTGAATGGTGGTAAGAGTTCTGCAAGCCTGTAGGTAGTAAGACAGGCAGCATGATAAGTACATGAAGAGAGGAGAACATGATTACAGCATGGAAATATATGAAACTTCATATTTTTCACCATTAATTGCAGAGTGCAAAGAAGCATACCTTTTTTTAAAGTTTTTAACATTTATAGAATCTAATAAGCACAATTTAATTTTTCATATTTCATAAAACTGTTCATAGTTTACAATATTAATATTTGTTTACATTTTCAATATTATTCTTTTATGTTATTTTAAATGGTCTTGAACAGTATTAATTTTTATTTTACATTCCTCAATAAATTCATAACATTTGTGAAAATTCAAACAGTATACTTCTTTCAGTTCGGACTCATATATTCCTATTCTTCCTATTCATTGTACTGCATTTCTAACACTTAGCTGCAAGGAATAATTGACCTTTTTCCTTTGATGTTATTTTAACCTGCTAATGAATTTTGGAGACAGTAAGTTCAAGCTTCAATGTTTTTTTTTAAATGTCATGCACAGAACCAAAGTATGTGTAATTGTATACTGAGTTGGATTTTCTGAAATGATCTTATGTTTTATTTTAATTCACAATCTGCTTCCTATGCTATTTTGTTTAACATTATCAGTCATCATGGAGATACTGAAAGAAAGTATAAAAGATTGTGCTCAAGTTCTAAAAGCTATAACTGTTAGAAAAATTGTGATATGTAAATATCATAAAGAGGCAAATAAATGTATTTATTTATATGCAACACAATGAACAGTCATTCTAATGTGAATATATATATATATAAATATGCATGTGTTTCTCTATGTCAAGGATTATGTCACGTGACATACATAATTTGTGAAGATTCCTAAAAATAGGTTTCAATAATACCCAAATAATAAATCATACTTTGTTGGCACAATTACAATAGAACCTCAATTTATTGTTTTTGAAGGAACTGGGTTAAAAAAATTATGGATACAGGAGGTACATATGGGAAGTGCATAAAGCATGCTCCAAAAAAAAAAGTATATAAACAAACATATTTTGCCTTAATTTTACATGTTATCGTGTACACATTTTATATATTTGCCACTTTCTTTGAAAAAGGTGGCTAATTGATATTTGCTTCTTTGCTGCTTTCCTTTTCATGTGAAACAACAAATTTACCTCATTCAACAAATTCTGTTGCTCCCTACTACCTTTGTTATGTACACCGATATAGACCCACACAATTTCACATGCTCTATGACCTTCTGCAAATGTTGGCACGGCTTCAGCTGTTGCATCATCTTCCCCTATTCCTTGCTCTTTCCCCCATGTCACAACAATTGCTATTTCTCTCACCTTGTCGCACACTTAATAAACACTTTGAATGCCACATGAAAGAACATCCTTGTTCACTGCCACATAGGTGTGAAAACTGACAGCACTGGCAACTCTGGCCCATTCTTCACAATGGCAATCTTCATCTTGCTGCTTCAAAAGTATCACAACTACATTCAATGATCACTACTTCGATTACTCCAGTTTAAAAATGCTTGTTTGAGGATTTTTTGAATGAATAATGTGGGAAAACAATACTTTGAGAAATAATGAATGCAGGTTTTATTTACATAAGTTATAATGTAAAAGTTTGGGGCTGCATAAATTGAAGGATATATCCGGGAAAATGATGGTTCTGGGAACAATAGATAGAGGTTCCACTGTATATTCTTGTTTAAAATATATACCGTTCATAACAAAGGCAAACATGAAATTATATAATGTAAGAATGATATCAGATGTTTGAAGTTCATTACTTGGAGACCAAATGAAACTTTAAAGACTTGAAAATAAGGTACAATCTACTCTAGTGACCATAATACTACAAAATGCAGCAAGATATATACCAAGTTTGCTCCTGTCATGTGATGTAGAATCAGCTTTTCATTGTACCAAACATTTTCAATAACAGGCAATACAACCTCTTGCTAAAAAACGTGGAGAAAATGCTTGTAATTTATTGTAAAAATAATGTACTATATGGTTCTAATATATTGTAACATTTTAACATACAAAAATTAAAGCACATCAAATCTTAATGTTTATATATAAATTTATAATTAGCATAAAAATTGTGAAAAAATACACATATATTAAATTTGTTTCATATTTTTCCAATATCTTCTCATGAGACAATAACATCTCAAAGTAGATAGCCCAAATTACATATATATCAGAGTAGAAGTGAGGAACCATGAAGGGGGAGGGGGGAAAGAGTGAGAGGAGAGAGAGAAGTGCATTTCTAAAGAACATTCAATGACCCTTATGAAGCAATTTAATCTCTTGAATTTCTTGATGTATCTTATAGTTCATTCCATACATTTAACACATTCACTGAAATTAGACGCTTTTTTGTTTTTTTTTAAACAAAGGCCCACACACACATATTCCACCATTAAATCCTATTAACATAACCTTACCCTAAGGAAAGAACTATTTATAAACAGGATTGAGAAATAATTCATTTCAATTTTGGTTTACCCAGATGTGTCTGATTAGCATGAAATTTATTCAACTCTGGTTTGATAATTTAAACATTTCCTGGAACAAAAACAGCTTTAATTTCCTGAAAAGTGTTGCAATCATCTACAAAGACTAGCTTCCAGACATTTCCCAAAAATTTCAAATAAAGCTGCATCAAGAGATATTCCAACAGAAATGCAGCACTAAACAAGAATAACTCTTTGAACAACAGGTAAGAAGGCAAGGTATTCTTGCTGCTAAAGCACAATGATATTACATTACAGAAAAATCATCTTTCCTTAATAAAGAAATTTCAAGTCTATTACAGTTCACTAATGACAAATGCTTTTCCCTAGCAACCTGTTTCAGTGGGTTTTATTCTCAGGATAACTGGAACGCTGGTACAAGGCAGGATGGCCAGTTCTGTAACGACAGCTGTCACAAGATCAGGTGGTGTCACATCGTATGTGAGATTGAGCGGTGTCAGGGTGCCTATACTGCGCCACTTGGACAATGGAAGCTCTTGGGAACATGAGTCAATAGATACTAAGTCATCTGGATCACCTGTCAAGCAGACTTTACACATTAAGTAAATATTTCGTTGTTTAGTATGACATTGCTTAAAAATTTAACCATGAATCAATGTTATGTATTAACATAAGATGTTAAATATACTTAAGCATTTGCATACAGTTATAAACTTATTTTATCATTTGTTAAAGAACAGTACAACAGCATCATAAATGATATTGTATGATTGGCTTCACTGTGCAAGTTGCAATTTATATTTTAATTAAGCATCATAAATGTTATATAAATAATATATGGACAAAAAGCAGGCTTTAATGCTAAATTTTTTTTTGAAAAATTGAAATCCTTTTGATTATCTACTTTCTCCTTTGATATTTTACATAAATAACAACAATATTGCAAGTTAAAATGTAAATTGAAACTTGCACAGTGACAAGTAAGTGAAGCATTAAGAGTCTATAGTTCAACTAAACCATATAATAATATCAATTAACAGAATTGCACACAAAAACCAATATATTCATAAACTTAATATTGAAACCAATAAAACTTAAATAACACCCCTCCTCCCCATTATCTGCAAAAGTAGCAGTTTGAAATGTGTGCTTAGTGAATGTATGAAGATAGATTATAGTGCTGCCAATTGCCACCAGGGCCCTATTTCACAAAACAACTAATCCTGGAGAAGCTGCCACACTGGTGACAAAAATGCATACATTTATAGGGAGACTATGTTGAGAAACTGGATCTAACAGCTGATGTGTAATTTATATGTACATGTCAGAAAAAAATAAAGTGTAAATCAATATGCCCTTTGTAGATAAGACCAATACTTGCACCCTAATGCTACATTTTTCACAGGCTATAAAAAAATTAGTTTACCTTTTACCATAAGTAGCTATGATGCAATATAAATTTAGAATCTCACTAGCAATTTTTTTTTCTTTATTTCTTCCTTTGCACTATGTGAAAGATCTCAATGAACAACTTAGTCAAAACTCTCAATCTGGTAGGCCACTGAAGCTACCTCAAATGCTAAGAATTAATTCAATTTTTTCCAGTAGTTAATGAGAAGCTGATGATGTGGACAAAATAGCCCATAAACACAGGCATGTTGGCTCATATATTACAGGAATGATTAGAGGTAGAAGGGAAGTTGTGTGAATTTCAGGCAGGATTTAGGAAAGATTGTTGATAATATATAATTCAGATATAGTAAACAAGCACCTAGAAAACAAAAGAGTAGATATGTTCTTTACAGATTTTGAAAAGGCATTTGATTCAGTAAGGAGAGATGCAACTTGTATAGAAAATGAGGTATAAAGGAGTAAGCGAACGGTTTATTTCAGAGATTCAAAAGTGGTATGATGAGTTAAGTTTTGTGTTAAGTGGTTAAGTGTACAGAAAATAGGATCTCAGAGATGGTGGAACAAAAGGTAGGTTTGAGACAAGGCTGTAAGCCGAGTCCAGTGTTGTTTAATTTATTGATGATATTATGGAAATAATCTTAAAGATTAATTCATACTGTTCAGTTATTGGAAAGAAAGAAACCAGGCTTGCTACTTATAGATGATCCCATGGTAGGTGCAATTACAGTATTTTGATTGCAATGAGCTATAAACAAAATATGTATATTTTGTGTAGAATGTGGATTAGGAGTAAGTGTTAAGAAATCAAAAATGGTAGTGTCTAAGAAAGAGGTAAATTAAGAAGGGGTGAAAAATGACTTTTGAATAGGAAGCTATTGGAAGTGGTTAAAGGATTTGGTTATTTGGGGGTGAGGTTGTAAAGTAGTGGAGGGTGGGATCCACAAGGGAAGAATGTAATTATTAAACGTAAAGTAGCCATGAGAGTAATTAAAATATTTTCTTGAAAAGCTAATTGGAATTTAAACAGTGAAGCTAATCATATAATTAAGAACATTGTATGATTGAGTCCAGCTACATGCCCTTATTGGCTCCACTTATTTGTTTCAATTTATGCATGTTTCAAAAACCATTTTCTGCATCATTGACGGTTACCTGATGATGTGGACAACAGTCTAGAAACATGTGCTAAATTTAAACGAATAAGTGGATCCAATGAAAGTGGGTAGTTCGACTCAATCATACAATGATCTTATTATCAATTAGAATATGTTTGATGAAAATTCCAAATATGTCAATAAACTGGTTGGAGAAATTGTACAAAAAGGCAGTAAAATCAAAGAAGTTATATGCAGTTGAAATATGGGGATGGTTGAAAATTGATTTAATGAGAGGTGTTTGGAATGCCTAAAGCTTCACTGAAAGGAGTAGCTTTAGCTGAATTATGGAGGGGAGAGAGGAAGGGTTTGGTGACGGAGAATTTTAAAATACTGGTATAGGATTTTGAAATTAGGGGACCACAATATTCTAAAAGAGTGTATGAAATATCAAAGGGAAGTAATGAGCGGTAACAGCTGGATGGGAGAAGTGAGGGAAATATTGCAAGAAATTGGGATAGAGAATGTTGGGAATTTGCAGATAAAAGTAGTCAAAGTCAAGGGTTTTGGAAGGAAGTAAGGCAAAGAAATGAAGATATAGCGAGGCAAGAGATTTCAGTTAATTTTAGAGATAAAATTTTTTAAATTGTACAGATAATTAATAAGGAATGGGGGAGAGAGAAATATGTGGATTGTTGTGATAAATTTGGAGGGAAGGACTGGTTTGGATAACAAGCAGGAGCATTGTTTTTAAAGGGTTTCAGAGGAGAAAATGAGGAAGAGTGTAATGTGTAGAGAGTCTGAAGGAATATTTCATATTTTATTAGTGTTGTTTAACGCCCATTTTTACTACTGAGGCACACAGGAGATGGACACTGATGATACATGAGACAAAATGATATATTGGGAAAGTCAGGGAGGACAATCCTGGAGGTTTTGAAACCTAGACCTCCCGCTCACCAGTCTGTGCCTTAATGACCTCGGCCAACCATGGTGGTATTAGAGTGTGAAGGGGTAAAAAGATGGAGGGAGGGTATAGGGGAAGCAAACAAAATAAATTACAGAAAGAAAGTATAGCACGTAGACTGCTGACTGAAAGAGAAATAAAATGATGTGGGAATACTTAGGAAAAGTAAGAGAGAAATGAATTAGAATAGTTAAAAGGAATTGGTGTATGATTGATAAAATAGTGCTAACAAGGGAAATATAAGAAGTTGGGAGGTTTCATTATGCAGATAACCTAGGGTTATGTGTAACGAGGCCTTGTATATGTGGATGTTAGATTAATTAATTTATAATGTAGGTTAAGTATGTTAATTTGTTAAATATTGATAAATGTTCACTATAAAATTGGTAAATAGTAGTAGTTTGTGTTTGTATATATTTATGGATATTGTATGTAGCCAAACCTGAGTCTTTAAGGAAATTCCATTTAATAATCACTAATGACCCAAAGACTAAGGCAAGGTGGGTAGTTAGCTGAAAATTGTTAGCTGTTTATGTAGGGATATTAATTGCAAATAAATTTAATTCAATTCAACATATTTTAGAAACTGGAACAAGTAAGAGTGTTTTAAATTTTTTAAGCCAATTTTTATTAACAAAATACCATGTTACAGTAAGGATAATAAGAAATATGTACCTGGTACAGCATACTTACCCAACTCATTATAAACAAAAGAGTCAGTCTGCACTCTCTCACAAAACTTGTGCGTCTCGCAACAAACAAGGACTGGCACATTGTAAGCATGAGCTACAAGGGCAATCTGTGAGGCCCCTGCTCTAGACATCACATACCCATTTGCTAAAAGAGCATGGGCCCCTAGAAGCACTTTTGTTACCTGCAAGAGTAAAACAATACTTTGAAAATAGCTTGCTCTACATACAAACCAGTAACAGAGAACTTTGTGCAAAATATCAACAGCTTAAAGTTTTATCAATAACATGTTCCCTGCATCAATTTCTACATTGTATACAAACAATTTAACTACACTCTTATTTACATACTATGCAAATTAATTGGAACATGATAATAGCATACATATTTTACATTTTTTTTGCAGTTATTCATCTAATATATATCTTTGATTTTTGTTAATAGCTAAAGTCATTCTTTTGTGTTATAAGTTGCTTTAAACGATTTGGCACAGATTCCACAAGCTTTGAGCATTTATTTTTAAGTTCATCATCATGAAACCACGCCTTAACTAGAGATTCCATCATGCATATTTTTGTGGACAGTAAAGTTTTGTGAGTCTCCTTCTGCAAATAGCCCACAAGTTTTCTATTGGATTAATGTCAGGGAAGTTCCCTGGCCACTCTAACACAGGAATATTGTTCTCACTGAAGAATTTCTGCACTCTCTTTGAAGTATGGAAAGGGGCCAAATTTTGCTGGGAAATTCTGTCATCTTCTGGAAATCTCTTCTGCAGCTCTCCAAAAACTCTTCTTTCCAGTATTTGGTGTACCGCTCAGATTTCATCATATTGTTGACTGCTACTAAGGGTTCTGGTCCTTTATGTGTGAAACATCCCAAAATATTTTCTTCATGGGGTTTAACGGTCTGTGTGCTGAAGTTGTTGCCTCATTATTCGCTCAGCACTCATAATGAACCCTCTCCCTCTGAACTTCAAAGTGACTCTCAAAGAGAACTTTCCTGTGTTCCATTATCCAATCCTGATGACTACATGCCAACAACAGATGTTTTCTGCAAATTTTTCCTGTTAAAAGGGTTTTCTTACAGATATGCAGGTTTTCCTTCAAACTGGATGAACATTAGAAACATCCAGATTTAATTCCCTTTTCCTGCCACAGTTTCCCTTTTTCTTCAGTTAAATTGAGCCAGTATGTTTGTGCCACTGAAAAATTCTGTTTGTAGTGCCTACACCAACACCATATTTAGTAGCTAACTCTCTTTGGGTCATGGAAGTGTTCTGATATAATGCTACAATTGCATTACTCTCCCTGGGAATCATATCCATTAAAGACATTGGTATTACTAATTGAGCAAGGAAACCTCAAAATTCCTCATAAATGACACACTCCGAAATAAATACACTTTTATTCTAAAACAATCATCACACACATTAATTAACAATGAATAACAGTGCAAAGAATTCATAGAAAGTGCTGGATCTAAGAATAAGCAATGTGTACACCGTTGCAAACCATTGAGAAAACTATGGGGAGGGGAAAAAAAAAAAAAAAAAACTTGTTCAGATTAATTCGCATGGGACTGTATATTATGTAAATTACTTCTATTCCAAAGTAGAGTATATACATTTGTTTTGTTTGTTTTGTTTTTTTTTTGAATGATTTATTTACGGTTGCTCTTTAACAGCTCAGGTCATCAGCGTCCCATTCAACTCAGGGCTTGAAACGGCCGACAAATTTTGCTCAGAGGCCTCTCTTTCAGGCTTGAGGTTCTTTTTCGTGCCGTAAATGTACGACACGGGACCCACGGCTTTACTTCCCTTCCGGAGGAAGCCATACTTAGGATTTTTACGCTCCGAAAAAATCCATCGTTTGAACCCGCGATCTTGGGTTTAGGAGGCAAGTATGGTAGCCACTACACCACCAGGACCGACATAAACATTTGTGAAAGGGCTGTTAGATATTACAAACTTGAGGACAATCTCAAAATTCTCAGTCTAACAATGCAACAGGTTTTTAACTTAACATTATTTTCTTTTTCAATAACTTTAATAAGTTTCTGTCTATTATATACGAATGAGTCAGTATTAGGTGACACTAAAACTTCACTAACTGGTCAATTCCAATTCTTCAGAACATGTTTCAAGAGCATTCGCTTTCATCCTCAGTCGGTCCCCAGCTGAGTAGTAAATCTAATACTAGTGACCAAAATAGTTGACTTTCACATGTTTTATTCTGACAATTTCTAAATAGATAGGTATTCACAAATAAATATAGCATTTTATACAACTGCTAATAATTCATGTGCAAACTTCAAGTATATATTACTTTTATTCTCATTCTATTCATGAAATAGTCCCAAACCCATATTTTCTTCTCTATAGGCATTACTAACAATCAACATTTGTTGTTGCTAGATGGCTTGAAAAGGTTAAGAATCCATAATACAAATGTACAATTGTTACAATATTGTAAACCAAGTTTACGGGAATTATATTTAAATTATTATTTTATTTGTGAAATAACCCTAATAAAATATTACTCAAAGGCCTGAGCTTTCTAGATAAATTCACTCACTACATTCATGAATTTATTTATCAGCAATCTCAGACCCTCTTGAGATATTACTTGTGATAGTATTCCACCAGAGAAAAAAAGCATAAGATGTGCAGAATGTGAAAAAATCTATATTGAAAAAATAAAAAGGAACATAAGCACATGATTAAAAGAACATCTCAGGAACATAAAATACAAACAAATGGAGAAATCAGCAGTAGCATCTTATTTCTGGACAGAGACCATGACATAGTGAAAAAAGCAAAATTATTAAAATCAGACAAAGATCCACAGAGTTAACAATGTGGGAGAAAATCAACATTTATAAATACAGAGACAGATTAATGAATTTTTGACACTTCTAGGAATGAAAACATAAACTTTATTAACCTAAACTTAGGTTGTAATCTTAAAAGAAGTTAGGAACAGTGAAGTTGTTACATATACAACTGAGTCAGTAACTTCACTAACTGATTAATTCTTCAGAACATGTTTCAAGAGCATTCGCTCTCATCTTCAGCTGGGGACTGACTGACTGACTCAGTCATCTCTCAGAGAGTCAGTCAGTCAGTCCCCAGCTGAAGATGAGAGCGAATGCTCTTGAAACATGTTCTGAAGAATTAATCAGTTAGTGAAGTTTTAGGCTGTATATACTAAACTTAGGTATTCATTTTTTACACTAAACTCCACTTACTTAATTAAGTAAGTGGATATTGTACTTACAAAGCTGTTGACAATGGAGTAGCAATATAACCTTAACTTTGGTATTCATTTTTTACATTAAATTCCATTCACTTACACAAAAGTAACACGTGTTTCGGGAGAATCTCTCTCATCTTCAGTTGCTCACTGAACTGCTGTTACTCGAAACGATGGCTGGACAAACGGATGTTCCTGTGGTGGCCTCTGTTGGTTGAAGTAGGAAGTTGCTGAGTTCATCCATAGGAGGAAACTCGAAATTCATTAGGTTTTCTCTATTTTTTAATATGAAAATTTTTTCCCAAGTGGATAACTGCAATGCGTTGTGAAGATGTTTCAGCAGTTTAATTCCCGGTTTTATTTCATGGTTTTGGTCCAAAAGTGAGCTGCTACTGCTGATTTATCCACCTGTTTAAACCAAATATTCCTAAAATGTTCTTTCCTCCGAATTTCCAAATTTCTTTTTGTTTTGCCTATGTAGCTTTGTTCACAACCTGCACATTTTATTTCGTAAATTTCTGATTTCTGTTCTGTTGGTATGAAGTCTTTTACTGTGCAACCTAATAAATTCTTGATGTTGTATCTGTTCTTTGGGGCTAACATTATCCCATGTTCTTTGAAGATTTTCTTGAACTTGTTGTGGTAAATTGGATGGTAGGTGAAACTTTTGAATTTGTATTCTTCTTTTTTTTTTTCAGTGTGGAAACTTTCCTTATCTCTTTTCGTCTTTTAGATTTATTGATAATTTTTATCACTGTGTCTTTGTTGAAACCATTGATTATAGCTGTCTTTATTATTTGTTTGTATTCTATTTTGTACTCTGCTTCTGTGAGTGGAATATTCATCAATCTGTGTGCCAAACTGTGAAAAACTGCATATTTATGTGGAATGGGGTTATAACTCTCATTTTTATGTAGTTTTCTGTGTGTGTTTCTTTTCTGTAAATTACAAAATTCAAATAATCTCCATTTCTTATAATTTTTAAATCTAGATTTAAAAATAGAGAAAACCTAATGAATTTCCAGTTTCATCCTATGGATTAACTCAGCAACTTCCTACTTCAACCAACAGAGGCCACCACAGGAACATTCGTTTGTTCAGCCATTGTTTCGAGCAACGGCAGTTCAGTGAGCAACTGAAGATGGGAGAGATTCTCCCGAAACGCATCTTACTTTTGTGTAAGTGAATGAAGTTTAGTGTGAAAAATGAATACCTAAGTTTAGGTTATATTGCCACTCCATTGTCAACAGTTTCGTAAGTACAATATCCACTTACTTAAGTAAGTGGAGTTTAGTGTAAAAGATGAATACCTAAGTTTAGGTTATATTACCACTCCATTGTCAACAGCTTTGTAAGTACAATATTTATAAACTTTATTCTTCACATCTCTACTAGAGTAGAATATGCATTCCCAAAAATCACCGTGAATTATCCAGTAGTCCACATTTAGCTGAGGATATGGATGATTGTCTGCGAAACATTTTCTACATATAAACATGTGGAGCCAATAAGAGTGTGTAGTTTAACTCAATTATACAATAATGTTAATTTTGATTAGCTTCACTGTACAAGTTTCCATTAGCATTTCAAATTAAAACATTTCATTATTTACAAGTGCACTTAAAACATCTCACAGGAATTGGCTCCTTTGTTTTTACTTTAGGATTTTATGCCTTATCCTTATCTCTAGGCAGTAAATAAAAGAGCAAATCCACTAACTTCTCTCATAATGAAACTTGCTGCAGACACCAAGACATATGTACATTTGAGCCCACTGCTGACTAGACGACGCAGCATTTCACGACCCTCTCTCCAGGGTCTTCCATCCACAACCACCACTCGGAACTTGGTCCCACTGTTATGTGCTTCAAGTAGAATGCGTTGTACCAAAGATGAACTGTAAAAAAAAAGCATTACATGGTATTTTGCACAATAAATCTGATCATACAGGTTTATATTTGATTCATTGAATATTCACTGCAGTGCTGTATTGTACAACAAATAAAAATATAAATGTAAATAAATAAGTAGAAGCTTTTTGTGCTGAATCATAATAATTATTGGCTTCATTGACTATGAATGTGGATACTGCTGCAGAAGTAATGTCTATTATACTGTCTTAAGCTTCTGCAGCTGGTGTCAATATAATTCATCTTAAGATCAGGGAGTCATGACAGGCTAGGCCTCGAAAAATAACTGTGTCAGATTCAACTGTAAGAAATGTGTATTAAGTTGAATTAAAGGAATGTATTTGGAACAGCAGAACCCAAGTCTTCTGGATATTTCAGTAAGAAACTACTGATGAATAAAAGGGGTTCAGTAATTAATTAAATAAGTAAAATTAAAGTATACTTAATGTACTGAAAATTTATATTTCATTAACTCATGTAATTTATTGCATGTTGCAGCATGTCAAGAGAGATAGCTCCTGTTACAGTGACTTTGGTAAAGAAAAAGAATCCATATATCTTTCAATGAGCAAAGGCACAAAAGACATTAACTTTGAAACAAATTATGTTCCTGTTCACAGATTGTGTGGGAATTTTAAGTTTCCTAAGTTCTCATTTACTGTTTTTTTACAGTTCCTGAAATGTGAAATGTTACTCTGTTATTAAAAGCCAACTTTTCAGAGAAACCAATTTTACCAATTAACCTGGGCAGATTCACATAAATAATTCTTCTTCAGAGCTTGCAGCAACTATAGATGTTAGGACTTCAATTGTAAATGATTTTACAGAACCCAAAGTGAGATATAAGTTACTGGCTTCCTTGATAGGTGGACTTACAACAATATCACTGAATGCATTCTTGTCCTTCCCAAAATTAGAGACACCCAGTCAATTTTAACTAGCAAATGCAGCTGTGCCTTGAAATTATTAAACCACTTTCAAAACACTTACCGCTAAATGCATCTTTCCTACATTATGTCCAAAATTGTAGTTAAGAACAGCTTATTTGTATAAAAATCAAGAACACAGAATGTGTTTTGCACTTTGCCAGTCTCCATTTTCTTGAATTGCCTACTGTCAGACACTATGGGAACCAACATAAAACCACTATCAGAAATTTAAACCTTAAGAGATTGTCTTTCATTATAAATACTGAAATAATGTTCATTCATTATACTTCAAATAGAAAACAAATTGGGAATATCATGTTGGCTTATCCTCTATGATGTGTTGGGGGAAAAGCAATTAGAAAATGAAGGTGGTATGAATGATGTATTAAAGTTTCATTCTTTTTTCTTCTCTCTTTTTTTCTGACTTCTGCTTGTATTTACTCACCAGCTGTATACAAGGATGACATCACCATCTGCTATCTTATGTTGTACCATGATGCAAATAGCTTGGGCAGCCACCTCTATCTGGTCTCTGATATATGTGTCAATTGCATCCTGCAGCTTCTTCTTTGCCTGATTGCAGAATATCACAATACAAACATGAAACCTATATAATGTATACTGTAAAATTCAGATATAAATATTCAATATTCAAACTGTAATAAAGCAAAAGGGTTTCAGTAAAGAAACAGTAAGTTTATTGAAAGCATTATACACAAGAGGTATTAAGGACACTGTACTTCATTAACTGACTAGAACATGTTTAAAAGAGCTTTTGCTCTCATTTTCAGTTGGGGGATGACTAAACCGGCATGTGATAATGTGGCAATTCTCTGTGATTGTTGGTAGCTTTCAACAGTTTGGTTACTTTTGTGTTGTCATGATTGTAAGTCCAAAAATGATCTGCAATTGCTAATTTATCCATCTGTTTGTATCTTACATTTCTAAAATGTTCCTACTTCCTTGTCTCCAAATTTCTTATTGTTCTGCCTATATATCTGATCACAATCCAAACAATCTATCTGATACACTCCTGCCTTTTTGTAAGAAGAATAACATCTTTATGGTTCTGTTCAAAAGGTTCTGATGTTAAATTTATTTTGTGCCACCAACACATTTTTTTTTTTTTTAATGAAAGACCTGTTTGCCCATGAATGGTATGTGCATTTTTTAAATCTTATGTCCTTCTTTATCATGGAGAGAGTGGTGGCATTTTTAATATCCAAGTCTTTTGAAATGTCTGATCTTCTTATTTACTAACAAGTGGTTGGATCCATTGTTGATGACAGTAATGATGTATTGGTATTCCGCTATATATTCTTCCTTTTTGAGTGAGATGTTTACTAATTTATGAACATCCTCTGCTCTTGTATTAAAATCAGCTGTTATAAAAGTTCTGTATCCATATTTGTTTGCAGTACCTCCATGTCTTTTCCTGAGTTATAGAATAAATTTGGGTTACAGAACTCAGAAGTATTTGGTGAGTTATGTACTGCTGCTAAACACAATTTTTCACTTCCCATGTTTGACTTATCTCGCATCATAGTACTGAATTATCCCCTAAATTGTTAAACACTTTCACTGGCAAGCTTTGTCTTACAAACACACCAATACCTCTTGACAACCGCCTTTAACCTTCTTCTTAGCACCAGCTTTACTATAGAGCTTGAAGCCATTGAGCTGAACAGCTATATCTCTTTCTAACCAAGATTCCACTATCGCCAACATATCACACACCATAACTAACTGCATTATTTCCCCATTTGATGTTTTTCTTAACTAACCTTTAATGCTCCAGCATAACCACCAACCCTATACTGATCCTTTTCTCTAAAATCTAAACTCATGCAACTTAGCTCTATGCCTAGTCATCCTGTTCATGTCTTGTTCCTCTCTCACTTCTATTATACTTCCACTTGGAGAAGACACAATACTTAAGCCAGTTTCCCTCCTCATATCCAACCCAGCAGCTGCTCCCAAGGTCTCCCTATGTTCGTGTACTATCAGATGACTCTCAGGTGATACACGCTTGGTTGGTGACATCATCTGGATTGCTCCTCCTCCCACCTCTCTTACACTGTTTTACCTCTTCTTTCCACTTTTATTACATGTTTACTTCTTACCGGTGACTGTGCTGCCGATTTTAACTCCTGAATGCCGGGTTTCTATCCCACCTTCCATCGACTAATTTCCTGCTTTCTACCATCTATCCATAAATCAAGTCCTCTCACACGTGCCTGTTTCTCCTCTGTCCTAGCTTTTATCATTTCTCTTAAAAGAGCATCTCTCAGTTCTGTACCTTCCTTTCCATAGTCATTTTCAATAAATATACGAGATCCTTTTAACTTTTTTGAGTTTGCTAAAATTGTCCATTTAAATTTCATGGTAGCAAGTTTCACTATCACTGGTCTTGGCTTTGGCCTCATTTTCCCAATTCTAAACATATCCACGATTTCCCAGCCCATTAGTTGCAGACCTAACTTTTTCACAAGAATTTCTTCTACCAGTTGTCACATCCATTTATCTCTTGATTCTTCAACTCCAAATATGATAATATTCATTTTCTTCTACTTGTCTTCAGCTCTTTCTAAATCAATCAACCTTCTTTTCTTTTGCATTTAGTTATTTGTGCTTGTAGTTGTCCTAGCAAATTTACCAGTTTCCTTGACTTCTATTTTTTACTAATTTTGCCATCCATTCTTTTTTCCATCACGTTTACATCATTTAGATTTTCTGTGATGGTTTTAAGCATTCCCAGGATCTGGTTTATTTCTGGCCCCAGATTTAACTCGACTCCTGCTCTCGCCAACAACATTGCCAAAACTAACCTATACCATATTAAAACAGGTAAGCTTCATTCTGTTTTCCACCTGATAGGGTATTTATACTGCTAAATAACTCAATCTTTGACCAATATGACTATAGGTTCACACCCATTTTCTCTTTGCCGAGGAGAGCTCTTGTAAACATGTCCGTCTCCTCCCGCCTGCTGTCAGCAACTCCAATCAATCAGTAACAAACATCCTGCTGGAAACACCTACGAGTTCCAGCTCCCTTAACCAAGGGAACCAGAGCTCAGTTCCACAGGTACTTCAATCATTTCCATTAATGAGTCAGTCACTGCTGTCTCCAAGAAGATCACATTGAGCACATCACTGAAAATGTTCCTGCAGTTGTGCATGAAATGACTGGGAAGATGAAGGGGACAAATCCCATTAGACCATGGCCTTACAGCCCAGACGACTCAGTTTACATTCAATGTTTTTTTTTATATTAATAATAAGCTCTTATGTATCTGTTCTTTTGCTTTTAGTACTGCTTGATTTGTTGGGATGTGCTATGGCAATTATGACTAGGGTTATAATCTGTAGACATCCATAACTTTGTAACCTATTTAGCATTGAATAAAAAAACATTTTCTCTTTAAAAAAAAAAAGCTTTGAACACATGATACAGCTTTTCTATGCTAACTTTGCAACACTTATAGGTGCTATATAGCTGTTTTCATTAATTAGGATAATTACCTCAGAATCAGACACATTATTTGGTAGTTGTGTCAACTGCCATTTCAGATGTCGCAGAGCATTAGTCATTGACACTGAAAGAGGACGACACTTCTCCAGGAACATTACACAGGACTTGAGTCTACCTTCCAAACCTCTTGAGAACTCCTTCTCAGGTGGTGTTTCATAGTCCTGAATTAGCTACAGAAAAAATAACAGTTAAGAAATATCATGCTTAAATATTTTTTTACAACTATTTCCAAAATAATATGCTTTCTCTATCACTGAGAGTCATAATGAGATGATTAAATTCAATTTATTTCTGAGAAAAATTGAAGTTACATATAACAGCTAATATGGTCAAATTCATTTAATGTATTAAACATGTAATCAAATTTCAGTAACTTTATTTGTGAACATACATAGTGATTTAAATATGAAGGCAATTTTTTTCAACCTCCAATGGGCATGAAATCAAAATCAGAATGAATAGCAAAATGGTTTTATTGACAAAAGCTCTGCCCGATAACCCAAAGGTTCTCATTATGTCCTCCTAACCAATTCTTTTGTTTATTCATTGTTAAAACTAATCCTAGTTTCATCACCTGTCACAATTGTTTTCAAAAATTGTTCTCCATCCTTCTTGTGACACAGCAGAAATATTATAAGATTGATGCCATTTGCTCCTTACAGTTATCAGTATCTTGGGTACCCATTGTGCACAAATTTGACAGTATCCAAGGTGGTCTATAACAGGGGTTCATCTCCTGCCACATACTTCTGTCCCTGAGTATCCTCATAATGAACATTCGTTCAGCCATCTCTAAATTTCCTGCCCCATGCCCTTTCTCATAATGTTTAGACCATTCATATGGTCATTCTGCATTATTATGCTCCTTTGTCTGTAGAAATTGAATAATTTTACACAACTCACACTTGGCAGGAGAGTCTATCATAGAAGACATCTTTACATCCCATAGCCTAGCCTCAACTGATGAACTGGCCTTGGCAGTGGCAATGGTATGGCAGGGGGAAAGCAATTATGCTGCATTTTTAATTCTTCAATAGTTTGTATTTGCTGGGAGAAGTAGCCCCAAAGAAAGAAGTATGAAGCTGTCAGATCTGGAGACCTCACCATTCATGGAATATCTCCAAATCATAAGATCTGTCAGTTTGGGAAGAACCGGTGCAGTCATCATAGTATAGGCTGTAGCCCGTGCTGGAAAAAGTTATGTTCGGTGATCAGTTCTTGCCACATATGGAACAAAAAACTGTTCAATGGCCTCACCATACCACTTAGTGACTGTTAGTGGGTGCCTGTATTGTTCTCAAAGAAATACAGCCCTACAAAGTCAATGGACATTTCAACAGCACACATTACAATGACTTTTATGCTATGCAGAAATTTTCAAAAAGGAGTTCCTATCTACATAGTCAATAATATGTAAAAAGCTGTTAAGATAAAATTTTGCTTTGCATGATATTACCAAAGAAGATAAAATAGTCCCATCCTGTTCTAACATTTTAAAGAAAGTTGTGCAGAATTATAGCCAATTTTCTTATCTATTGGCCTTAGTTTGTGATTGCAGTTATATGAGTGAAATTTCAAATCTATCTTCACAATCCTGAGCAAAGAAGTGTGCGACATTCACAGTATTCTTGCATGTTGAAGAACTGATCATTTTGAGCTTTGTTGCACAGCCACATGAACTTGCTCAATGTTTTTAGGTGTGCAAACTGTTTTTAGTGGGCCCATATGACTATTATTAATGCAAAAATCTATTCTTTTCCACTGATAATTGAGGAGAATTTTTTCAAAACTCAATAAATGTGCAATAATGAATTTTTCATGAAATATATTTATTTATTTTCACATGTAGAAAGAAATTACATGTGTTTTAATATTTTCTCCAATATTAGATCTACTGTTTTAAATAAAACAACTTAGTAAGATATATTGTTACAGTTTATTTTTTTTTAATTTATATGCAGTTATTAATTTAATATTACAATAATTGTTTTACAATTTATTGTTGGCCTGTATTATTACTTATTACACATTAACCATTTATTTATCATTTTTTTGGAACTAAATTTTGTTAACTTTATTAAGAATAACTAATAACAAAAATACAACACAAAAAGAATATGTTAACATGCAATGATTTAATCATCCCAAATATACATATAGGACAATAATCTACACTACTACAATTATTGTATCATTCATACAATATTGAACGTACCAAGCCTCACATGGTCAGATTTATTGTTGACTCCTAAAACATCTTTGTAGAATTCAATTGCATCATCCAATACTTTAAAATACTTTAATAGTGCAGCAATATCCTTTTCTTTGCTAACCATATTATCCTTCGGTAGAACAGTGGACAATAGCAGTGCTGAATGACATGGTTTTCTCCTGAATCTCCTAAGTATGTGCTTTTCACTGATACATCAACATTGTTCTTTACTATCTTGAATGAGATGACATGCTGACTATCTGATTGGTAACCTAATTTCTTGAATTATCCTTTAGATTTTTAATTTCCCAGTCTTCATTAAGTACTTTCATAATATCACATTCTTTTAAGATATCATAATATTCTTTAGGAGACAAGATATATATTTTTTTTCTGTATAATTTCTCAATTCTACCAAAGACTTGGTCTGGAGCCATATAGCTGTGTCCATGAACTGGAAAGAAATGACGAAAATTCTGGAATCTTGAACGCTTTTCCTAGAAAGCTATAAGTAAGTCGGAGAGAAAGTTCAGCAAACTGTTTGCATCTCTTGAAGACTATTTTTACCCAGGTATAGAATATAATATTTTTCTTTTTATAATCATTGGCATAAGCCATGATGCTTAGATTATATAACCATGCTTGCCTAGTAAACAAAATTTCACTCACAGACAGTTTTGGAAGTGGGTGGTTTTGTTGCATATCAAAGGCCCTCTTTCCCCCTTTCATTGTTCTGTAAAACTGCTTTGCATAAGTTTGTGTAACCTGTGACCAGTTCTTGATTAATTTTTATTCTCCAAACATTTCTCTGATTTTATTTTCATGAGACCAACCTTACAAGTAGAGCATGTATCAGTTCAGGAGTCTGCAATGATAGATTAAAATATTTATAGAATACATTCATTCTTGTATTTTGATAAAAAGCATACTTTGAAGGTTGTATCCTTTTTGTCTGAACATTCTTTTACATGTACACCACTTTCAGAGTCACTGGCATCACTATCCATTCTGATTTATCTTGAAATGTTTCTTCTTACAAACACAATGCACCATTGATATTTCTCTAAAAGTAACCTGGGAATATGTTGACAATGCAGGATTATAAGCATCCAATCAAAGAAGAAACATTGTTACAATAATAATTAACAAAGCATACTTCTGTTATTGCCAACTGCTCAGTATGAAATGAAAGTAAAGAAGAATTTATTGCATTTGTCAACTTTTGCTTTAACTCTCAGCTTGCATATATCGGTTTTTGCTAAAACCCCAAGAATTGGCTGGCTCATATATGATACTTGCCAACTTTTGCTAAAATTTGATTCACAGGACGACTTAGAAGGTGAAAATTATGTCATTGCAATGTATAGCTCAATTTTGAAAATTTTTGCATGTTTTGAAAAAATGCTCCTCAATTATTCTGTTTGGAACATGCCAATGATGACCCTCACCATGACAAAGTTAAAGTTGCATTACAATAATGCTGTTATTATGAACGTATGCTGTCACTGCATGGATTCTGATCTCCAGCCAATGATGCATGACAAAATAAATTGCAATAATATGCACTTTGTGACAAAAAAAACAAATTCAGTCAGCATTGTTGACAGCAGGGCTGACAATCTTAAATGTACTATTTTGCACAGTCAATCCTGTATCAGCTGTATTGTTTTCTATGTTATCTTTTCAGTTAGAATGATAATTATTTTTCTAATTTTATTGATGTATTCTATTTGGGTTTTAAACATATTTCTAAACTAAATAGTGGGAATCTTCACAGTGAATTACAGTATAATATAACAAATTATTTATGAGGAAATCATTCAAATTTCACTAATTTTGTCCCACTTACTTGGGCATGATTCCAGGGCTGTTGCCTTATCATCATCATGGTTCCACTGCCAGCTTCCCAACTTGATATTAAGATGTTGCTCTGTGGATTTTATGAACTTAGTGAGAAGGTTTCTTCCAAACAACAGTAACATGAAGCTGACAGTGGAACCATGTTGATGAGGAAGGCAACAGCCTTCAAAACATGTCCAAGTAAGTGGAACAAAATTAGTGAAATTTGAGTGATTTCCTCACAAATAATTTGTTATATAACATTTTAATATGCTTTTTTAAATGGTATAAAAACTGTTCAGAAGTTTTCTTACCATTCTTTGATGTTCCTATATGAGTGAGATTTTAGCATCTTGCATTCTTAACAGTAATATAGCATAAGGAATGCCAATAGCAGATTATAGAAGTACCTGTTTCAGTGCATTGAGCAGAGCAATGCAACGTGCATTAGAGCCAACAATAATCCTGCTGGAGTACTGGATCCCTAACTTTGCAATGGCTGGATGCTGTTCTGGCGAGTTTAACCTACAAACGACAGTTATGTAACATCTCTTTATGAATTCCTTAATACTTTGAATTAATTTTCAATTTGCACAAAGCAATGGTAAAGAATACATAACCATAAAAGCAATGGAAAAATCTATAAAAAAGATAAGCAGAAAATGGTTTAAAATACATAAGATTTCAAATGTATTAAAAAACAATCTAAAATATTACGATTAGGTGATTGTGTGCATATTAGTAATTTTTTTTCCTCCTATCCTTTAATTATGAATGCAAAGGATGAAATAAACTATGAACAAATGACATGCTTGAAGTATTCTATTTCAACTCTTTTGCATTATGATCCTAAGCATTCTTTCATTTATAAAAATAGCTTGCTGCACATACTTACTAACATAAGTCAGAAATAATACATGACATTCTTTTCAAGATTTGCTACCGATTTATTTACATGGTTTTATAATCATACATAACAAAGCAGCAAGAACAGGGTCCAAATATGCTTATAAACCTCTAATGTAAGGAACAACTAGCTCTGATGAAGAAATAGATACTATATTTACACAATTATGAATACAAATTAACAGTTTCAAAAGCAATACTTTCTGACAGCTATCATTATAATGGCTTCACAAAACATTATACCTCATCCAAGATAATAGAATTTTTTAAAATAATGTTATACTTAAGAAGCTAGGTTGATGTGTCAGTTAACTAGAGCAGTGGGTTCAAGAGTATAGCATGGGTGAAAAGTCCCAGTGCAATGAGCAGTGGATTCAAGGGTACAGCATGGGTGGAAAGTTCCAATACACCTGCAATAACCTGTTATGCTTTATGAATATGCTTATGAAATTTATATGTGATGGTATTTGTGTAATAACTTCAATATTTGGAAAGGAATATTTGAACTTGAAAAATTTAGGGAATAACCAGGATTTGAAACATAGTACTTTAGCCTTCCATACTGACACTCTAGCCAACTGAGCTACTGTGTCCTCCTCCAAGCATGGAATCATGAAACTCTCTCATTTGATTCTACTTATCTCAAGAGACCTTCCTAAGATTTTCTCTATTGTGAGGGATTTATTTCTTAAACAGCAACTAATGCAATGGTAAAGCATGGCTTTTTGTAAAGAGTAGACTGAAATATAGCAGTCAAAATTAATGGAAAATTTAATTCATGTGACACCAATAATGTAAGTGATAATTAAATTCAATTTCTTGCAATATTAAAAATGCTTTTATATTCCATAACTCACTAAATCTGTTTGTATATACAGGTGAATCACCTAAAACTTGCACCACAAATATTTCTGAAATAGGAGGTGCTATTGATATGTTGCTTTCACAGAATTAAAATTTAGATAAGGGCTCATAATTGTAGCCAATACACAGATATTATTAATTATTAGAATGTGTATTTATTGAAAAAAATGTATTTTTTTTTAAAATCGAACAATGTCTATTGACATGAAGAAAATAAAATTAAAGGAAATTAGTATGTCAATGGTGTTTTTAGCATGATCTAATGCAAGTAGTTTACAAGCTATTGTAATATGAAAATCTAGTTGTCTATGTTCACTTTTCTTATTTAGTATGTATTCCCCCCTTTTCCAAGAAAACACATGTTACATTTTGTACTTCTGTATTTTTACTGTACCATGTATCAGCACTCTCTTAAGAAATATTAAAGTGAAAAACAAATTCTGTGAATTCTGAAGAAGAAGAAGAAGAAGAAGAAGAAGAAGAAGAAGAAGAAGAAGAAGAAGAAGAAGAAGAAGAAGAAGAAGAAGAAGAAGAGGGGGGGGGAGGAGGAGGAGGAGGAGGAGGAGGAGGAGGAGGAGGAGGAGGAGGAGGAGGAGGAGGAGGAGGAGGAGGAGGAGGATACTGGGCTTCACAGTTTATGGTCAAAATGATGACCACCAGTTACAATAAAAGCTTCCAGTCTGTCATGTAAAGATTACTGCACATATTGTAGCATTTCAGCAGAAATTTAAAAAAAGGCAGTGGTAATGTATTGTTTTATATCTTCTGGTGTAGTTGGTATGTCCTTGTAGGCAGTGTCTTTTAGCTTTCCCAACAGAGAAACGTCTAAACTGGTCAAATCTGGTGAATGGGCAGGCCAAAGTACAGCCCCTCATTTGTCCAATCCAATGATTTTGAAACAATCGTTTGAAGACGAGCACAGTAAGTCTAAAGAAATGTCTTTTAGCACGAAAGAACAACATTCTTCCTACATTCTCCATACACCATGAGCATGTTGACTTTTTCAACATTAGTAAATACATCTTCCATCATGTCCTACTTCAAGAACTAGGACTGGCAATGAAGTTCCAATGAAATATAAACAAACATACAAACATTGTAGCCTATAACCAAGCAATTAAATGAATATTTAAAATATTCATATTATGATAGCTTATAAACTACTTGCATTAGAATAGTACACAAAACACCACTGACATTCTAATTTCCTCTAGTTTTATTTTCTTGATGTCAATAGGCATTGTTCAATTTGAAAAAATGGAACTTTTTTCAAGAAATACACATTCTAATAATTATTAACATCTGTGCATGAGCTGCAATTATGAGCCCTTCCCTAAACTTTAATTCTGTGAAGCAGCACATCAATATACCTCCCATTTCAGAAATATCTGCAGTAAATTTTAGATGATTCAATACTATATACTTCAATCACTCTGGAAATGAATTTGCGCTGTTTCACTGAGCTTTTCACAACCCCTTTCTCTATAATCCTTGCAAGATAAATGCCTTTCTGTTATAAATGACAATTATGTACAAATGGAGAGAAAAAGGGTTACAGATGAAGAGTTACCTATCAATCATTTAGACCACAGTCCCCATTAACTAAATACAATTAAGGGAGTTTAAGAATGTGTTTTAAAAACAATTAGTCAAATTAATGGTATTAACTGTTTAAATAAAATCTTATTTCACATTGCCACAATATAAATGAAATAGCAAAATACTAAATATTAAATTGATATCATCTGCATCCTGTTCCTTTTATTAGGCTTGAGGTTCTATAAAATTTCAGAGGGCACTAAAATCTGCAAACCATCAATAAATGGTGAATTGCAAAGGGCAAAGATCCTCAAATGCATGATACAATCTTTCAAGACATTCTCTCTTCCCTAAACTGACTTTAAGTTGTAGAAAATCACGGTGCAGAAATGCTCTTGCTTGAGATCCATACTAGTATCTGGCACAGCAACATCTGCATATACATACATAGCTGTGCTGACACCGCACATTGTTGCAGCGCATTCAAGATTTGCACATGTTGCTATCTAAATTTCAATCTAAAGCTAGGAAAATTTGCACTGGCTTGTCACAACTTCTTGTTATCCATTCTCAAAACTTTTAGTGTGATCCTCATATATATAGTCAGATGAGAGTGACCCTGTACCCAAAAATGATCATAAGACCCCAAAATTCAACATTTTATGGCAGGCTTAATGTGCTTAGCTCTTATAGATGAATAAGAACCGACAAGAATAATCAAATCATTATAATATTATTAAAGATAATAGAAACATAACCTGTGCACTCCTAATACAAAAATATAGGTTTGTGTTATGAGGATTATAATTTCAAACTAAATGCACTTACATCAGATCTTCTGTGATATTTGATGGGATTTTCCCAGGATAAAGATGATTAAACAGCTTTACTCTGTGTTCTAGGACTTTTTGTTTTGCAGTGGGCACTACAGCTTTTGAAATCTTCCTTAACTGTAAAAAAAAAATTATTTAATTATTTTTAATTTCATTTTTATATTATGCATTTTGGAGATGTACTTGCATGTTAGACCTTCAAAATAATTCTGACAAACTCTTAAATGGCAGTATGCTATGCAAGTACAAATTAAAAAGAATACAAAATAGTAAATTTGCTTCATAGCAGCTATTCTTTGCTAGTGCAGCTATCAATGAAACATGCATTTATGAGGGTTGAGGAGGTTGTAAAGGCATATTTAAGGAAAATACCAGAAATAAGTGCCAAATGGATGGAACTACAATACCAGGGGGAGATGAAAATTATGAATGGAATAGAAATATGGTGATATAATGGCTGGAAGGCCCTGGATTTAATAAATATGTCATTTTGTAAATTGTACTGGAACTACCAAAAGTACTGACTAATACCGTAAATGTTGCCAGAATTGGGTAGGTAGTAAGAATAACTGAAAAAAATTATGAAATACCTAAATAGAATAAATATGTTAGATGATGGCTGTGTTGGTGCACAGGAGAAGTTTAATTGAAAAAGGTCATGGTTGTTTAAAACCAAGGATGTTGTTGAAAAATTGGTATGGGAGATTGTTGGATATTTGTTGATTTGGCTTATTTACAGATGCTCTTTAACATCTCAGGTCATCAGCACCCCATTCAATTCAGGGCATGAAACAGCTGATCAGAGGCATCTTCTTTCAGGTTTGAGATTCTTTTACATGCCATAAATCTACAATAATGGACCCACAGCTCTACTTCCCTTCTAAAGGAATCCATACTTAGATACTGGCCGGGATTAAACCTGCGAACTTGGATTTAGGAGGCAAGTATGGTTACCACTACATCATCAGGTCTAACATTGTTGGGTAAATAAGCAATATAGATATAGGTTTTGGAAAGAAGTAAGAGAGAGAATCTAGAATATTGAGAAAGAAGAAATTTTTGCGAGCTTCAGAGAAAAGAGTTAACTGAGAATTTATCGAGAGATAAAAGGAGTTTGGGGGAGAAAGAAGTACTTAGAAATTTGTGATAAAATATGAAGGGAAGGTTTCGCGTGGGCCAGATCAAGAGTAAGGAAATTAAAAGGAATGAGTACAATCTGTGGGAATGAATGTACCATGTGTGGTGAACCTGATGAGTACCATAGCATATTATATTGTGAACAAACGAGTGATGGAGACTACAGGTATGGAAAGAGAAACAGAATAAATATGAGAAAGAAATTTTAATAAGGAACATATGAACCAAAGGAGATAAAAATAATAAAAATATAAAAAATGATGGGAGAATACTTGAGTAAAGTTAGGGATAAATGCTTTTTTTTTTTTTTTTATGGTGTTTAATGCCCATTTTTACTACTGAGACACCACAGGCAGTGAACAGTGGTGATACTGAAATGATATATTGGGAAAGGATTTTTTTTAAAGGAAGGAAATGTTCCAGGCCTAAGTTTAGGGTACCTCTCTGGCACTTGCCAGTTATGAGGACTGAGGAAAACCTGGAAAAAACCTCAGTCAGGGAGGACAGTCTTGGAGGGATTTGCCCAGACCTCCCGCTCACAAGTCCGTGCCTTAATGACCTCGGCCACCCATGGCGATCTAGGAATAAATGGTAGAGGTAGATTAGAAGTATTACAGGAGAAAGTCAAGTTAATTGAGGATTAGTAAAAATTTGATTATTAGAATAAGAATGGAAGTAATGAAATTGATTATGGTTCAGTCTCCAATACATCAAAAACCTGGAGCTATGATGTATTAGGACTGGAAATAGTTTAGGCAGGTAACTTTTGATGATGTAAGGTGCAGGGTATATTAGCTATTTTCTAATATAATTGGTGTTAAATAAATATAGTATTGATTGGCAATATAATAAGAATTAGTAAAAGTATTTGGCTAATTGAAATAATGGAAATATGTTAATTATAATGTTGTTCATATTTGTTGAAAATCCATTAATTCATGTGGATGATGACAGTAACGGGGAACATGGTGGCTTCAGTGACACTAATAGTAGAAATGATTTATGGACAACAGGTTACGTAAGTTAAGAAAATCAGAAGTATATTTATTTTGCAGTATTTTAGGTTATTATGAAATATGTCTTTTGCACCAAGGTGTTTTCATTTTAGTGTTAACAGATTCATTCTTCAAGAAAGTAAAGCTAAACAAAGAAGATTTAGAATAACTTAAATGGTAATGGATAGAGTATTAAGAATCCAGATGAAATCTGTAATACTTGTTCAATAAGTATGTTATAATATGAGGAAAAATGAGAACATAGTTCAAAATTAACATAATAGCATCATTGTGACAGAAACTGTTTGTCTCTTTGAAATGGATGAATCTTGAAATAAATAACATGACACTAATTTCAAAAATAATAGTGCACCTGGTTGGGATGGTTTCACTCTGCAAAATTCTAAAATCCTGGCAAAATTTTCTCTTAAACATATTGGTATAATTAATTAATTATTCTATTGAAAATGTTACATTTCCAAATATATTACAAACAGTATTGTTCAGTTAGTATTTAAAAAGATATAAATTCAAATCAAGAACTATTGATCATTACATTAACATCTCTGGTTGCAAAACTATTTGAAAAGGTAATACACAAGAGACTTGTAGTTTTTATAGAAAGTAAAAATGTAATAAATCAATATATACATGGCTTGCTCAAGTTTATGTCAACAGTCACTGCTGTAACTGAATTTATACATAGCATGCTAACAATTACAGAACAATATAAAACAATTGGCATATTCTTAGACTTATGTAAAGCATTCAATTGTGTGCCTCATGAGTTCTTGCTGAAGGAAACTGTATTTACTTTATACTCACTAAAATTATACGTCAGTGCTAACAACTGAGTTTACTCACAGGATCTTCTGCTTCTTTTTTGATTTCCTTTGGTACAGATTTCTGTGGTTCAGCTGTGGAAATGGACAGCTTGACTTGTTTATTACTTTGCTGTGCTGCTGCCTTTGCTGCCCTTTGTGCTTCCTGTAACAATATTCATTTTTCTGCACTTTATACTTATTCCAGAGTAAAATGTTCCATATAACCCTTCTTGCTTGCCTTTTAAAAATTAAAAAAGCTAAATGTTTCAAACATGCCATTCATGAACTGAAGGCAGAAACTTGGATTAGAGAGAAAACAAATACAAGTCGTGACTTTGAAATAAATCAGAAATACCTAATGTCTATAAGAACTTTAAGGAAAATATACAATTTTCAAACATAACTGTATCTTAATCTTTTATCTTTTTGTAGTCCCACTATGCGGAAACTCTTAGCTTTTGAGAAAACATTAAAAACAATGAGTAAATCTCGAAGCCAAAGGACATTTTTATGGCATGGCCAAGAAGAAGAATTTGTACTCATGAGTATGACCTTGATAATGGAAAGTTCAATGACCTTACCTGGTGTTTTTCTTTATGTTAAACTTATTGTGGAATTTTCTGACTTTCTTTACTCAAGCAATTTATTTTGTGGAACATTCTTTATCTATATGTACAACAATAATTCTTCGTGTTAAAAGAAAATTTAGAATTACAGTTCTGTGCCAAATTAATATACTCCATATATGTATGCTTTTCCATCTACCTCCAGCATAGCCTCTACATAGCAACATGTTTAAATTTCATATGTCAGTTCAAGACTGATGGTGGTTGTATTACAGTATCAAGCTAAAAGAAATCATCATATTTTGCATACTCATCCACAGTACTTTCAAATGAACATTCATCCACTACAGTGCAGGCAGTAACAATGGAGAAGCATGACCTCCTGACCTTCAGTGTTACTGCCTAAAGCAGTTGGGTGTGTTGTCTCTGTTGCTATTCGAATAATATTATGGTGATAACCATGAAATGAAATGAATACTTTATTTGTATGTTAGTATAATTAAGTCAGTAAGTGAAATCACTAGAATAGAGAAACTTCATATATGATTTGCATGTGAAAACTAACTTTGCAGAAAAGTGAAATGTTGTTTTTTACAGAAATTCCTGCACCTCATGGATGCACTACTCTTAACCTTGTGAACATATTTAGAGAAATGGGATCACTTCTCAATAACAAAACAAAAGTAAACTGTTTTGTGCTTAATGAAGAGAAACTCAATGCAATTGGAAAAAAGTTAAACAAAATTCAAGGAAGTTTCTGTGAAGGTTGCATAGGAAACAGCAATTTTACAAGCCTTGGCTTGAGATGCCATGAAACTTTTAAAATTCAAAGTCTTTAAGATAGCTGTTGTTCAGGAATTTCAGCCACATAAAAGAGTGAATTTCTACAACTGGTTTTTGGATAATGTTAGAAATGAATATATTGTAGCACATTTAATTTTTTCATGGGTGAAGCATGGTTTCTTTTAAATGGCATTGCAGCAACACACGACAACAGATACTGGAGTGCAGAAATGTCATTGCATGAGCAAAAAATTGGTGCATGGTTCACAGTGAATGCTCACAGAATTACATTGTCTGTATTATGAAAATATTGTGAATGCACAGAGATAGCATAATTATACTATTCTTCAAAGAATTATCATCAGGCATTGAATGTAAACATTATTTATGAAACAACTCCACTATAGCACATATAAGTGATATCTCATTAACTTTAATTTAGAAAATTTTTGAGAATATGGTCATTAGTAAGGAGTTATGCTCAGTGCAATACCATTTACATTTTCTATTTATGGAGGAATTTGAAAAATAAGTATATAGGAATAACTCGCATATTTTGGAAGAACAGAAATACAATATAAAAAGAAAAAATTAAGCAATTGCACAAAAAGAACTAAAGCATGTGAATGCAAACTTTCTTAAAAGATGTGAGAGATATGTGGTGACCAAAGGACATCATTTCCAATATCTTCTTTGATAAAGGTACGCGGTTATTGTAAACTGCCCAAGACATCTATATGCTTGAATTGAGGGGCTAATATGTGAATATACCCAATTCAGCATACTTCCAGCTGCTTTGTGAGCCATGCTCATAGATGAACATCCATTTGAAAGCAATGTAATTAGGTGCAATACATTGTGAATTTATTATTTGTGTTTCTCTGACATAACAAAATAATTTTAAGTTTAATAACGAAATACTAGGTCAATAAAAGGGCTTTTATTTGTTGTATTATTAATTGAATTGAATTTATTTCTCTTTACATCAACATGCAATTTTAAATATTACAATAAGATCTATGTCTTCGTCAATTCTATAATACTGACAATATAAAATTAATACATATCACTATGACTCTATTACATTATTTTAAATCTAAACATTTCATCCAACTATCATCCTATACTTCCTTAGGGCTATATACACACTAACATGCAGGTTATTGGTGTATAATAATCCTGTTTATAATGCTAATTTACTCCCATTCTCTCCCATATTCAATTTATCAATCATTAACTATCTGATCATTCTTTATCATTTCTCCCTTCCTTTTCTTAATACACTGTAAATCCACAAATTATTATACTTCTAAGGTTACACTTCTTTGTACATTTGCTTTCATCATCCTCTTCTCATTCTTATTCATTTTTCTCTAACTTTATCTAAATATTTCCCTATCATTTTTATATCTTTCTCTCCTTTTACAGATAAAATCTTCCTAATTAAAATTTCCCCATCTAAATTTTATATTCCAAACCTTTTCTCTATAACTTTGTTTGATTACAATATAACAAATAATGAAAATCTGTATTGGTTTCTCCACACATTAAAGAATTTCCTATTCCTTTATCATATCCTAATCCTTTTAAATTCATAACTCCAGTTCTAGCCCAAGCAAATCCTTCTCTACTAGCATATCACATTATTCTATATAATTTTTCCCTACCCCATACAATTTTTATTCCCCTAAGAAGTCTCAATGAACTCTTTTCACCTAAACTACTAATTATTTCTTGTTGTTCAATATCTTCTAATCTTAGATTTATTTATTTCCAAAATCCTCTGTTTTGATATTCCCTATTTATCTATACTTTTTCCCCAACCTGTTTCAAAATTTACTGCACTTTGAAATACCATGATTCTTTCCACTTACATTTCTCCTGGATTCTAAAACATTCTTTAATAATATCACTCTCTTTTAATGTGGTAATTCTGAATGAATATTTCATAATTCTTGTGATTATTTTTTTCTTAGTGGAGTATCTACCTAAATTCTAGTGGTGCTATACCATTTGGGGATGATGGTGGTAAACAAAAAATCAATTTGCAAAAACTTCTATTTATTTTAAATTAAGAAGCCTAAGTGAACAAGAGGCAGTTTCTCATTCTTCTGTGAAACTTTTGTGCTATTCATACTTGTATGAATGGTACAGCACCTTATCGCCAAAGTGTGACCATAAACTTTGTAAAATTTCAGTCAATTTTACACCTATCCATGCCAAAAATGCATTGCCAATTGATGACTGTACCTCTTGCTCAAACATGATGCTACTGACAAACAAAACAACTGTTTGGGGTGAACCAGTTTCCTCTCCTACTCCTGAAATACTAATGAATAGAGTCTCAAAGGCATGTCCCATTCTGCATTACTCAAAAGTGGTAAAATAAAAATTTAGTTTATATTTGATTCACCCTTGTATCTTACAAATAATGTAAAAGATTTGGAACTTTGCTTACCTGTTTAGCGCGCCGTTCAGCTTTTAGTTCAGTTTTACTTTTACCAGCACCAGCAGCAGCAACAACAGCAGCATTAGCATCACCACCTGTTTCCTTCTCTTGAGGCCTGGGCTGCACATTGGCCATATCTGGTATATTTTCCACTACATTGCCTTTAGAGGCAAACATTTCATTCTCCTTTTCTACACTTTTATCTTTTGCTACTTCTTTTTCCACATTTCTGTTTGACACCTTATCTGCTTTGACTTTTGGTGTCCCTATATCTTTTGCTTTATCCTTCAACTTAAGACTTTGTTCCACATCATTTGCAGATTTCATGTTACTGGAAGCTGGTTTACTTACATCTGTTACTTTGCCCTTCTTCGCTATTTTTGCTGCCTTCTTTGCCTCACGCTCACGAAGAACATCTTCTCTGGACTTTTCTAGTTTAATTTTTCCATCCTTTCCTTGTGCGGCGTTCATGGTGACGGTTTCTTCTGAAATTAAAGTGCTACCAATTTCTAAATGTTCATTTGTGCTTGCAGCACACACAGTTTTACCAATAACACACTTGTGCTCAGAAAGATTATCTGCTGTGGAGTTATGATCTTTCTCAAACGAATCTACTAAAATCTCAGCATTGCTGTCTTTGTCTGTAACAATTTTTTGAGCACTATTTTTCTTCTCAGCACTAACGATATCTTTTTCAATATTTTCCAGAAGTTTATCGATGCTTTCTTTATTTGTTTCAGAAATTTTCACCTGCTTTTTAACAATTTCTGCATTTAGTGAAGTTAGTTCCAAACCTTTTTCAGAAGCTTCTGCACTATTTGCAATGTAGTTTCCGTCATTTTTATTGCCTTGTAGTACTTGCTGAAGGCACTCTACTTCTTCTCGTGTGTTTCTAGTTATCTTCTCACAACTTTGTATATCTAAAGCCTCTAGCTCTTTCTCAGTGTCTTCCAACACTTTTCTGAAACTTTCTATGTATTTTTCTGTGATTGCAACACTTTCAATATTATGTTTTTGCTGATCTGTTAAAGAATTTTCCTCAACGTTATTAACACTTTCTAAATGCTCTCCAGCATTTGCTGAATCTTCTTCAGTACTTTCTGATTTCTTTTCTACAACTTTTGTAATTATTTCTGTTTCTTTTACAATCCTTTCCTCTGGCTTTTCGGTACTTTCTTCTGTTTTTTCATCAATTACAACTGCATTGGCAATTTCTACATTTATGGCAACCTTTTCAGAAATTGTTATGCTTTTATCTATTATATCAGCTTTCATACACTTTTCTATGGTTTCTGCAGGACTTTTAACTTCTTTCACAGTGCACTCTAAATTGCTACCTGTAATGTCTGTTTCTTTTTTTAAACTTTTCACTGTTTCTACAGCATTTGTCAATTGTTTCACAACAATTCTCTCAATTTCAGCACTTTCCGAGTCATTTTTACTGTCCACACATTTTTCTACAGCTTTTATGTCTTTTTCAGCACCGTCCACATCTTTCTCAGAGATTCCTATGTCTTTTTCAACAAATTTTCTTAACTTTTTAATGTTATCCTTTTCAACAATTTTTCTGTCTTTTCCACAATCTTTTGGAACTTCAACTATGGTATGTTTTTCATTACCTTCCACCAACTTCTTTGAATTGTATATTTCTTGTTCAGATTCTTTCACTGCCTTTACCACACTTTCTTTATCCTTTTGCGGAGTTTCTACAACCTTTGGCACAAATTCTCTATTCTTTTTGGCACATTTTTCTACCTTTTCCCCAGTATCAGCAATATCTTTTTCATCAACTTCAAAACAATTAACAAATTCTTTGGTCCCTTCACCTTTTCCAACCCTTTCTATATGCTTTTCAGTTCTCTCTGCACCCTTTTCACAGTTCTGCTTAGCTTTTCCTGTAACCTTTGAAACTTTTTCAACAGCTACTGTTAATGGAACACTACTCAGACTATCTGCAGGCACAATAATGACCTCTGACACATTAATATTGCTTGCAGCTGTATCTGATGATTGTCTGTTCTTCTCTACTTTATCTGCATGAGCATTACATATAAGTGTTTCTGAGGAAGTTCCAGTTACTGTTTCTTCTGTTCCTTGTTTACACTTGCTGCTATCTCGTATTATATCCACCTTTTGGTGATTTGTAGGAAAGTCTGGTTTTATGGTCCCAGTTGAAATACTTACAGATTCTGACAGATTATTTACTTCAGGAAAATTATTGTCATGGCTGTAGCTATTTTGCACTTCAGTAAAATATGGCTCAGGTTTTTCTTGTTCAGAAACTCTACAAGAAGTTTTATATGAGCTTTTAGTTTCATTGAACCCATAAACATTTGGTAAGAACACTCTACTTCCACTGCCTGATATCTGATTGCTATTGGCACTATTTGTCACTCTATTTTGGAAATTTGGACTTGTGTATATTGGTCCATGAGTAAAACCTCCAGTAAGCACTAAACAGCTTCCCAATGAATCACGTCTGCAAGAATCCTTCACAATATTTGATGATACATCATTCTCAAAATTCTCAACAGGAACTGAACTCTGTGGTTCTTCTGAATTTAGTGTGTCTTTCAAATGTTTAACTGAAAAATATTCGTATTTGTTTGTCTCTAGCAAAGAAGAACTTGGTTTGGAGTCAAATAAGTCTTTATTTTCTGTTACCACTGGAGTCAAGTTCTGTGCAGATGAAATACCTTTATCAGAAGAAGAGTCAAAAAACTGAGATTGAGAAAGGTCTTCATTGCTTTTATTGTTTGAGAGAAGCTTTTCCACTGCTGCAAACTGAGTTCGTCCCCTCTCAGAAAAAGTACCATATGTATTGAAAAAGTTTTTAACCTCTTTTTCTGAACAGCGAGATGAAAGAGTTACATCATTTAGCAGCGCACTGCGGAAAAGACCTTCAACGTTATTATGGGAAAGGAAATTAACAAGTTCAGTTTTTAAAGGAGGTGAATTTTCTTCTTTTTTGTCCAAGAAATCCAATGGCACTTCTTCTACAGGACTTCGAGATTCGCTAAGAGGAGAGGTATCCTTATTGTCCAATTCCTGTCTTATCAGCTGCAACTCATCACAATTTGAACAAATTTTCACTACTGTATTGTCTTCTGATTTTATGTCTTTCTGTTTGGGTTTCAGCTGAGATTCTTTGAATGCTTTGTTTTCAAAAATTAAAGGCTTGGCTTTTGTATGTGTCTCATGCACCACTTCCTTTAGTTTCCCACTGCTTCCTTCAGTTTTTCCCAAAAACACATCTTTTCTTTTCTCCTCTGGAGCATTAGTTATTTTCTTTGATGAATTGCTTAAATTAATATTTTGTTTTTTTGAAGACTTTACATTCGTTGTTTGTTCAGGGTTATTTTCATTTGCTGAAGATGCTTTAGCTTTCTTTTTCTTTTTCTTCTTCTTTTTCTTAGAAGCCTTCTCTGTGACAACAGTTACCACAGGTGAAAGGACAATTCCCAAGGATTCCAAAAGTCTTCTCTTTCTTATTCTGCGCTTTTTGGATTTACTTAGTTCTGATCCTAATTTTGAGGAAGATGTAAGAGAAACTGTTTTCTGGCCCTCCTCTTCAATAACAACTGAATGTGATGTATCCACTTGCTCATGTGGAATTTCCTTGTTTTCTGTGGACGACTGAAACAAGTTTCCTTTATTTTTTTTTCTTGACTGCTTCTTGCTTTCAGGTTTGCTGCTGTCCTGACTGATGTCAGCTGCAAGATCCTTGATTTTCCTGGCAGTTGGTAAGGGACTTGTCTTGGCAATATCTTCCACTTTCCTCTGCTTGGCAGGTTTTGGGTTCTGAGGTGATGTACCAATCGTAGAGAGGCGCTTTTTTGATTCTGATTTTTTCTTCTGAGTGGTCTTTTGAGATGGTCTTGTTCCTGTGAACTTCTTTGAGCCCCCAATGGGAGTCTGCAACACAATGCATGTAAAAATAAATAAATGGTTACAGTATTTACTGAGGAACAAGCAGCAGATAACTAGAATGTGCTCCTCCTACCCTGTGTAGTGAGAGCATTTCACCCTGTTAGTTCTCTGTTTTTCTGGCTGAGAAACTCATGTCCTTTCATGAAGACAGAGTACTCCAATTATTTTCATAGTTTTCAGAATATAAAAATTAATAAAACAAACAATGGCTGCTTTACCAAGACCTGTTATTGCTATATAAGTGCACTACACAGTAACAGAAAAGCTCCTCTAGCATCTGCCCTACATATAATGTGGCATATAGGGGGATAACTATATGTGGTAAAGGTATTGTAATGCTGAAACGTTAGGGATTGAAAATGATATTTGGGAAGGAGTACATAAGCAAAATTACAGTCTGCACATGTGCAATATGAAGAAAAAGTGTGCTGTTTAAAAGTCTTAAAAGGGAGATGAATGTGGAAGCCTGAAGAGAGAGGACATTGCCTGTTGTCTCTTTGGTCCCGAGATGGTCACCATTATGATGACCCATCAAGTTCATAGCAATTTTACAAACGGTATTAAAGGTATGATTTGAATTAGAGAAATGTGTATAGTTGTATAGCATACTATGGTTCATTATCCTCTTGTTTTTATTTAAGTTATATTAGGGATGGATAGGATTCTTCTGGATAGTGTTCCAGCTAAGCTCCTTGTCCAGCCCAGGATGATGAATGATATTTAACCAGTAGGCTCTACATAGTAGTTGCAACATATGACTTTGGTCCATTACAACAATGAATTTAGCACATACAATCTGAAAGAGAAAAACTATCCTGCAAATACCAATGTTATGCTATATAATCTACTTAAAAAAAATATATACCTAGTACCTCTCAGCATATGACATGAAATCTACCCAGTGCATCCACCATATGAAGAACCTATCAGATAAATATTATTCTGCAATCATTCATCATCCATGGGCCAGACAAGGAGTTTAGCTGCAACACTATCCAGAACAATCTCAACTATCCCTAATAAAACTTAAATAAAACAATAGGATAATAGACCAAAGAATAATCTTAACTATCCCTAATAAAACTTAAATAAAACAATAGGATAATGGACCAAGGTAAGTTATACAACTATAAACATTTCTCTAATTCAAACTGTACCTTTATTATTGCTTGTAAAATTGCTATGAACTCAACAAGTCCATTACAATGGTAACCATCCCAGGACCAAAGGAGCAATGGACAACATCCTTTCTCTTCAGGCTATACACACTCATCTTCCTCTTAAGACCATTAAATAGCACACTTCCTCTAATTTTATGTATGTACTCCTTCCCAACTGTCATTTTCAATTCCCATGTTCCAGCACCAGAATACCTTTTCCCACATATTATCTCCCTATTTGCCACAATAAGTACTCCCATATATTCATATTATTAGCACACATGGGTTGAATTAAAGGTAATGTCTCAAGGAGCATCACTTGTCATTGGATGAGAATATTTTAATAAATAAAATTCACATAGCGTCTTTAGAACATACCCTGTAATGAGTTACCTATACTCATTACCATTTTCACAGTTACCAGATAACTGACTATGCTTCTGTCAACAGGAAGCCACCATGGAAACAAAATGTGACAATTTCATTATGAATCAGAAATCAAACATCAAATGATCAAATATTGGGCATTCTAAGCTACTGAGAGACATTTATACTACAACATTAATAATGGATTTGACAGAATGGTACCATAAAAGAGGGTCATTTTGATATAGGCAGATACTTCCAATATTTATACCTTTAATTATAAAAACAACAAAAGGCAATATAAATGCTAATCATTGCAAGCATCTTTTGCATACTTCAAGAATGCATTTGGCATGCAACAATGGTATACTACAATATTTATTTACATGGCAGTTTGCACTTAATAATCTTTCAGTATTATATAACAACTTTTTTGTGCCATTTCACCCTTCAGAATATCAAGCTAACTTCTCACACATTTTCTCTATTTGCCTTCCTTGTGCTAACATTTACAATAAAAATTCTTAAAATGTATTATAAAAAGTGATCATTACAGGGCTATTTTTCTGTGGCTGTTATCATGCTTATTTTAAAATCTGTCTTTGTTAATATTATCTCATTGCTGCTCTAGCGAGATATGACATCCTTTATTAGTCAACTACAACTGCATTACAACTCTCCTACCACTTTTACCTCCTACCATTTCTAATAATTCTGTCCCTCTATGTCATTCCAGGCACTTTCACTCACTCTACTATGATACTAGCACAACAGCCAGTCAAAGCTTTATTTTTTAAATTTCAATTAAATCGATGACCACTGCAAAATAATCAGAAAATGATCCATTTTAATAACAAAAATTTAATTGATATCATTGTATGATTCAGTTGAGCTACACACTTTTAAAGCTTCACTTACTTTTCATATATGTATGGAACCAGTTTCGAGAACATTTAGTTCCCATCTTCAGTCAGGCTAAAGATGGGAACTAAATGTTCTCGAAACTGGTTCCATACATATATGAAAAGTAAGTGAAGCTTTAAAAGTGTGTAGCTCAACTGAATCATACAATGATATCAATTAATATGATTGGCTTCACTGTGCAAGTTCCAATTTACATTTAAGTAACAAAAATTTAGGTTGTGAAAGTTTAAAGAATGTTCTTCTAATTTGTTTGGTTTAAAGATTAAACTTATCTAGGACAAATATTGTAATATTACAGGATGAATCCAATGACCTGGAGGTAGATACAATTATAGCTCTGTATATCTCACTAATGTAATAGATGCTCTTAAATCAGGAAAATTAGAATCAGAAATGCATCAGAACTGTATGACATGTCCTACACAATTTTACTTAAATATTTATTAAAACTGGAGACTAGATTACATTTAGTACAGAAGAGGATAAAACTTTGATAGAAGCCCTATTAATGTGTGCCAGATGGAGTTTCCCTTTGAAAGATGAGGTCCTGTACAGAAGTATTTGTTGATCACCTAAAATAGATTGTACAGGTGAGAGAGATAATATACAAATACAGAGACCATTGACCCATTTGAAATTAATGCCAGGCAAAAGAGTGGTCATGAAAGATGTCAAATAGGGCAGAATTCATAGAAAATGAAGATTAGCCTGAGAGAGAAGAGGAATCTATCATACTATGATTAATGAAATAACAGGAAAAGAAAATGGTGAAAGTGAAGAAAGGAATCAAAAAGAAGGTCTATTAAAAGGAGACTTTGTAATAGTAAGATTTCCTATAAAGAAAAGATACAGATATTTCATTAGAAGAATAGAAAAAAAAAATTGCCACGGGCTTATAAGAAGATAATTTCATAAAGAAAAAAGAGATTGATATTTTGCTTTCCCAGAAGTTAGCCCACTTTTTCTGCTGACTTTCCAGAGATCCTTGATCATGATTGGACATCAATAAGCAAAGCATCATTTCAGCAGACCAAATCCACAAAAATCCATTGGTGAGGCATTTGGTAACTTCTCAGGGATCTTTTTAAATGGTATCACGTTGAAGTCATTTCCACAGCTTTCCAGTGGTACTTGTCCTGGGGTGATCAAGATGTGTGGCTGGATGCTTTATTCATATGGGTCATTCTTATAATACAACCGGAGAATATCTTAATAAAAAATTGGGTCCATGACCTTGCTTTGGTAGTAGGTTGCATTCATTTTTACATTTTTGGTAGCTCTGCAAATGTTAAGTTTCCCCAGAGTGCAGTAACCTGCAATCTCCATGAACCCCTTGAAAAACTTTTCCTTGTTTTTCCTGGATGGGCTTCCCTTTTGCCCCATTGGATGGTAGTAAATAGGACGGGGTTTGTTTGTGTCATCTAGATAAATCCATGACCTCATCTAAAGAAACCACCCATTGCCATTTTTCACCTTCTGGGTGGTGTTCATACTATTTTCTTGCACTAGTGAAGCATTCTCTGATGTGTTCTTTCAAGATGTGCCCAAGTGCTTTTTGCTGCCATTCTAGGCCCACATTTTGGTGGATTATCCTTTAAACCATCCCTTTAGATTTTCCAATGCTACTGGCAATGCTTCTTTCTACGGACAGTTTTCTTGTGTCACTGCCCTTGCCCTTGCTACTAGTTCTAGGTTATGCTGGTTGTACTCCTTTCTGTTATTTTTGTTGCAGACTGGGCTTCAGATGGGAATTCATTTTTAATCAGCTGTGTTATACAGCCCACACAAGACTTCCTTATGGTAAGACCTTTCTCTTTACATCTTTTTACTACTATCGAAAGGCTGTAACCAGCATTGGAAAACTCAACAATGTACCCCTGGTACAAATAGGTGCGTTTTGAAGCCATTAAGAAGTAATATTTGCACCAGACTGTACCAGCAGACTGCAGGTACATACTAATGAACAGACACAATAACACATGAAGCATTACCTACTGTTAGAAGTTAAAGAGTGATTCAAAATCATCAGAGCTTAACGGGGCAACCTTCCGTATCTGACATACGATTATGGAGTATGCCATTCAGAAACATTTAGGCTTTGGAAATCTCTTACAAAGCTAAAATATTCTACACTCTTTATAACAGATATCTGTAACAGCAGAATTCTCAATAGGAACCATCTTAATACAGTGACTGAAATTCTTGTTGATCAATGTCATTTAAATAAATATTTCCATGTATTAGACCCTCTAACTCGGTCAGAAGATGTCTAATGCAGAAGGAATCAACCTTCTATTTCCTTTGTGATTGTGATTATTAGCCTAGCCAACTTCAGGTTCAAGATCCTGGATCTCCCTTTTCCCAAACTTAGAACACTACACTAATCAAGGAGGATCTGAAGAGAAAAGGGTAGCATTTTCCCATGACACAACAATTCCACCAGAGCAGTAGCTGAAAGACTGATTCTCACTTAGCTACAGCATTCAGCATACATAAACCCTCAAGCATTCAGCAATTTTTATTTCTTTTAAAAAGTTAAAGAACACCTTCACAGATATATCAGGTGTTAAGGAAACACATTGCATTCCTTTAGAGGGGTCCTAGATGCACAATGCAGTATGAACATTAAGTAAAAGTGGATCATAGTTGTTAAATTCAAGTTTCATTGACTACTTTATTTTTACAACTATGTTTATATAAATATAATTCATTAAAAACTCAAAAATAATAAATAAATAACCAATTTTGCAGGATCCAAACTCAAGATCATGGAAACAGCAGTCTGTGGCATTATCCATTAAGCCACACAGTCAAGTGGATAGCTCCCTCTAGACTAGCTACATAATATGATAAATCAGTTAATTATTGTTCAGTGTCATATTGTCATATACATTTTTTCAGATTTGTACAGCACTAAAACTTAAAAATACTAATGATGAGCAATTGAAAATCAGGATTTTCTTGCTCACGAAGCAGGTATGAAGATGTTTTAAAACAAATTTTTAGCCGATTTTGCTTTAATGCTGACTTATCAGTATTCTATTTAAACTTCTTTGTTATTATTCAACTCCATTATTTTTTTAGTGGTTCATACATTTCCTATCTCAAGCTGCCTTAAGATCCTGCTCTGAAATTACTGCAGTGAACATTTAACAACTAGCATAATGCATTCAAAGAAGAAGTTAAGATGACTATCAACTGGTTACAGTAACAGAGGGTGGCCTTCTTCCATGACAGTTTCATGAAAACTTGTTCACGTGTATGCATTCAGTTATCTCTGGGTAATGAGCAAATGCAATTTACCTTTTATTTATTAATATATTCCAGAATGCTTATGAATACATTACTTTTTATTCAGCCATCATTAAATAAGACTTAATAATAAAAAGTTTAAATAAAACTGAAAAAAAAGTTATATGCCTTCAAAGAAGAAGTTAAGATGACTATCAACTGGTTACAGTAACAGAGGCTGGCCTTCTTCCATGACAGCTTCATGAAAACTTGTTCACGTGTATGCATTCAGTTATCTCTGGGTAATGAGCAAATGCAATTTACCTTTTATTTATTAATATATTCCAGAATGCTTATGAATACATTACTTTTTATTCAGCCATCATTAAATAAGACTTAATAATAAAAAGTTTAAATGAAACTGAAAAAAATTTTATATGTTTTTTTGGAAGAGTATGTATGTGTGCGTGCGTGTGTGTGTGTGTGTAAATCATGCAAATAAGATCAAAATTATTACACCTACATCTTCTGCAACACAGACTATTACAGTGGACTAACACCTAAACATTGAACACTAAGACTTCCAGAGTATCAGATATCAAGTATTAACTGTGCAGCATTTCATCTTATAAACACTAACTTTAGCTACTGAAAGACATTAAATAGAAAAGGCATATCAGCAATCAATAAAGTGCACTTCTTCAAATGCAAACAAGAAATAGTGAATATTTCATCAAAAGGCTAAAAACAAAGAAATAAATCTCTCATATCACAATATATTCCTACACTAACGTCAACATGCAGACATATAAATGAATGAATGCATAAATAAATCAATCAATCAAAGTGCAGTTATCAAAACTGTTTCAGTTCCCTTCTTGCTTTTGTTTTCTTGGGAGGAAATATATATTTAAATATAAATGCTTTATATTAAAGTAAAAAGATTTATATTAGGATGAAAAACTTAAGCAAAACTTTTAATTGTTCACACATCCAAGTCATTTCGAATTCATTATTATACTTGTGTTATTTTAAAATTGTACATCATAAATTATCATTCATGACTTAATATGTCAACAGAAAAAAGAGGAAAAAAAAAATTTTTTTTTGCAGAGTATATTATTAATATTATAAATAAACTCTTATGCATCCAAATTCTAAATTGATATTGAGAAAATATTGGTAAGCTTTCATTACATGTTTTAATCATGCAAACAGTCTTAACAGCCTAATTATATTTCAGTAAAACAAATTATTTATTTCCAGAATAAATCAATCTACAGCATGTGAGATACCAGGCTACATAGACAGTTCTGTGCTGTCTGAAAACACTTCTAGGGTATAATATAATATCTACTTCTACCACTACCAAAATTGATCATTACCAGATTAATTTGCTGTGATTATTGGTTTAAGTTAATTTTTAAAAAATATTTAATATTATTATTATTTATATTGTAATCTTACTTATTTTATTTCTAAAATGCAATATAATCCAGTATATGTACTGAAGTGATAAATGCTTATATTATAGGAAATAAATCATTATAATTATTTTTTGCTGTCATATTAAATAAGTGAATGAAAAATAATGTTATATTTTACCATATATGAGTAAACAATAAACATCAAGTATTTTTATTTCCCAGTCCTTGCAGCATAGTGATTACCAGTTGCCTCTTAGACCCAAGGTCGCAGGTTTAAATCCAACCCAAGTCTATGGATTTTAGGGCGTAAAAATCTTAAGTATGGCTTCCTTTGAAAGGGAAGTAAAGCCTTTGGTCTTATCTCATAGATTTATGGCAAGTAAAAGAAGGCCTATGAGCAAAATTTATCAGCTGTTCCACATCCTGAATCGAATGGAACGCTAATGACCAGAGATGTTAAAGAGCCTCTATAAATAAAATATAATTATGCTTATCAAGTACAGCAGGTTTTCTTCTAGTTCTTCCACAGAAAAAAATACAAATTTTGTTAAGAGCTGTTCCCTGGAATCTAAGAATTCAAGATACTGCTGTAAGAAAAAAATGTGAAGTTTACTACTGTTTAAAACATGCCTCCAAAACATGTCCTAACGTTGCATAATAAGTGGAGCTAGTATGAATGTATGTAATACATTTTAATAGGAAGCAAGAACTCTGTTAACTCCAGAAACATGCTAATCATAATAACTGAAAAAAACATTGCCATTAAATCCTATTTATTATTTAAAACCTGAAAGTAATAAGTGTGAAAATATTTTAGGTTTGTTATTTTGTTTTGCTATTACTGGACAAGAATGTTATTTGGCTCTAATGCTTCATAGCCTTCACTGACAAAGAGAACAGGAAAATAGTTTAATTATTAGAGCTCAGATTTCTAAGTACAAAAATATTTTTTCTGCTAATTTACAATCTACAACCTTAAACGGATATTTAAGTTGAGTCACTTAGTTTCAAAATACTGAGTTCTATATAACCTAAAAATAAGATTTTTGTTTCTTTCTACTTGAATAAATAGTTTAATTACATAAATTTTATTGCAAAATTTAGGATATGACATGTAGATAAGACAAATATTCTGGCCACTTGTGGAACTGAATCACATTTTGGATTACCTTGAAATGTGATTATGCAGTTATCAACACAGAGCGATGATGAACCATGCACCTCACATTGCTGCAGGAGCTTCCCATGTTAAATAATTTTGATTACTGCTCTTCAGTTATAATACATTATCCTAAACTTGGGTCAAATTATTCTAACTGTAACAACCGAAAAATGAAATAAAGAGAGAACACTGCTTGTTTGTGTAAATACATAAATAAAGTAAAAGATAAGTTTACAAATGATGCCAATTCTTTTTTGCAAGGTATGTGAAAAGGGTATAGTTGCAAGTCAGCAATCTCAATTGATGCAGCCATTAAACAAAATTTCCTGTCATACATGAACAGAACAAAGGATTTTAAGTGAGGCTTCAAATTTTTACATACATTAATAGGGACATTGTGGATGTTTACGAACATTTGAAATATGAGAATTTTAGTGATATTGCATGTTATAAATATGCAAGATTGAAATCTAGTAATGTAGAACTTTTAATTCAATATACGAGTCTGTTTAATGATAATCATCCCGGCTTTAAGATACCCAATATAAGTTTTCAACACTTGTGCTTCGCTGTAACAGTTTTTCTCTTGATTAGCAAACAGAAAACTTGAGATGAGTACCAGTCTTCTGTTCTTTCATATTAAATAATCAGAGCAACCCAATGAACTATGAACCAATTTCTGTTTTGTCTATAGGCAAAAGCGGTATTTGTTGGAATTTATGGGTATCTTAGAGTATAGACACAACCATATAAAAATTTCCATAACTATTTTAAAAGGTTTTACTTACCAACTTTATGAAATGAGTTGCTGAAACTGCCCATTATGTTTGTCCATAAATTTTTGGTTATCTCTTTAAATAAACTACTCATTACTCGCTGTAGTTCATTTTAAGTAATGCTGGCTATTTCCTGATGGATATTATGTTTCAATTCTTCCAGGCCATGTGTGTTCAGCTGTATACGATATTTTAAATTTATCACAGACAAAAAGGTTGCAAAAGGTTAGGATGGGGGATCGAGTGAACTACAAAGCCTTATTGATAACTGTTATTCTGAAACACACTTTCAATTTCTCTCATCAAATATTCACTGTAAGAGCTGTGGCAGCCTTGTTGAAAAATGGCAAAATCACGCTACCTATTGATTAATGCTCTTAAAAAAATGGGGCAAAATTGTATTCATGTATGTGGAGGCATCAGCTGTTGCCTCAAGAGAGAGAGAGAAAAAAAAGACCCATAATTCTTTTTCTGCTCATGGCACACCATACACCAATTTTTTCATCATGAAGGACACTTCGTGAATGGTATCAGGTTTCTCAGTGCTCCAATAATGATTATTTTGTGTTCATGCATATCCATGAAGGTGGAGCCAGCTCTCATTTTAAAAAAAAATATTTAATATGGATCTATTCCTCCATTCTATACACTATTCAAACTCCACTCAGAATATGTGTCCTACATACAGGATTATCTGGTTAAAGATTATGCCACAGTTCTTTCATATGGTTATAACTTTAAAAATTCAGTAGCTCTTTGCACAGACTGTAAGAAATGTCTTTGTTGTAAAAGAAATCTAAGTGATTTTTGTCGTCTAATGTATCTTTGGTGATAACTCTATATCTGCTTTTTAGAATGAACACCGCCCATGGCCAGAAATTAATTATAAAGATTATGGATTATTATATAGCCTGGAACTTTTATACCCTGGAATCTTATTTCCAATCATCTTTGGCAAGCTTAGTTAACACATGAATCTTAAATAAATACATTTTATGCATTAGAAAAAAACATATACTGAGTCATAATTCATTTTATAATTAAATATAAAATATAACATGCAACCTGCAATAACTGAAATGAACTCAGCCACTATCAGATGCACACTGAAAGCCAGAAGCTAGTGTGCCCTTGTTCCAGTCAATGGTAGGAAACACACATGCACACTCACAGTGGGAAAACAATGCAAGTTGATTCATAGTTCATTTTCTCCTCCTTGAAACATGTTTCTGAGTTTTTAAGCACAGTAAACAAATATATGTAGAATTGACATCTCTTAATTCTGAATCATTTCTATAACTTTCTGAGCATGCATTTATTTACTGCTGCCCTTTTTATTGCATCATGATCATCTAGGGAGCTACCACTGATCTCTATGCTTATATGTTAACAAATATGATCTACAGACAGCTTTTTCTCATGCATCAGCAGTTTGCACTAAACACAAACACATAGGCACATGCACATATAAATAGCAGTGAAATAAAAATAGGGTTGCTTAAGCCAAAAAAAAAAAGTACCGAGATCTTTTGTCCAGCTCTTCAGCAACAGGTGTACTTCCACATTACTGAATATTGTATGTGGCATTATCATGGATGAGATTTGTTACTGTAATTAAAAAACCATCATTTTTCGATGATCCCAGAAATGTGATCTGTGATAACATACAAGAAAATATTAGACTAATTATATACCATTTTAATGGATAGTGATATATTCCTCTTTTAAAGTAGTTAATTTAGTTGTTTATCCCAAACTCCTCTCTAGTGGCAATATTAGGAAACTTTGGCAAAGCAACTTCTCAAGTATATAAAGCCCAAAGTTCACCCAAACAAACTGTGATGTAAGCTCAAACATAAACCATATCTCCTTTGGCCTGTGACCACAATTCTCATATGCTCCATTCCTGCACATTTGATCTAAACATTTATTTAATACATCTAGAAAAAAACTGTCAGGAAAGGTGGTCTTTGTGGAATCGAGCCTCCAGCTCACAAGCCCATAACTTAACAACCTCACTCACTCATGTCAGTTTAAATATGGTAAACATTTTGTGAAGGTGAGCATGGCAGTAGTCTTTAGAAACTTCCTCAGTGCAATACGTAGTTATATCAGAGACCACCTTTTGGTATTTATTAAAGAAAACAGGCTTCTAATACCATAATGAATATAATCTTTTGACAATAGAATTGCATTTCTTAACCTCATGCTGCATTCGATTCTGTACCAAGGCAGTATATATGTGAAAACCACTAACAGCCAAAAGGTATCAATGAAACTGATTAATGCAGGGAAGAGTGTTTATGAACAACCAATAGGTATAGTTTGCACTAATTGAGGAAATTCCCAATAGAGAAAGAAAAATAAATGATAGCCTTAGTTTCCTATTGTTTAATATATTCCTGGATGAAGTAACAAAAATGGGCAAGCAGCAAATCCAGAATGAAGCTCGGCATGTGGAGACTAGAACTGTTTGTATACAAGCAGATGACATCATATTGATAGCAGATATATCTGGAAGATTTCAAAAGATAGTGGTGAAATGATATGAAAATAGAAGGGAATGGCAGTGAATACAGAAAAGCAAAATAATATGGGTTTTTAAAATAAGACAAATAGGACGAAGAACTTAACATATAAGGGTTGTTCAAATGAAACATATTCAGGTGTTTTAAACAAACACAGCATGTATTGGACAATAAACAGCATCTCACAACAGCAGCATACATTTGACAGTTTACAGATAATTGAATCATCTCCATGGTTCAGGCACCTGTCCCAATGCTGAACAAATTTCTCTATTTCCTCCACTAATGAAACCACTTCTCCACAGTATCAGGAACTTCTTGATCAGTTGTGAAATGTTTACCCTTCAGGGTCTTCTTCAATGGACCAGACATGTGATAGTCACAAGGGGAAAAGATCTGGGCTGTAAGACAAATGATCCATAAGATCCCAGCAAAAATGACACAGCTTGTGTAGTGTTGCATTGGCAACCTGTCGGCATGCACAGCTTGTTACAGTAATGTTCAGCATTGATCCTGGCAGGTTCTTTGCATAAGAATTGCACTGGTTGGATGCATCCATTATACACAACTGTCTCCTCTATTCAGCAAACATCTGGCTCAGACTGACCACATTCTCTGCTCTTACAACATATACCAAGCCATGCCAACCTACCACCTCTTGGCCACCTATCAACTATTTGCAGAGTTGGCAGCATTTTCCAACGGGATGGAACACCCCCTCATTTTGCGCAGGTATTTTGTAAGTATTTGGAAGGCACATTTCCACGTAGGTGGATTGATAAGGCTTCATACCGCATTTAGGCTCCACATTATCCTGATTTCACACCTCTTGACCTTTTTGCATCTGGATACATAAAGTCACAATTGTACAAAGCAAAATCAACTCCCTGCACCGTTTAAAGGAGGAGGAGGAGGAGGTTTGCAGTTCTCAAAAATCACACCTGTAATGCTAGTAAAGGTGTCATTATGCATTTTAGTGTCTGTATTTATAATAATTCATTCTTCTAATAAGTAAATGCAAGGTTCATTTATAGATTAGATGTGTTTTAGTAAAGGGAGATATCAAAGAGTACAAACATAAAACAAAATTCTTTCACCAATATTCAGTAAAATATTTTATCTACCTTCCAGCTAGACAACTGGGTTTGACCCCAGCATATGGATAAAGAATTTGTGGCAAATGGAGCATGTCTGGCAGGTCTCTTCAATTCCCTATCACTCATGGATGCTATAGAAGGCCTTACTCAAATCTGTCTTTTCTACTACTTTCTTTATATGTTGTTCTATCATATATTCCAATTATTCAACCCTAATCAGTTCTCAAAATTACCCCATTTTGCCTTTGCACCTGACCAAAGTCTCTGACTATTCATCCATAGCAACATGCACTATTTCTATTTGGAAATCTGCTGCTGAGTCCAAGTACTGCTTGAGACTCTCTTTATTAATGCAAACCATACATCAACCACAGTTTGTAGACTATGAGGTTTAGATTGGGGCTTCTATAAGGCCAATTTTGAGCACTAATAAAAGCTGAAATATTTCTCTCAAATCAAGTCTGATGGACCTTGTCTTGTGGACTGAAAGCTTCAATGCTGTTCTTGAACAAAGTAGTATTCAGGTTCTTCACTACAGGTTCCAGTAGAGTGGTTTTGTATATTTGGTAGTTGTCTTCAATCCTTTTGACAGATATGGAGCTTAGTGAACTACTCCATAGCTCACCCCCCACCAAACCATTTCTGAGGCATGATGGAGGCTTCTCTGAACCCTCAAAACCCTCTCACAAATTTCCTATGAAATCAAGGCATGCACAGTGCCATTTTAACCACTGTAGATTTCTTCAATATTGAATATTTTCTCAGTATAAGAAAATGTTTCAGTGATTATTGTTAGCATAATGCTGTAGCAGTCATTTGTATCTCAACAGCCCCCTACTCCAATTCTGTAGTTACAAATGCCCAGTACATTAACAAAAAGCCTACAGTTCAAGGTCTTGTCTACGTATTCTGGAACAATAAATACATTCCATATCAGGGCCCACTGATGTCTGCTTCAAACTGGGTTACGCTGGCCACCACTACTGATAATAGTTATAGTCTTCGTAGAGCACAGTAGCCCAGATCTTGAACAGTCATCAACAGTAATAGTCTCACTGAAGTATTGGAGATGTAGAACACTAATATCCTATTGATTTCAAGATTTTTCAGGATTTGGTAAGCGTAGTTTAGTGATTTTCCAACCTTATCAAGTACTATAATAGCAACATAGTTTAATGCATATTTTAACACTAAGTAGGTAATATAATTTTTCTACTGCATCAGAATTGAACAATGAGCGGTGATGGCATCTGGCAGCAAAAGTGTTATGTATTGCCAAAACATCTGTTACAATTTCTTTCAAAAATTTGTTGGTTGCTACTGGCTATTGGGGATGCTCATATTTATAATTTTTTCCTAGTTTCCCAATTAAGAGCTTCCAAATTATTTTTTATTTGTTTGATGCTATCAAGTTGGCTTTATTTTATAGATGTGCCTTGTTTAGGACAGTATTCACGTCCTTACATAATGGGCCATGGCTATTCATTATTAATTTCATCCTGCTCTGACAATCAATTATGCCTAAATTAAAGGAATTGGACAACTCCAATTTTTCTTGGTTTCAATAAAAGATGTTTCAAAGTTTTTAGACTTTCATATGGTTTTCCTTTAAGTTTTTCTGGATATTTTGTTCTTCTTCAGTTATTAATCTTTTTTGAGTTTCAATTTAGAAGGAAATTCTAGTTCAAAAGAAGATTTGAATTTTCTGGTGGCTTCTTTTTTGCACAAGTATCAGCAATCCCATTTCCCTTTAATCCTACATGGCTCAGGATCCATAGTAAAACTATTTCTGCATTTCTGATTTGGTTTGTTATGATATAGTTTTCTTATTTCATTTATAGTGTATGTTGGTGGATATCTGTAATTTAGTATATTTTGTAGTACTGCTTTAGAGGAAAGTTTATAAATGTATTTATCATAAGAGTGGGTATTTATATGCTCATCTTCATCTCACTGATCTATCTGCCATTTACCACATGCATGCCATATTTGGATATGTTGTATTTGCCGACACCTGGTGACCTGAAACATCTCCCTACTGGTCATGCAGCATCAAATGGCAGAAATGCTATAAGTGGACACTGGATAACTTAAATTCATAACACTCATTCTGTGAACTGCACCACTATAATTCTCATTCCCAACACCCAGTATAACTACAATTTGGAGATGACTGCTCTCACTGCCACCTACAGAGTTTCATTTAAAAATCGTAATTATGGCTTCCTTCAGAAGAAAAAAATTTTGGGTATTGCATCATTGATTAATAGTACATAAAAGATCAAGTATGAAAGAAGAGGACCCAAAAATTTATCAGCCATTTAACACATGAATTGAAGGGGACACTGATGACAAGAGATGTTAATGAGCATCCATAAATAAGCCAAATCAATAACAGAGCTCCATTATCAGGCAGACATGTGACCTAACAGACATCAAATGTGCTTTCCATATTTTTCCGCCCTTTCCTTTCTGCCAGTTTTGAAAAATGTTTAATAGATTTTATGTAATTTTTCTTTTCAATATGATGGTATTTCAAAAGATACAGTCAACTAATAAAGAGATCCACAGAGTAAATAATTTAAAATTCTGATAAAAGGTTTACCCAGTGGGTTGGCTCAGGCAGTAATGCTTGGGCTTTAGTCCTCTGCCAGGGATTCATCTTAATTTCATCTTTATGTGTATGTTTGCATCTTAAAGACATTATAATGACATTGGACTGACCATCATTAAGGGAGTTCCCCAGTGTGTATATGCATCCAGAGATAATAGCTCCCTAACATGATTTATCCCAGCATTGGCTTGAGCTCCTAAGTAAACAGTTAAAAACAGAAAAAGACAAAAAGTGCTCTGAAAATCAGATTAATGGGACACTATGGTAGCAATAATGTTGAAAAGACATAATTTTATTTTTAATAAGCTATTAATATTAAGAGTTCTTAACAATGTTTTAAGTATTATAATTTCATTTTCTCCATTGTTTCTATTACATGATAATATATCATGTTCTTTTTTGCACTTAATTTATTCTTAAGCCTTTTCACCTACTTTTTTGCATTTAGACAAACAAATCTCATCCATGACACAAAAGATCTTAGTTGTATACTGAAATTCTGAAAACAACACTTTATAAACACCATCTCCTCAGAATACCTGGTTATTATCCATGGCTTATTTCTTGATTCCTTCTGCTTACTATAAAAAGAAGTACCATTTAATATCAGTGATTTAACTCATTATAAAGTATTATTTTCATAGTGGCTACTGAAATACATATACAGCATTTTCAAGATTAGTAATAATATGGCAATTTCAATATTGGCATTTTAAATACAAATGCCACTAGCTCTAATTAAATGTTCCCTTTTATGCTATTTATAAAAAACATTATTTTGGGAAACTGTCTTCTTAGAGCAGAAAAAAAACAATAGTATCTTTAAGTTATAAAATAGTGCTAGAGGACCTTTGTATCTTTTGCATTATTATACCTTTCATAAACTTTCACTTACAATTTTCTCTATGATTTAAGAATGCTATGCCATGTAACATTACCTATAATTATGTGAACTGAGTCTTCTGCGCTGTAAGGTCATGGTCCTATAGGATTCTTCTCCATCTTTCCAAATATTTCGTCCATGACTGCAGTGGACATCATCAGACTCAGTTCACATAATTGACATTGGCCATAAAATCCTATGTTCTACAAGTAATTTTAATACTTCAATTTATGGGGAAATTTTGAGAATCTTTATTTCCTTTATAATCTTCGTTATCTGAAATGTTCATTTTCTGAACTTTATGTACAATTTTATTCTGGAAATACATAAGCTCCAAAAATGAAACTTTGCACACATTTAAATTTAAATGTTATTTTCAATGCCTGGATTAGACCAAGGTAGCTTTTAAAAACACTTTTTCAAAATATTTTCCAATTAGCTTTCAATTTTTTACATTTATGGATTTATAATACTTTCTAAATGTGTTACATTTTTAAGATAGAAGTATGGAAAATCCAAGAATTAATCAGATGACCTAAGCTAGATGTAAAAAAGTATTATTTTCAAGGAAAAAGGAAGCATTTGTATTTAATAAATGTGCAAACTTAGAAGCTGATTTGGGGGGAATTTTTTTTTAAAAAAATTAATTAAAATAAGGCTTTTAAAAATCTGCCACATTTTGTTACAAATAACATCCAAATCTAAATGTGTACATGTTTCATTCTCTTAGCTTATTTATTTCCAGAAAAAAGATAAGAGGGCTGTTCAATAAAGAATGATCATAATATTTTTACAGGCATAATTTCTCATGGTGAAATATAACGCTATAATATTTTGTTATTTTACTGCATAATGTACATATGGTACAAGTTTCACTGTTGTCACTTCAGTTTCCCACCTTGAAAGACGTAGAAGTTCAGACATGTCTGTTTTTGCCTACAGCAAAATGGAGGTAACATATCGCGAACAATACACTGCTCAGAAATTCTGCTTGTCTGAAAATATCTTCAGCTAAAACATATGCAATGATACAAGAGAGAGTTTGCGCTTCCCTATAGCACAACTCAAAAATGGTTTAAAATATTTAAAGAGGGAGGCAATTTCAAAGGAAAATGAACCCAATGCTCTAGTTTGTGCTATAATGAAAGAAAATTCTGAAAATTTCACAGAATACTACCCTTGTGTTGGTAACTGAAAAGTTGCACATAAGATGTGTTCATGCATGATGGATTCCAGGACTGCTGATGCCCAAACAAATGGTCATTCCCATGAAGTTTCTTTTAAAGATCATCACTGCTGATGAAACTTGGCAATAAGTTTTGATCCTGATAGCAAAAAGCAAACTGTATGTGGAAATCTTCATCATCACCAACATCAGAAAAAGCGAAAGTGGTTGCTTCTGCTGAGAAAGTTCATTAAATGGTCATATCTTTTGACGTTAAAAGAATGGTTACGTTTAAGGCAGGTTGTACAAGTAGCTATGGTCACTTGCAACACTTATAATAAAGCAATGGGGCTAGCATTGCAAGATTGCAAAAGAGAGCTTGAGCCTTTTGCAGAGCTGTTGTAATGGAGTAGTGGTTTAAAAATCAAATGGTGTTTATAGCACTTCATTAATTGGAAAAATTGGCATACCCAAGAAGCTGAAAATCAGTAAGCTGCTTGTCTATCGGACAATTAATATGTTCATTTAGACTAGGATTTTAGAGATCACCCAAGACAGATTTTCTTATGGACTGTAAGGACAATGAAGCTGGTGAATGAGAGAGTTGGTTGGTTGGTTGGTTGGTTGCCAGTGGCAATTGTGGATGCTGATATTTAAAATCTTTTCTCTAGCATTCCAATAAAGAGCTTCCAAATTATTTTTCATTTGTCTGTATTTCAGTATATGTTCTTTGTTTAAAATAGTATTCAAGTCCTTAAACAATGGAAAGTGGCTGTTCATGACTAATTTTGTCCTGCAGAGATGTTCCGACAAGTAATCATTCATACATACAGAACTTTGACTAATCATTCTCAACAATGAAATGAAATTGGGCAACTCCAATTGTTCTTGGTTTCAATAAAAGATATTTGAAAGTCTTTACATTTTTATAAGTTTTTGTTGAATATTTTGTTTCTCTTGTTCAGTTATTAATCTTTTTATGAGTTTCAATTTAGAACAAAGTTCTAGTTTAACAGATGGTTTTAATTTTATAATGGCTCCTTTTTTTGCTAAAGTATCATCAATCTCATTCCCCTTTAATTCCACATGGCTTGGAATCCATTGCAATACTATTTTTGTATTTCTGGATGTGGATTGTATGATATGGTTTCTTTATTTCATTTATAGTTTCAGTTGTTGGACAAATGTAATTCACCATACTTTGTAGTGCTGCTTTAGAATCACTTAAGATAACAATTATTTTATTTATGTTAGGTCTATACAGATTTTCCAATGCTCTTTAATGACCATTATTTCGCCATCAAAATTGTTAGCAATCTGTCCCAAAGGTGTATCTTGAGAGAATTCTTCACAGTATATTCCAAAACCTGCTTCTCTGTTTTTAAAAGATCCATATGTATATGCTCTACACTATGTATCATTCGGATAATAGTTGTTTAGTGTACCAAGTGCCGTAAATCTTAATACAGCAGGTAGGTCATTCTTCCTGGAGATCATTGTATCCAGATTTAGTTTCACTCTTACATATACATATATTGTAAAACATCAGTTGGTATAATGGCAGATTTAGAGCTTATTTTTAAAATTTTGACTAAATCTTCTTTCTATATGTAATTTTTGAAATTCTGCTGCATTTTCAATTGTTCAGAAATATGAAACCACTTATTCCTGTGTTGATTACTTTTTAATTTATGTCCTAATATGGCTGTTTTAATTTCTAGCTCTGCTTTAAATGGCAGGTTGATTGTTATGCTCTGCAATGCATCAATTGGTGTTGTTTTTATAGCTTCAGTTATTATTCTTAAGATACTAGATTGTATTGTATTCAATTTAGTTTTAAGTTGGCTGTTTATTGTGGATACTAATCTTATTTCCGTAGAGCAAGGACTTTATGTGTCATTAAGGAGATCTATGGATCCTCCCCATTTGATGCCTACTAATCGTCTTAATATGTTGTTCTTCTTATTGATGGATGCAATGGTAGCTCATATTTGGCAAAATCCTATCAGAAAACAGTCCACAATGTCTCTTAAGTTTGGCACTTGTCATTTTTTCACTCTTCAGCTTAAGCTTCAGAAAGAGTTAAAATGGAAACATTTTCTTCAGTGTTTTGCAAGCAATGTGTACAAAAATTCTTTTCGCTGATGAAAAAATATTCACAATTCAACAATTCTTCAACCATCAAATTAATGAAAGTTTATGCCTCAAGAAGCTTGAGACAAAGCTCAAAGAGTTCTTAGAGGGTCATCATAGTGCTTCCAAAATGGTATGGTGGGGCGTGTCTTATGATGGTACCATTCAGCTGCATTTCTGAAAAAGGAGTGAAAACCTCCACCCAAGTATATCAGGATACTATGTTGGAGTCTTTGAGCAACATCTTGTTAAATACCGAACATTAGATCTTTCAACAGGATTCAGTACCAATCCACAAGGTAAAGAGAACACAAGAATGGCTTTGAGCTAATGTACAGTAATTCATTTCACCAGTTGACTGAACCCATTATCTATAACTTGAAGAAATGGCCTGCAAGAGATACACTCCAATATTACAAGTTTACGGCACTCCCTGTAAACTGATGAAGGCATTGACAGACTTTCCATTAGAGACCTTGCATTCTACAATTGAAGAGTGACAGAAACTTAAACATCGGTTAAGGCCAGAGATGAACATTTTGATTAGTGATTCATACTTTGTATGCAAAGTGCATATAAATACCTAAATGGGGAAAGGTTAGTGTGAGAAGTTTGGTGATAGAGCAAGTATAGTTTAGGGTATCCAGTTGAATGAAGAACATTTTAAAGCAATGCATGAAATACACACACACACACAAAAACACCTGAGTTAAGTTAAGAAGATAAAGAATCCATTATTTCCCATTTTCCATTATCTGGAAAATAATGGATGGGTAATGTATGGATGGAGAGAGAATGCCTAAGGAAGAAAATTGTTTAATATTGAAGAATATTTTTCGCACTGGCATAAAAGATTCAGGTGGAGGCTGGAATTATTTTATAGCTGAATAATGAACAAGAGTTCACTGTGGTATCCATATTTTGTAATAATGACACATTTTCATAATAAATGTCATGAATCTTATTGAGAAACTCAGAGCAATTGGTGGTACAGGAAAATACATATCACAATTCCAGAAAAGGGACAAAAGAAATTGTGAAAGAAGCTAGAGAAAATGCAATGCAGTTCAAATAAATCTCTAAGATCAGTGGTAGAAATAAAACAAGACAATTCTCTGGAAATAAACTGATTAATATATATAATATAAAATAAAAAGAAAAATAAAGTAACACTATTAACAATGTAACAAATGAACAGTAATTATAATAGTAGAAAAGGATAACAATCACTGCCAATTATTCCACAATATACATCTAACCCTTTGTTCCTTAAGTAGAGAGAAGTACAGAGCTGGGTAAAGAGAGTGGAAAAAAAAGACTAGAAAAGGCAGGAATGCAGAATGTATGACAGCAAGGAGAAATGAATATGGTAGGATTATGGGAGGATGTGAGAATGATGGAACATATAGAAAAAACATGTGATTTGAAGTAGTTTTCAAGATTAAAATTTTATACAGAGATAAAAATAACTGGGCACGGAGAGACAGACAGGAAGAGTGGGGCTTTCCTTGAATGAAATCATGTACAATTTTTTTTGAAAGGCTATAAGGGGAATACTGTAGAAGAATGTGGTATGTGTGTGGAGCATGGAAGGAATGTTTCATTGTTTAGTGCAATGCAAGGAAATTGAAAGCTGGAGAGAGAAAATCTGGAAATGAAAATGCGATATATGGCAAGAAGATTGTAGATTAACAGGCTGTGGAGTACAAAGAATTAAAAGAACAAGGGTCTATTTATGGAGAGTGCGAAAAAGATTGTTTTTCAGGGAAGATTAAGAAAAGGGTGCTGAATGGAAGGGAAGTTAAAAATATGCATTAAGAGTTGTAAGGTTAGAATAGAAATTGTATCTAAACATATCGGTTAAGGTAAACTAAGTTTGTAATGTTCATTATTTGCTATGTCAGAACAATATCTGGCACAACATGCCTGTCTCTAGGGATAAGAGGGCATGGTTATTTCCCCCTTTTTAGCATAGGATATTATATAGTTGGGAAAAATTAATTTGCTACAATAATTACATTCATCACACTTCTATGAACCTGTCAAAAATGTCAAAATCATATTTTTTGTATGGTATTTAATACTTTTTACTGCTGAGGCAGCATAGGCAATTAGAAGATGCTACGTGAGATGAAAATGAAAAATTGGGAAAATATTTTTTTGTGAGAATCAAACCCAGAACCCCAGCTCACAACTCTGTGCCTTAAGAACCTCCGCTATCCATGTTAGTCAGTACATTCTACCGTGAATCATCAACATGTAAGCTTTAAATATTGTACTTACGAAGCTGTTGACAATGGAGTGGCAATATAACATCAACTTATGTATTCACTTTTTTACACTTTACTCCATTCACTTACACAAAAGTAAGATGCGTTTCAGGAGAATCTCTCCCATCTTCAGTAAGCAACGCATCTTACTTTTGTGTAAGTGAATGGAGTAAAGTGTAAAAAAGTGAATACATAAGTTGATGATATGTTAGCTTTAGTTAAAAAAAACAGCCAGAGGTGCAAGGAGTTAGTAATTGCAAAGATCTGCAGTAACCATCACCTAAGAGCTGTCATGGAGTGTGAGGTTCTTTTTAGTATCATCTAAACTGGGTAAAGTTTTAAAATGTTAATATTTTAAGATTTTTCAGTTGCATGTTTCTCTCATTCTCATACATTCATGCACACACACATCAGCATAATTCTTTTTTCACTATAATTTAAAGTACTAATGAATAAAATCCTGATACAAATCCATATGTATCAATAGGTGGCAAGATAAGCTTCTGGCACAACAAGCAAACTTCCTATGGCTGCTCCAGCATCCTCTGCCATTTATCTATCGTCATCTAGTATAACACAAGTCCATGCAAAGTGTATAAGTAGAGGGTTGTCTATAACTTTTGTCCAAGGGTGTTGATAAATTGTTTGATATATAATATTGGAAATTTGAATTAATACAATCTTAATTGTTTGGGCTGCTTTGTTGTTTTTTTTCAGCACCTAAACCACAGCAAACGTACTGTATGAAAGTGTGTTTAATGCTCATTATCATTACTAAGGCATCAAAACCAGCGAACAATGATGAGGCATAAGATGAAATGATAAATTGTAAAAAGATTATTTTTGTGGAAGGAAGGATTCCTGTCTACATTTTGCGCACCTCCTTAGCATTTGCCATTGATGAGAATTCACGAAAACCTGGAAGAAACCTGTCAGGGAAGACAATCCTGGCAGGATTCAAACCACAGACATTCCATTCACGAGTTTGAACCTTAATACCTGGAAATTCTTGATGTAAAGCAAAAATTGATACAAAAAACTACAAGGTACACCAAGTGCAGTGGATCAGGTGAAAACAATTGGGACTCACATTTGGAGGTCCCCAAGTTCAAATCCTTTGGGGCTGGCCATTTTGACCTTGAGTTTTTTTGGGTTTCCCATGGTTACTTAGGCAAATGTTAGCATGGATCTTTCCTTTCCATAAATTTTGTGCTCTCTCATTTCATCTCACTGGTTGTTACAGGGTCGAAAGTGCCAGGGTGAGGTGGACTGGTACAGTGTGACTGTGGCTTGCATTCTGGAAAGATTTCTGCTCCAGCATCTGGTATGAAAGCAGCCCTGAACTCTTCTGCCATCATCAGTGTTCTTTCTGGAAAAAATGTTAAGGATGCACTCTTAAGTTGTTCTTAAACAAGATTTTCACTGTTTTTTTTTTTTTCTTCTATGAAGGGCCATTAGTGGTTGACTGTATGTCAAAAGGAATTACAATGAATGAAGAATGCGAAGACACTTAAATTTGGATCCTTTATTTGAAGAGCTGAGTGACGATGGCTAATAAAGACAGGAACTTCAAGGTTGTTGCTTTTGCATGACAATGCATCTCCTCACAGAACAGCTGCAAATTTGAGGAAGTTGCTAAAGTCCAGTTGTTTGACCATCCACCCTACAGCCCTGACCCTGCACCATGCAAATTCTGGTTGTTTCCTCGAGAGAAATCTTGCATTGTTGGAAAACCTTTTAAATGAATGCAGGACTTTGCTCAAATTATAAATTCAACTCTGTTGACTATATCTCAGTCCAAGTAGCATAGTCGTTTTAACAAGTGGTTGCATTGTATACATCTCTGTGGAGGATTGTAAGGATAAGTTTTCAAATTCAATCCCAACTTGGACTTTAAGCTGAACTCGCAAAACTTTTTGAATGCCTCTCATAATTGTGGGTGAACAATGTAGTTTTATGATTACTTCTGAAACTTGGACAAAGAGAAATTAATTTATCTTGTCCCAAGTGAGAAAATTTTTGTGTGAATATTTTGGAAACTGAAACGTCAATGAACTAAGTTTTGGACAATGAACTAATCAGGAAGTCACTAAGAAGCTAGATTCCATTGTGGGTCAAGCCCGTGGCCAAGGTTCAAATTTAGGTGGGTCAAATTAAATTTTAGAAGAGATACCTGATTCTTCTTTCTTATTCTAAGATAACAATTACAGAGCACCAATAATAAAATAATTCAATTTTAGGCCTGCAGTGGGGCTTATTTTTTCTCACTTGAGAATAGTTTTAGCTCACTAAAATAATAGAATTACACAGGCATACAATTTAAATGCCTATTGTGTGACAAGGAAGTTGTAGCTCACTTTATTTATGAGCTGATGCAGTTCTTTCACATCAAATACAAATTCTGAAAATAATAGTAACACAAGGTCACAAGTCAAGATGCAATGATTACTATAGATTGGCTGTATAGTTCATATTTTATTTAAACAAAGGTTGCCAAGCTTTCCTGTTTGCACAAGTTTACTTCTTAAAAATAAGTTTTAGTTTTATATTTAATAAAAGCTTAGGGGGGGAATATTAAGGGGGCATTGCCCTCCTTAACCCCTTCATGGCTATAGGCTTGTTGCTGGGTCTCTAAATATGACTAGAACTGTTCTCCATTGAGCCTGTGATGATTATAGAACATAACAAAGCCATTCATTACATGTAGTGCTTATTACATTCCTGTCCTTAAAGACTTCATGTTGTTTAGCAAACAGTAGATTAACATCTCTTATTTGATGACAGACCCTTGGCCAAAGTTTATAGACTACATGGCTGGTCTCTGCTATGCAAAACTATAAAGTTAGTATGATAGGTGAGCTGGCATTTAATAGTTTCACCACATACCATTTTTGTATGCCAATTACGATCTAGTCCATAAGTTTCTGGCCTAACTATTTGATAGGTGGTTGGTTGCTTGGTCATTGGGTATACTGATATTTATAATTTTTTCCCTAGCTTCCCAATAAGAGCTTCCAATATTTTTTCATTTCTTTATTGCTATCAAGTTGGCTGCATTTCAGTAGATGTTCTTTGTTTAGGATAGTATTAGTTTCCTTACACAATGGGTAGTGGCTGTCCTTGACTAACTTATTCTGAAGAGATGTTCCGACAGGCAATCCTGCCCAACAATTAAGCGGCATTGGCCAACTCCAATTTTTCTTGATTTCAATAAAAGATGTTTGAAAGTCTTTAAATCTTCATATGGTTTTCCTTTTAAGTTTTTGTGGATATTTTGTTGTTCTTGTTTAGGTATTAATCTTTTTATGAGTTTCAATTTAGAACAAAGTTCTAGTTCAAAAGGTGGTTTTAGTTTTATGGTGGCTGCTTTTTTTGCTGAAGAAGATCAGCAAGCACATTCCCCTTTAATCCCACCTGGCTCGGGATCCATTGTAAAACTAATTCTGTTTTTCTGATCTGGACCGTATGATATAGTTTCCTTATTTCATTTATAGTTTACGTTGTCGGGTAAATGAAATTCATTATACTTTATGGTGCTGCTTTAGAATCATTTGAGAAACAGTTCTTTTATTTATGTTAGATCTATACAGATTTTCTGATGCATTTAATGACCATTATTTCGCCATCAAAATTGTTAGCATACTGTCCCAAAGGTGTGCATTGAGAGAATTCTTCACAGTATATTCCAAAGCCTGCTTCTCTATTTTTAAGAGATCCATATGTATATACTCTACCTATGTATCATTGGAATAATAGTTGTTTACTGTACCAAGTGCCGTCAATCTTAATACCTCAGGTAGGTCATTCTTCTTCTAGACCATTGTATCCAGATTTAGTTTCAAACTAATATCTATATATTGCAAAGGATCAGTTGGTATAATGGCAGATTTAGTGTTTATTTTTAAAATTTTGATTAAATCTTCTTTCTGTATGTAATTTTTGAAATTCTGTTGTGTTTTTAATTGTTGTCAGAAATATGAAACCATTTATTCCTGTGCTGATTACTTTTTAATTTCTGTCCCAGTATTAATGTTTTAATCTCTAGCTGTTTTTATTGGCAGGTTGCTTATTTGGTAGGTGATTGGACAATAATATAGGGAGCATTTTTCAATGCAATTTTTCTTTACTTCAATGCATTTTTCATATCTCTGAATTAACATTTAATTAAAAAAAAAAAGTAAGAAGCTTTGTCTGGTCTGCAAAATGCCAGAAAACAGCATCCTTCAACTCATCTTCATTCTTGAATCTCTGCCGTTGAAGATCAGATTTCATTTTTGAAAAACAAGTAATTGTCCAGGCTGCATTGTAGATAATCCAGCTCCTGGAAGCCACATGTGAGCACAGCAGCCATGTGGACTGGTGTGTTGTTGTGCAGCACATCAAGTTGTTAAATCAGCATTCCATGCCTCTCTTTCTTGATGCAGTAGCTCAGCAATGAATTTCCAATGACCATTATGTTCAAAGTCTTAAATCAGAATTTCTCTTAGTTCCAAAAAATTGCTACCATAACCTTCTTCGTGGCCTGTATGACATAGGCCTTTGCCATAGGGGAGTTGCTTCTTCATTCTTCCATCACTCTATCAATTCTCTTTTAGAAAAAGGGTCCTGGTAGAGGATAAATTTTATCTCTGGACAATGAATTCCAATATTGCCCACTCGTTACCATGGCAAAAGTTCAAACATTTCTGACAACATTCCACTAAACTGCTAAAAGAATCTAGAGCATTCATGCAAATGTTGATGACGCATGTGAAAGACAGTTGTTTTAGAAAGCCCCACCTATGCAGCTATTTATGTTCTAAAAACTTCCTCTTTAACAAGTTAGGTATTTTCTTAATTCAATTCATCTATCCTCATGTGGGTCAATTTCAAGGCTCTCTTTGTCGAACAACATAATTTTGATCATTCCTTTATAGTGTAATATGAAGCGAAGCTTCCCATACTCACTGTCAAGGCACAGTTTTAATATCATTTGGTGAAAGTCCGACTTTAGTTAAAAATTTCATCACTGCTCTGAATTCAATTTTGAACATCATGCTGTATTATACCCCATCTCTGACTTGAATTATTACTTTTTATTTAATGACACTCTTAGCATCCCATTTAATTTAGGGTATGAAATGGCCAATAAATTTTGCTCAGAAGCCTCTTCTTTCAGGCTTAAGATTCCTTTATGTTTTGTAAATCTATGATACAGGATCAAAGGCTTTACTTCCCTTCTGAAATCATATTTCACTTTTTACACCCTTAAAAAATTCATCAACCCTGGCTGGGATTGATCTCGACCTTCGGTCTATGAGGCAAGTATGTTTACCACTAGATTATCAGGATTGACTTAAATGAGCTTCTCAAAGTAAATGACTTGCATGGCTGGAAAGAAAATTCAGCATTTACATTCCTGTCAGCACAAATACTGCAACAATGTCTTCTATATCAGGCTGGAAACTTATGGATCGCACCTTGTAAATTGCCTACAAAGGCTTATGTGAGCTCACACTTTTGAAAGTTAATTTCATTGCTCTTAGGTAACTTTTTTGTTAATACTAATGATTAATGAACATGATCAGATATATATGGAAAGGAGCAGTATGGGCTTAGTTGTTTGCAATCTCTGAGAAAATAATTTTCACACAGATGGCGTATTTTCCAAAGGTGAGGGATGAACAGTCAATGTTAAGACAAGAGTCCAGCTGCAGCAGTGACTGTAAAAAACTAACCATATTGGGAATGCATTATCATAACTCTCTGTGAACACAAACTATAGTTATTCCTGCTGTTATAGATGCACACAAGAAGCAACATTTTTCTATGTCAAAACATGAAATAAATAATTAATGTATTGAATAAAAAGTGGAAGGCAAATGTTTGGTCTCTACCAATAACCAGCCGCACAGAGTCATGCAAAAGCTAGGGATTTTTTAACTGTCAACACTATAATTAATGGTAATTTAATATTGGAAAACATCACAAAAGTAGAGCACATAGACTATTGCCTTGTTATGCTGTAGGAAACTGCACTAACATTAGGTCTATGCATAAAGCACCTAGTACAAGAAATATGTTCTCTTTAACAGAGGCATATGTCTATCTGCACAATTTATCATCATTTACAAGGTAAGTTAGAAAAATGGTACTATGAATATAGTTAAATGCTTCTCTAGTGATCCCTGGTTATTACAAGATAGTTATAATGGAAAGTAAAGTACTTGCTGTGTTGAAAACAATGTCAAAACTCTAACAATTCACCATTCTGAAACCATGTTCTATAGGCTCAAATACAATGTCCAAGTACATTAGAATAAGGCATTAAGTCATACTTCTGGTTCTATCCTCAAAATCCTTGAGGAAGTGGAATGGGAACAGGAACCCACACCATAACTTTCAGTGAAATTCCCATGAAATCACTTAATGGAATTTTGGATCTACAGATTCCTGAAAAAGGCTCTAGGAAAGAGCCATTCCTGTAATACAGAGACAGCCTTTAGAAAACCTGAAAGAAATGAAAAAACATGGATATGCTTGTAATATGTAAAGGTCTTCAGGGGAAAGTGAAGTGCACAGCTATTGCTTACATGGAGACATCAAATATGATAGGTGATGGAGATATGACTTTTTCTTAACTCTTTTCTGTCAAAATCCAACATGATCTAATGCCCTGTACATGCATAAAATACTAAGATTCAATAGAATCTGATCCATAAATATCAGTTTTCCATTAGTAATTTTTTCTGTCACAAATGTTGAAATGAGTGTTTGTGCCTGATTCCAGGTATCTCAACTACAAGTTAATACCAAATCTCTCCCTGGTAAAGTCAGAATTCCACATTTATTTAATTTTTCTTTGTGAAGCTATCATATGCTGATCAATATACGTGCCATAACAACGAGCAGTTTAAGTGTGTTATTAAATATTGTGTGTGATAAGTGGCATTGTATATGCTAATTGTGTAATAAAAAGCAGAATGGAACATTGACGGATAAGAAAAATTAGGCAGCATTGCTAGAAAGTGACTGCTACAATAATTTTTCGTTTAGTGAAGATGACAAAAGAGACAGTTTAAGTGAAAGAGAAAGTAATTATGTTATCCCTCCTCCATATGCTGTAACTTCTACCACTAGTGATTATGATAGTAAGGATAATTTTGGAGAGATGTGAGTTGTCATTAATCTAAATTAAAAAAAAAAAAAAAACTGTAATCTTTCGAACATCCTTAACAAGAAATATTAAATTTTAAAAATTAACACAAAATTGTTCAACAATTGTAATAGACATCAAAATTAGTGTGAAAAGTTACTATCTCAAAATGTAAAAAATGAGAAATTTTAATTTCAAAAACCGTAAATTAATAATTAATATATTTTTTAAACCTAGAGACATGATAGTCATAAAAATCAGAACATGTAGGATATATAAGGGCCTGTCAATAAAGACTGAGAATTATTTTTTTTACTTACGAATTACACTAGGCAGGATCAAGGTTGATACAGTCTTTTGATTGAAGTAGTCTCCGTTGAGTTGCAAGCACATGGCTTAATATGTCTGTCAATCCTAGAAGATGTGCTAAACAGTTTTTTGACATTGTCTACAGTACTACCTCTTCTTTCTTCATGGCAACCATTGATGAACCAAAGCACTGGCCTTGCTGCTCATTTTTGAGATGAGAGCACAGAAAGAAAGTCGCACAGAGATAGGTCTGGGCCATATGGAGGATGAGGTGCTATTCAATGTTTTTTTTTGGTCAAAAGTTGGGCAACAATGTTGCAAACATGAGAACCTGCATGTCATGGTGAAGGTGCAGACCAGATAGATGCATATCAAGCAATTTTATTCAGATATGTTTGACCAGGGCACTCAAACAGGCTTGTAATACTGCTCATTATCTTTTCTTTAGAGGGGAATGTATTGATAAACCATTCCATGATAGGTGATGAACAAAATCACAACCTTTCCTGCTGACTAAACAACCTTATCCTTTAATTGATATTTTTATGTGATTTAGTTGAACTACACACTTTTTATGCTTCATTTACTTGTCATAATATATAGAACCGGTTTCCAGAACAATTTGTTCTCATTATCAGCTAAGCTAAAAGTCAACTGTCAGATGAATGAAATGTTCTCGAAACTGGTTCTATATATTATGACAAATAAGTGAAGCATTAAGAGTTTGTAGTTCAACTAAATCATAAATAATATCAATTATATGATTGGCTTCAATCTGCAAGTTCCAATTAACATTTTAATCTTATCCTTCTTTGGTGTTGGAGAACCAGGTGAGCTCGCCTGTTTGCTTTTGGCATCATAAGTGAAACCAAGTCTCATCACCTGTAATAATGGAATTCAGGTATGTTTTGCCATGCTCTGCTGTCAGATGCTGTAACATGTCCACTCATGCCATCTTCTGTTCTGGATCCAGAACCCAGCTGGCACATGCATCTTACGAGGTGGTATCCACAATATTCGGTGCTGCCATTTCGACAGTAGCTGCAGTAGAGTTTTGTTCCGCTAGATGGCAACACTGGCACATCTGATAGGTGAATGTTTAAAGTTTCATGCAGCTGTGTAGAGATTCTATAGTACTCTTATTGATACTCTGTGTGTAGTGTGTGGCGATTTTATGATGGATCCAAGATTAGAACAGAGAGTGTGTATCAAATTCTGTGCAAATCTTGAGAAAAATGCTACGGAGACCCTGGCAATTATTCAACAAGTATTTGGCAGACAAAGCATGAGCCGTACACATGTGTTTAAGTGGCATGCTCTCGGTTCAGGGCAGCCATTGAAGACGATGCTCATATCGATAGGCCCGACAGCTGCATAACGCCCGACATTGTTGCCAAAGTTCAACACCTCGTTCGTGAGGATCGACGTCGAACCATTGAAGACTTTGCTCATGAAGTGGGAATTGGTTATGGGACATGCCAACGAATCTTAACTGATCAATTGGGCATGTATTGTGTCGCTGCAAAATTTGTGCCAAGAATCCTGACTGCTGATCAGAAGGTGCAGCGTGTTAAAGATTGCATGCAGCTTCGTCAGGCCGTATCCGATGACCCAACCTTCTTGTGCAGGGTATCACCGGCGACGAAAGTTGGATGTACGCTTATGATCCAGGAACAAAACAACCTCCCAGTGGAAGAGCCCGAACTCACCAAGACCAAAAAAAGCGAGACAAGTGCAGAGCAAAGTCAAGAGCATGCTCCTCGTTTTCTTTAATATCAAGGGGACTGTGCACAAAGAATTCGACCTACCAAATCAAACAGTGAATTCCACGTACTACTGTGACGTTTCGCGACGGCCCAAACTTTGACGAGGGAGCTGGCTGTTGCATCACGATGATGCGCCTTGTCATAATTCCTTATTCACCAGGAGTTTTTAATGAAAAATTAACATGACGGTTGTCCCCCACCCACCTTACTCGCCTGATATGGTTACCTGTTCGCTCTATTCCCCAAGCTGAAAGGACGTCGGTTCGACACAATTGAGATTAAAGAAGAAACGCTATCTGTGCTAAACACCATCAAAGAACATCAGTTCCAAGACGGAAAATGGCAGAATCGCTGGGACCAGTGTATACATGTGGAAGGGAACTACTTCGAGGATGACGGCTGTCATTGGTCTCAAAGTAAGTTTTTGACCAGATGGCAGCACCCGCCCAGAATACTGGATACCATCTCGTATTTATAAGTGATCATGCAGAATGGTGAATGCACTACCATGACAAATCTGTAACTGTCTACCCACTGTTATTCATGGATTTTCCGAAACATTGATGCAGCTGTGTTAATCATGGTTTCATTCACTGCAGTTTAAAGCACCTGGACCACCCTGCTTTGTTATTGAAACAAGGCCCTCCTTAAACTCTTTAAACTACTGAAGTGAAATTGATTGTGGCAGAATATCACCACCTTGTAGCTTGCTGTAACATTGCATACATTTCCATACTGGATTTGATAGGCAGAGGCAAAACTTCATAGCAGCATACTGCTCATTACAAAGTAATTCCATTTTATGCAACTGACTGGCAAACATTCGCTCTTTGCTGGCATTCGTTACTAAGATGCATATGCATGCTCATACACATTTTAAATTTTCTCCATCAATCACGAGAGATTTTTCTTCTCATGAAAAATCATTTTGCCACCATATTAAATGTGCATAAAAATAAAAAAATAAATAATTCTCAGTGTTTGACTATCCCTTATATCCTTGGCCATAAACAAAAAATAAAACTATATAGTTTCAAAATTGGGTATAAAAATTGCCATTAAAATCTTGTATTTTGCCTTAATTACAACCAGCAATTTTAACCTGGCAGCAAAAAGGTTAAGATAAAACACAAATTTGTTAACAGAGATCACAAACAACTCTCCACAGATTTCCTAAATAATTTGGCTATAAATTCAGCAAATTGTTCTTAATGAGCAAAGCTCTGCTGACTATTATAGAGATCATCTTTTAAGTACTAGCTATAAACACTAATCAAATAATCTTAGGACTCTTAATAAATTATGCTAATAGTTGCAATGTTACATCTTGAAGCACTTTCAAACATGCTTCAAAATACAGCATGAGAGAGGGGGAAAAAAAAGAAAAGAAAAAAGTAGAGGTTCTTTTGGGCACTGGTGTTCAGTGGCAGCTAAAATCTTGTTCACCACCATTTGCCTTCAAGCATTAGACCCATAGCGATCCATACAAACTGCATGAACCAACATTAGACACTAACACAATGGCAGGACTCCAAGGCAATATGGCTGTTTCCAATGCTGATGCAGTTGTTTATTAAATCATGTGAGCAATTTACTCCACATAGCATAATTACGACATTAATTGCTCTCTTTATTTATTTTCTTCTAATAAGTTTTTCAACCTCAGTACATAGTACAATATTTCTATAATTGATAGACAATGCTTTGGCTGATTAGCAGAAATTGTATATTTTGAAGTAACTTTTGATGTGGTATAGTAAAAAATATGACTGGGAACTGTAATTAAACTGGAACTGAAAAAGAACAGGGATGAGGAAAACAAAAAAATACCTGGATTTAACATAATCACAATTTTTATTTTAATTCCTTGTACTTGCTGCTTACAATTAACACTGTTAAATATGTTAATTTAAACACTAGCCACGCCAGTTTAGGCAGGCAAATTCAGGGTGAAGTGTTCATGCTACAAATGTCTGATAGTTTCCCTCAGAAAATGCAGCTTCATTCACTCCTCAACCTCCATCTGTACACCTCAGTGTCTCATTCTCACTTACTATGTCTGGAAATGTTTTTTTTATCTATGAAAACTTTCATGCACTCCTTTCAACTCTACCCACAACCCCACACAATTCACACGCTTTTCATTTCTAACACATTCTGCATTATTTTCTAAACTAACTTACAAGTAATGCTGACAGTTTCATAATTGATGCATCAAATACAGGTTTAACCAAGCATCATGTAGTATAAATTGTACTATTTTTAGAGTTTCATTCAGATATAGTAGCTTTGATGCATCAAACATGTTACAGCAAACTTCACATGATAAAATGCAACAATAAAGCATTTTAAACTATATGTATAATAAAAATAACATACTCAAAAAGTTCTGCTACAACACCATCAGCTTCATGATCATTGGCATGCTCAGATGCACTGTAATTATGATGTAATATATTTAAAAAAGTATGCTATAAAATGTGGTAGATACTTTTCATCAAGGTTTACAATGAGGGGTTGTCAAACTTATTACCCCTTGTGATCATGATGTCGTCGTATGAATGTTCCTGTGTTAACTCCAGAACCACATGTTTTTTTAACACAAGAAGAGTATAGAACTTCTGTGCAGCCTGTTTTCTGTTATTTCGCTGTGTCATTTCAGAAAGGTATAATTTATCACTTCTTAACAGTTTATTTTTTACAATATGGTACATTTGTCCTGCACGTTTATTTAACACTCTTTCTTCAAACTGCTCATATGTCTCATCTGTCTGTTGTTCTTCTGGAGGGCCCACGGATGCAGGAAACTCATAGTCTTCATTCCAAGGTGTTGTTGCACCTTTCTCACACACTGCACCAGGAGTTTGAGGTGCTGCATTCTGTCCATCATAACCCATATTTGCCATTGATGGGTTATTCGAGTCGTAGCCCATGTTCTCCATATTTGGTGGATGTTCCTCTGGTGGTGGCTGCTGTGGAGCAACTTGTTCTGTGACTGGTGGTGCAGGAGCTGATAAATGTTCTGTTTGATCTAGTATGGAATGTACTTGCTCGGAGGGTATCAGAGGCATCTCGACGTCTAAATTGAGTTGTGAAGGTAAAGAAATGTTTGGAGTGGGAGGAACCGTTGGGGTAGCTACCATCGTTGCGAGATGAACTGGGTCAAGAGCTGACATATCAGGCACTTCCGGTTGAGGAGTAGTAGGAGGTAAATAGCCTTGAGGGGTCCCTGGAGGAGCCACGGTTGACATATCAGGGAGAACAGTTGGCTGAGGTATGAACGGTTGTGGAGTTGCTGGTTGAACTGACATCATAAGCTGATGCATGTCCACTGGTTCTTGCTGTGGCAATGTTTCTTCTACTTCTGCAAGCTTCCGTTTACGTGCTATACGAGTATGCTGTAACTCTGCTTCTGTGTCCTTTATTTGTTCTAGTGTTAACTCTTCTTCATTTACATCCCCAACAATGGCATTTTCACAGTTTTCTGCAGCTCTGCTAGTTAGATGCTTCTGATATAGCTTAGACAGTGCTTTTGCAAAAGCAGAGCATCCTGGCACAGCAAACAGCTTTTCTACGCCACCCGTCTCTTTCCAGTGCATGAGTCGTTTGGTGGGTGGAGCCAGATCTAATGTTGTGACAATGTCGCTGGTGTCCGAGAGCTGTGCTTTCATTTCTTCTCCAGAGATGTTTTTTATTTCATCTACTATCAACTTGCGCTTCCGCTTGGGCTTTACAACTCCCTTTAGCGTTGACACATCTACAGGAGCCAGAGCAAAGCTTTCTGCTTCATTCTGTAATAATGTAGTTTGATCATTGGAAATGCTTCCAACATGTTCATCAATATGATCTGAATAAGCTTGTTCTGAAGGAGGCACATGGAGGTGTGGTTCAGATGGTGGTGGTTCCAACAATAAGGCTTGGGCTGGAGTAGATGGACAGGAATCTCCATCAATGCTATTTGCTCCAATGGAGGCAGGATCTCCATAGTGATCGCCCATATCTTCATCAATATCATCTGCTGATGTTCCTTGTTTGCCCGGAGGCTTCCCATGCTCTTCCACTGTGCGTACTGCAGGAATCTCATTTGGCATTGGAGCATCATCAAAGAATCCATCCTCAAACAGTCCACCAGCTATGATATCCTGTCCCAAATTGCCCCCAAATCCATCATCTCGAATTGGTGCATCTATTTCTAATGCTGGTCTTGATGACTGACTACCTGAAGTTGATGGCTGTGGTTCTTTATCTTTCTCCACATTCATATGATCTTCAGGAATCCCATCGCTAAAAAGCAAATGTGTCTGATCAAGTGGTGGTTCCAATGTTGATGCAGTTTTCATTATTTCAGATGGCTCTGTGTCAAAACTCATGTCTCCAAAACCTTCATCATTTGTTACAACAAGATTAATATTGCCATAATCTTCTCTCATGGTGATTTCCTCTGCTCGTGTCTGATTTAGGCTAAACTGGGCTTCTATATCAACATCATTTAACTCAGGCATTGCTGTGTCAAAATCATGAAATACCTCAGGCAAAGTGATTGCATTTACATTTGCCTCTCTGTGCTCTTCTGGCAGGTCAACCATGCCAGGCCTAAAGGCCATTTTGATTTTAACAAAGGCTTCATTGCAGTCAGCCAACAAATACTTGGCTTTGCGTGAGTAGATTCGCACCACACCCAACAGTAAATGACCTGAAGTCCGCAAGGCCATTTTGACCTTTGGCTGTAAAATTCCATCCACTGATTTTTCAATGTTTGTTTCAAACACATGAGCCTTGGTGAGCTTTCCTTCCCAGTGAGCAGCAAGCCATATACGGGCCAGTGGCCCCTTCTTAGCCAACACAAAATGGGCATAAAACATCTTCCAAAATGTTTACTATTTTGGCAGATATGCACCTTCCTTATACAACACTTCTCTCTTTTATTATAAAACGTAACACAATTTCTTCTAAAACACAATAAAATATCACAAATGAATACACTTCAAAATTTTCACCCTGTGATGTTTCCACATGAAAAATAAGCCCCTTTCAAAGCTGCCAACATTCACAAAACTGATGGTTTCATGCTGATACAGCAACAGATATATTAAAATGTTTACACAGTGACAACACACAATTCAGATCCTGAGCAAACTATCAGAGTTTGCAGTATTGCATATTATCATAATATTTCCACTGCATGGTAATTATTGCAAAATTTCAAACCAGTAGCACAGAAGCTGCCAACCCTTAAGGATCACACTGCCTCAAAAACTCAAGGATGCAGATTTGTATCCTATGATGGGCAAGGATGGATTAAAATATGCTTGTCCATGTCTTTTGTTGCCCTAAGGTGCTGGCCTTGTTACCATGGAGTACCATGAATGTATCTGTGCCTAGTGTTGGTTCGGAAGGTTTCACATGAAACCTCATCAGCCTTAGACCTAATGCCTGATTGCAGTTTTTGATGAACACAGACGCTGCTGTTAGTTCTGGGGACGGCAATTTTTAAAACTTCATTTTCTCCTGCAAAACACAAGCAAACTGAACGTAATACAGTGCAGGAGAGAGATGTGACTTCTGTGAAAACCAGTGGCCACCATACCCCGTCTAAATACTGCCACTTCTTATTTAGAAGTAATTTCCTAAACCATCTAAAATCTTATGGTTAAAGTATATTTTTGGAAGAAACTATACATGTGACTGATTATGTGCATAACTGGTAGAAGTTTCTTATATAACATTAAAAAGAAAAAAACAAAACTTTCTCATTGTGCAAAATTAACACTATGTTGAATCCTGGTAACTAAAGTCACTAACAAGAAACTTCACTATGTGCATCCCAAAACATAAACCTCAACTAGAATAAAAGTTCACCTCCTTTGCATAAATACAACAGTAGACAAAAATGGAATTACAAATCAATTCATAAATGCACACACATTAACCTAGACCTAAACTGAAGTGAATCCTCGAAACTGATGGACACAGGGTTTACTGCAGCTTTCTATAACCTAATGGCATCTGCTCGCTTTCTTTTTAACAAGTATAAACCAAATAAATACAACAGTGGACAAAAATGGAATTACTAATCAATTCATACATATACAGACATTAGCTTAATCCTGACTTCGAGTGAATCCTAGAAACCAGAGGACCCAGTGGTTTATTACTTTTGTAATAATATCTTCACCTACTCTGCTGTTATGCAAGTTTAAAACTGGCTCACATACATGGAAGGGATGTTTGAAAGTGGGATGCATATATTGAAATTTCAAAACTATTTAACAGCAGGCATTGAATTCAATAGCTATTTCAATTATTGCATTCACTCTAAGTGAGAGAACCAACAATCCAAATGTGTTTTGGCTGCATAAAAGGTAAAAAAAAGCAAGTAGTACAAACATTTAAAATAGCATTACTGTATCAAGAAACAATGAATTAACCATTATAACTGAAAAAAGGCAGTGAAGAACCGGGAGTGTTTGCTTAGATGCGGCTGCTGAAGCTATAGGTGGTACCTAAATGTTATTTACCATTTCATTTGCAGCTAAAATGCGATCGTTTCCGCGTATTTCGTACATCTTACGCATACATTTCACGCAATGGTTTAACGGGTGGGGTTAAACGCTAGCAAACTTCGTACACCACTTGTTACAAATTTTGCTTCCTTAGTTCATTACTGTTGTACAAATGACGATAACAGCAACTATGATAACCAAACTTCACTTTATAGTATGAAAATGTGGAGACGAACAAACAGCGTAGGTACACCACTGATACTTATATTTTAGAAAAGTGTTTCAAAATAATACAGTAACGTTTACGCATATTGGGTAAGTTCAAATATTGCGTCCATGAAAAAACTGACATTACTGTGTGATTGCATATTTTGAAGTTGCGATTTCATAACTTCAATATGCTCTCCTAACTCTTAATTATGTGTACCATGTTTCAAGTATATTCTGCTTTCTGTATTATTATATCAACTTAAAAGATGATATACCTTCAAAATTATTCAGCTACGGAAATTTAACCTCCTACAATTACAAAGCAGTCGTGTGATAATTATCTTCTCTTTACGCACCATTACTGAAACACAAGACAGAGACAGACACACAGAATACTTATAAGCTTATACACAGACAGCGTCTATGCGTGGTCTATGCTTATTCATGGAGTGCTAAAAACACTGAAAGATCCTAGTGGCCGAAATTTAAGATTCGACAATTTTTTCATTATATTATATTTCTTAATCCAAAATGTGCCAGAATATATATTATAAAATGAATTTTAATACATACACCTTCATTCATTCTGAGCAGCTGGATTTTATTCGAAAAATAAATAGCCCCTTTTAGGCCAAAGAACTGTTTACTGCGGCATGTATCAAGGTGGCCCAGAACTGACAGGTAAACCAACATTTTACAGAACTTTCACGTGTTATGCTCGCCTCCATAAATATAGTTAGTGTACAAATGTAAAAGAAAAATTGTATTTTTTCGGAATACAAAAATTCCGAAAGTTCAGTCCCATCATTCTATATTTTCCACCCCCACCATCGACGAAATTACGTTACGTTCATAATAAATAGGATTTGTCACGTTGTTCAGCCTTGATGCAGGGTTAAGGGTTCTTTTGGGTGGGCTTGAAACTAATTTTGTGCCTCTTGTTTGTAAACAATTCTTGTAGTTGTTATACTATAAGGAATATTTATGCAGTTATGAACGCTACAAGTCTTTATGTTTCTACGTGTAGACTTGTATTACAAGCCGATATAGAAGATTCAACGTCTTGGACTGATTTATATCGCCTGGTTCCCTACTTAAGACAGTCTCTATCTTGTACCGTTTGCGGAAACCTCTTAATCGAACCATATACTCCTACAGAAACGAACTGTCAACATCACGTGTGCAAATCATGTAAAGGTGGAAGAAAGAAGTTAAAACCATCATGTAGTTGGTGTAAGAACTATGACAAATACGTAGAAAATGTTCAATTACGAATTTTGCTTCAGTGTTATAAAAAGTTGTGTGAATATGTTACAAGTACGGCTATTTATAGAAGTCTCGTTGTCACTTCTGCAAGTACTGCTAATAATGTAAACCCTTTGACGGGGACTTCAAGTCTTCTGGACCTTATACAGGAGGGTGCTGGCTTTAAAGACGAGTACAAGAGCACAGGGGGGTTAACAAAAACTGCATATAGTATCTTACCATGCGTTTACACAAGTACCTCTACACAAACCCAGACTGCACTGGCAAATGCTTTAGGTCCAACAGAAGCAAACAATGGGTTGTCTGCCAATGACCTCCAAGCAATAAGAACTGTCTCAAATGGGCCATCTCTTTATTCTGTGATGTATGCAGGTTCGGGAAACAAAATTACAATAAAAAGAAAAGCAAATGATTTGGAAGGGGAGACTATTGATGCTGGAAACTGTACTACAGAAGGAACAATTTCCTCGGTATGCACAGTCATTTAGAGTTAATGAAAATTACAATTAAAATGCATTGCATGTAAGTTACATCTGCAGGTTAAATTTTATCTGTGGATAATCTGCAGACTCCTGTAAAATCTGATCTCTGTAAACAGTGTACTAATTCTTATAAATATTAACAAAGGAGTTGAGCAGAAAAGGTGTAGAAAGATTACACACCCCAAAACATAATAATAATAATAATAATAATAATAATAATAATAATAAATGAATAAACCCTGAGAAGTGGAATAACTCTAGACTGAAATCAGCATTAATATTGGCATTGCACTAAATTTTATTTTGATCTTTAATTCCACCTTAAAGATATCATGAATGTCACAAATTGTGTTGTGCTAATATAAGCATACCATTTCTAAACTGTATAGTAATTCAGCTGAATAAAACTGTGTAAGGAGTTTTATATATATATAGAGGGTGCCAAAAATGTATGCACACTTCAAGCAAAGAAAACATTGTGTTAACATAACAAAACTGAATTCACACAAACAGAAAATGATGAGCACTAATCATCTTAAACTTTTACAAGTTACAACAGTTGCTCAAAATGACCATCGGCATTGATACACTTCTGAGTACGTTGAACTACTGATTGAGCAATGTTTGCAAAAGTGTCCTCAGTGATTGCAACACATGCTGTTTCAATTTCTTCCCGAAGTATTGCCAGTGTAGCTGGTTTTCTACGGTATACAACATCAATAAGAGTTCCCCTTAGGTAGAAGTTCAATGAAGTTAGATCCGGGAAACGTGGTGGAAACCTTTTCATCCTATTGCCTTTGAACTTCAACAGCATTCTTGGTTTTCCAATACCACTTCACAAAATTTCTTTCCACTGTTCAAACTATAATCTTGGTTCCATTTTGTTGTAGCAACGCTAGCATAACATAATGTGAGTCACAACTGTTTACAGAACATCATACAACAATGTTGGCTTCATTTGTTCATTGTTGATTTACGATTATCTTGGCTTCATTTGCTCATTGTTGATTTATCTGTCACGTAGCAATGCTATCATAATGTATATGAGACAGCAGTTTACAGAACATCTTACTACACATTATGCTATTTTTCAGTCAACTTTAAAATATATTAAATATATATATATATATTTATTGTGAAAGTGTGTATACATTTTTTTGGCACCCTCGGTATATGTATTGAATTTAAAAACCTTAGTTTTTTAGTGTGAAATAAACTGTAACTAAAACTGTATTTTGTTAGAAAATTATGATCAGCATATGCTTGTTAATAATAAATATCATTCATTTGGCAGACAAACTGGGTGCAAGCATTTGACGATTCATCCTCTCAACCAATCATAGATCCTGGATATTCTAACCCACCACAGGTAAGAAAGAAAGAAAAAAAAATGGCTCTAAAATTTTCATTTGACATTTCCAGTTCAAATCAAATTGTAGGCAGTGAGTGAGTAACTGCAAGTTTAATAAGCAAATTTAGGTGAAAATATATAAAATAAATCTGCCATACATAATAATGTGAAGCCGCAAATTATATACTGGTTTTACTCTTTCTATCAACTCCTTCATATAAAAGATAATAAAATCAAAGCCAAACTTTTGTGAAGGGGCTTTGGGTTTGTCTGTTCATATTACCTCAATTGGACTGAGGCAGATCTAGATCAGTTCTGTTGGTTTATTAGACAAGATGATGTGCTTAGAAGCTAAGTTATCAATGCAGTATAGATGAGTCTAACGCTTTTAATTTGAAGTAGTATTAACCTAGGTATGCATGCATTTACAATAACATTAAAATTTTAAGAACTTGGACTATCAGTTGTCACAAATTCAGATGACAGCTGTGTACTTTATTTTATATAATTTAATTTACCTTTGGCTTAAGATTGTAGATCTGTGGAATTTTAAATGGATATATTGCATGTAAACCCTTTGACAACAACCCCCCCCCCAAAAAAAAAAAAAAGTCATTGTTGATTCTACATGTCAATCGGAGAACTTTGAGGATACTTATAAACAAGTGCACGTAGCGAGTGCATACTGCATTGGGCGCTTTGCCTGTAAATGTAATGATCACAATCATAAGCATCTGGAAAGAGAACATTAGAGTAGAGTAGAGTAGAGTAGAAGTGGTTATGAGGGTACTTGTAAACAAATGCATGTAGTGGGTGCATACTGCAGTGGGCGCTTTGCCTATAAATATAATGATCATAATCATAAGCATCTGGAAAGAGAACATTAGGGTAGAGTAGAAGTGGTTAAGCAGTTTAAAAGGAATTTTTCTTCTGTGTATGCTTGGATTCAATTCCCTCACATTTATTTTATTATTTTATTTATTTGTTTATTGGTTTTATGAGTGTATATGTAGAACACTATGTTGCCTTAAATATCAAATTATATTCTAACGTATCATTTAAATTTTATGACATTACCTATGCACACCCAATATGTAATTACAAACTAATGTACTCTTTACAAATAATTAAATAAATACATAACAGAAAAAGTGATCTTCTAAAACGGTACCATTTTAAATTTCCTTTATATTATTTGGTTGAATAAACAATTCAAAATGCAATTTGCTCATCTAGTTCCTCAAAATACCCCTGGTATTCACATAGAAATAAACACAAGTTGGTATCATGTAGGAACCCTCAGTATGAAAAACTACCCTCATTCTTCAGGGCATAGATGATGTTAGATTACTGCAGTAGTGTGGACAAGAGGCTACAACATTGTTTCCTATACACAGCAGCTTTAACATTAACATATTATATATACATGTCTAATTACGGAACTAATTTGTCATATGTTAGAAAGGTTTATTAAAAAAAGAAAAAGGTGCTTCATGCCAGGAGGTGAACCTGCACTCTTAACCATGACATCACTGCACACTCTGCCACAGAGCTAACAAAACATACTACTAGATAGCATCTTTAGTGCATGTCATATAACACAACTGCTGCAGTAGTTACACAGCTATGCTGAATACCTTGCAAATCATGTACTGCAACAAGTAGAACTCAGAAGGATTTTGCATTCAAGAGATGACTCATTTTTTTTTTTTGTCAAAGGTGTACAAATGTGATATACTAATGTTTGGAAAAACACACACACACACACATATATATCCTTTGTATTTATTTCTTGCACAAAACTCGTACATACAAAATGGAGAAGATACTTATGATCAATTTGCTGGTTCCATTAATTCATATTTTGCCTTACTTGCTTGATATATCAAACCCACAAAATTTGCTGTTATTCTAAAAACATTTTTCAGTAAATATTGAGCTCTCCATATTTAAATTTGTGGGAAACAATATCCTATGTTCAAGGATAAAATTATTTTTGCAAAATCCATTGTAAATTCTGATTAACATACATGGGCTTGCCTCATTCCTGCATCCATCATGCACATTTGTGTCAGGAGCTTGAAGCATTTATCACACAAATATCAATAAGCAATTTAAAAAGTTGATACATATCTATGAGGCAAAATTCAATGAGCGTGTAGAAAACATAGGACTTAGAGCAGCTCTCAGGAGTTTTCTGTTAGACCAAACAATGCCCAAATCTGCGCTAACACCTATCTTTAAAATGGCCACATAAGATTTTTGTTATTCTTATAAGTAAATGTGTGACAATGTTTGGTGTGGTATTAAATGTACACTTTTTAAAACATTTATTAATGTAATAATATTTCAAACAAAATGAGTGATAATATAATTATCTTTTATTATTATTATTATTATAATAATAATAAGAAGAAGAGAAAATTCTTGTCCAATGGCTTTTTTGTTTTTTAAAATTAAGAGATAGGGTAAAAATTATAGGGGTGGGGGTTTAACCCCGATTTTACTTACTGTAACCAATTCAGATAATTACGTGTACTCGGAATGGTCAGTAGTAAAGCATAGTGTTTCTCAAGGTTGTGTTTTTGAGTCCATTATTATTTTTACTATAGATAATTTGCTGGAAGAAAAATTAAGAACTCTAATGTTAATTGTAGTTTCTTAAGAAGTGGTTTACATTTCTTACAAATGGGCATCACTTCCAACATCTTATGTAAGAAGGATAATTACAGAATTTATATATTTTATTTGTAGTAACCAAGTTTTAAAAAGATGAAGTTGCTGTGACGCTGAGAGTTCCCAACCATGGCAGGAGGGTGATGCCTCCTGTGATAGATAGGAGTGATAGATGCTGTTTATGACCATTTAGTTGAACAAGACTTCTGACTATTTTTGGAGAGGGATGAAATGTTAATTCAAAGATGTGAGAAGTGTGTGTTGCAATAAAGGGTAATTATATTGAAAAATGAAATATAGTTTTTGTCTTTATCATACCTATAAAATGGTTAGGCTGGAAACTTATGGACCTATCCTTGTACATGTTACTTTGGAAAAATTTAAATGATATTCATCCCATCATATGTAGCAGACCAGAGGTGCCAAGCTAATGATCCTTCCTAAGGTACTCATCATCAGCAATGAATTTGTTTTACACCATCAGGATGTGGCACATCACCTAGAAGCCAAGTATCTTTTGCAAAGATCACAGAAAATGATGCAGTAAAACAAAGTGCAGGACTTAAGAATCACTTACAAATTGTAAATCTGCAGTTTTATTAATACTTAATTGAAAAAGGTAGATGATAATATGAAAAAAGGTAATCAAATCTTGGTCCCATATGCTGCATCCTGGTTCCTGTAAAATGATCAACTAAATATTTGCACCAAATATTGTGCAATTGAAATTTATTCTAAATTTTTTCCCCAAATATTTAATATGAAATTTATATCTATATTGTAGGAAACAGCTATAATCCATGTACTGCATGTAACTGTCAGCAGGTGAATATGGGAAGTTTCAAGAAACCTCCTCAGCGTGTTTCTCATAAGGGTGTAGGAGGTGGTACTGGAAACAAAGGAGGTGGAGGCAATGCAGGGAGCAAACGTAAAGGATGTCGATGTGGTAATGCAACAGCTACACCAGGCAAACTTACATGTTGTGGGCAGCGGTGTCCCTGCTATGTGGAGAGTAAGGCTTGTGTTGAATGTCGATGTAGAGGCTGCCGCAATCCTCATAGGCCTGGAGGTCATAAGGTAATGTTGCAGAGACCTCATATAGCATGTGCACATTTTTTTAAACCATAAAGTTACTGCCTATGTTCCCATGAACTGCATAGCAAAATTTGTACTGAAGCATTTGAAGAATATCAATGGGTAGAAAGGAGATTTAAATTCAGTAAAATGCACAAGAATTTGAATCAGATGACTTTGGTTTCTTTCACTTTTAGCACATACCTATATGACAAATGGATGTAAGTCCTTTGAGGAGGAAGAAGAAAAAAAATAAAAAAAAATTAAACTAATTTTCCCTGATAGCTTTCTATAATCTGTGCTCTTTTCAGAAATAACTGCTGATAGAATAAACTATGAAAGGGGTATTAGTTTAGCTAGCTTTTGATTGTTGCAGGTTCGCCCACTTATACCTGAACTACAGAACTATCAGCTTCACCTAACTCCAAGTTCTGTAGTGAGCTCAGCTGCCCTCACCACACCTTGTAGTACAAACGAAACCACTCTGACCACTATAGATCCTCAGCAATGTCTGACTATGGACACAGCAGATCTGTCAGCCAGCACGGTGCAGGTTCTGGGGGTCTACACAACTCAGCTTCACACAGTATCATCAGCATTACCTGCAGCACTCCTTGTTGGGGATGATAATCTTCCTTCAACAGAGAGTTCTGGTGATGAAACTAGCGATGTCGACATAGATATTTGACGGTACCACCAGCAAATTACTCCACTGGGTGACTGAGCTATAGACACTACATGACTGTGTATCCATCTTTGGATACAACACTTGCACTTTATGCATAAAAAACTAGGAACGTGATATTATATGGCGAGCTGATCATATTGATATAGCGTCGCTGTTTCTTTACTTGGTATAGTAAATGTAGATAATACTAGGAAACGTTTCCATATTACGATCTTATTATTTAAAAACATTTTGTTTTAATAATAATATAAAATACAAATTGTTGTATTTTTAAAGCTTACTATGTCAAGGGATGTGAACACTTGAAAAACTGCTTTTGTAATTAAGACTGATTTAGTTTGTTGTGTTAAGATTTTTACCAAAATAGGCTTTTTTGTTCCACTGCTTAGGCCTTCTAGAATGTTGGTCAAGCACTATTACTTAAGTTAGCTAAACATTTTTTAAGATATAATAATGAACATTCCACCGGTGAGATTTTGTGATTCGTAGAAAATTTCGAAAGAATGTGTATTTTAACATAGATGTCAAATTTTACATTAAAACGTATCAGCTGAGCTCTATATGTATCTGTCCTTCTCTGAACTATCCTTGTATAGTAATACAAGTACCTAATTTATAAAACAAATTTGTGATTAATCCTTGTGCTGGAACCCAACTGATTCATTAGAAGTTGTGCTGGAACCAACTAATTCATTAGAAGTTCAGCTTGATGCATATCTTGAGTTTTAAAATGGAATGGGGATATGAAAACTATATTGCCTATGAATGCCCTGCACAATTCAGAAAATTAGCTACTGAAGTTTCCCAAACTCTAAATAGGTTGAAAATTGACCATACAACAGGACAGTCCAGTGGTTCATTAAATTGGCATTTGTTTAATGGATGTCCATATACAACAAAAACAGCAGCGGCTTTGTGGAAAATGATGGTTTGTTGCCAAAATTCAGTCCTAAAGCAATTAGTAATGGCTTTAGAGCTAATCATCTCAAAAAGATAATGTGCAGCCTACTTATCAAGGACTTTTGTCTTAAAGCTTAGGGCAAGATCTGACAATATCAAACATGTCTAGTGATTAGCATTACTGACTGCTGGCAGGAGGATTCGGGTTTGATTCCTGATACCTACTTAAAATTTTTTCCATATTAGGGCGGTCTGGAAAGGGGTAAACCCAGCCTCATGAGGATAATTGGGGAGCTTCCTGATAGAGAAGTAGCATCCTTCAAACTGGAAAGCTGCTTGATAGACAACAGGTTGGATGCCTGCATGCTCATCACATGCCCTCTTATGAATGAAGTCGTAAGAGAGGGTAAGACTAATAAGTCCCTGTGGCAGGCCATGGGCTGATCTTGGACTGTTGTGCATAGTGGAGGAGGAGGAAGTGTTATGATTCATTTGTTGTCTCTCCACACAGAAATTTCTCAAAAAGATAATAGAAAAATGTATCTCAAATGGGGAGATGTCAAAAATGAGCTGCCACAGCGGACAATAATTCATGAAATTGAAGAAAAATGCAACTGTTAAAAGCAGCAGAAGGACATAAAGAACTGAACACATGGGAAAACATCTATATCCACTAATACAAAAATCGACTAATGAACTTCTATAAGAAGAAGGGGATGAAAATACAAATTTCAAGTTTATCAGACATTGCCCAGAGCCAAAGAATATGTCCTCCAAAGATTACGATAATCCTGCTAACAGTCAACAAGTAGCTCATGATGTAGACAAAGGTCAATGAAACATATTCTAGTGAAATAGTAATAGTGAAGCGATAGGAGTGCTAGTTCAACATAACTGCGATCACCTGACTGTGATAGTTCCAACTGTATTGTATGCTAAGAATATTTTTCATTGGTTATGGAATGAAGGAGGTTAAAATGCTTAATGTTGATGGGTATTGGGTTCTAGGTTATCGATAACCTAGAACTACAGTTTCTAAATAAAGGTTTAAAAACATGCAACTTCTCCAATAAAGGAAAGATTTAATAGTAGATACAAAGATTGCTACTCAGGATTTCATAAGAATAAAAATAATTGGCTGTTAAAAATGTGGGCAGGTATTAAATAAAATTAAAAAGTAAAGTAATAATCATCACAATCAGGGATACAACAAATGCATAACTAGATCACTTAACAATAAACAAGGTATACATTAAGGCAGATAAAGGGAACAAATTGGTGATTCTAGACCAATGGATAGCCTACTAGCTAGTATGAAATATACAGCAATAATGCATTAAACCTTTTAACTCTACTCTTGGGTGGATCAAAACCTTGTCACATATAAATAATGAAAGCTAAAAACTAACAACACTATGCTTCCTAGGATTTATGGCTTTGCCAAAATATACATATGAGGCAAAAGCATGTGTCTAATAACTAATAACATAAATGCACCAATCTACAATTTGGGTAAATGGTTGGTAAAAAAAAAAAATTTGGAATGATTTGAGAGCAGAAGCATCACAATTCCTATCAATCAGTGGAAAAATTTAACAATACAGTGATTTTGCTGAACGAATCCCTCATCTCTTTTGAAACTGCATCTTGTTCACCAGCATTCCAAAACAAAGACTGCTCCTTAAACTATTAAAAATGGCTTAAGACTACAAACATATTTATAATCTTACAAAATTGCTCATAAACCAAAACTTCATGTTCAAAGGAAAAATTTACCAACAAAACTCCAGCTTGGCTATGAGTAATTCCCTCCATTTCTGGCAAATTTATTCATGAGTACAGTAGAAGCACACACTACTAAGCCATTTCCATTTATCTTTAAAACATATATTTGCAATAGTACCAAAAAAAAAAAAAAAACAAACAAACAGAGAATGACTTAAAATTACTAAATCTTTAAAACCAAAGCATTAAGTTTACTGTAGAAATTGAAGAGGAAGATGTTTGTCCTATTTGGACCTTCAAATCTACAGAAAAAAACATAATTTTGTTTGGTATATGTAAACCCGCAAAAACACGTAATTACATAAAGAATAATAAAGCATACCAATATGCCATTATTAGCAGCCTGTCTCAGAGATTATCAATATGCCACTCAACAAGGAAGAATACACAGCAAAATACCAGTATACCAATAATAATACTGCCCTTAACAATGGATTCAGTCATTCATTCATTAGTAGATAAGAAGGTCAGACATTTCAAAAGGCATTAAAAACACCATTGCTCTCTCCGTGATAAAGAAGGCATAATGGTATGTGCCCCATCATTAACAACATCAATACTCTTATCTTACTATTTAGCAAAATGGTTAGCTAATAGATTCAAGACATTACCAACATTTCAAACCAGGAACATAAATAATTCATTTCAGCTAATAGAAAAAATTAAAGACATAAAATTGCACCCCTCTGACACTTATATCTTTCGATGTAGAATCTCTGTTTCCGAGCATACCAAAAGAAAAACTCCTGATTTATCTACATGATTGGCTAAAAACAAGTGGAATTAATGATACACACATAAAAGAATACATCAAACTCACAGAAATTTGCATAAACCAAGCCTTTTTTACTTTTAAAGGAAAATTTTATAAACAACAAGCAGGACTTACAATGGGCAGCCCCTTATCTCCATTTCTAGCTAACCTCTTCATGAGTAGATTTGAAACACACATCAACACAGCTTTTCCATACATATTTAAGGTATGGTACAGATATGTAGACGATATATTTGCCATAGTTAACAAAAAACTAATTGAGAATGCCTTAAAACTTCTAAATATTCAAGATAAAAATATATCATTTACATACGAAATAGAAACAGATAACATGCTGCCATTCTTGGATATTAAAATAATGAAATGCCAAGAAAAACTTAAATTTGGAATATACAGAAAGAATACACATGCAGATAATCACATCAAAGCTGACAGTTTTAACCCCACAGCACACAAATATGCAGTAATTAACAGTTTAACACACCGGCTAATTAACCTACAAATTAGAAAAGAAGAATATTTTAAAGAATACAGACAAATAGAAGAAACAGCAGTTAAAAATGGTTTTAAGAAAGAACTAGTACATAAAAAGGTGGAGAAATTCAAGAGACAAAAACATATCAAAGAAACCACAACACTTGCAGCAACAAAAGATAAACTAATTTTTAAAAAATTCACATATCATCCATGGGCCACAAAAAAATGAATATTCTTAAAAGATTTTAATATCAGGTTGGCACCGATTAATAGATTTGATGTTAAAAATTTACTGATAGATAATGCTAATGACAGTATTCCACAAGAAGAAAAATCAGATATTTACAATATAAACTGTGCAGAATGTGAAAAAATCTACATTGGAAAAACAAAGAGAAACATAGGCACACGGTTAAAGGAACATTTCAGGAACATAAAGTACAAGCAAATAGAGAAATCAGCAGTAGCACATCATTTTTGGACACAAAATCACGACATAATAAATAAAGCAAAATTATTAAAATCAGTACAAGGACCTATGGAATTAGCAACCTGGGAGAAAATCTACATCTACAAATACAAAGACAGCATAATGAACTTCGACATCGTCGGGGATGAAAACATAAACTACAAGTTTATTACACCGCCACCAGAGCAGAATATACATTCCCACAGCTCAACGAATGATCCGACAGTTGAACTTTAGCCTGGCTGAAGATGGGAACAAAATGTTCTCAAAATCGGTTCCATACATTTATGAAAAGTAAGTGAAGCTTTAAGAGTGTGTAGTTCAACTGAATCATACAATGATATCAATTAAAGAAGACATAAGTTTTAAAAAATTCATATACATGGACAAACATTCATGAAAATTTTTAAAGAATTTGGTACGGTGTCGGCTGCACAAAATAAATTTAACATCAGGAACATTCTGAACAGAACCATAAAGGATGTTATCCCATCCAGCAAAAAGGCAGGATGCCAGATAAATTGTTTGGATTGTAATCAGATATATAGGCAGACCAATAAGAAATTTGGAGATGCATCAAAGAACAGGTAAGCAGGTGGATCACAGGACATCACAAAAGAAACCATATTTTTGAAAACTACCAACAGTCCCAGTAAATTAGCAATATGCAAAAAAAATTTCATTTTAAAGAACAAGCGTGTTATGAATTTTGACACCCTGCCATGGACTTCCTGTTTTGCTGTATATTGAAACCATCAGAGGTCACCAGTGTTAGATGGTCCCTAGTTGAAGATGTGAGCAAAAGTTCTTGAAACATGTTCTGATAAATTAATCAGTTAGTGAATTATGTCACCTAATGCCAACTTCTTATGTGTATGTGATGTTTCCTAGCTGGCTGATTATGGAAATGCATTGTGACATGCGATGAAAAGTTGCTCTTGTTCCCCAGTTCTGGGAAGAGAACCTCAGTCAGTGCTTTATCAAAATCATTTTGGGCAAAAAGTAATGCTTTGCATTTGGTAAAATTTTGAAGGTCTTGTCTCCATTTCCAGGTGGTCCCAAACAATCGTAGAGCTGATATTGAGTTGCACTATGAGCAACTGCACAGGTTTTATAAAGTTTTAAGACTATATGCCACCTAGCTTTAATAAACTGAAAGCATGCTATACTATAACAAGAAGTTGCATGTTCTGACTATGGTTTGTCCTGGTCCATGGCAATATTTCTTCGAGGAAGGCACTGTGATAATCTTGAATATTTACCTCTGAATCCATTGGTATCATCAACAAATTCTAATGCTGGCAGTCATGTGGATGAAAGTCATAAAAAGTTATAACCTATATTGTTTATTGTGTTACTTATGTTATAGTACCAGTTTAAGGAAAAGCTTTCAGTCAACCTAGTACTTTTCTAAGGCCTAAATGCTTGCATCTTCTTTTGATAAGTCTCCAGTGGACCAATCGTAGCCTGCCACTTCTCTCATTTTTAAAGTGACAGGTGAAGGAGATCTGCAAATGCCTGTATCAAGTGTTAAAATCACTGCTGCTGACTTTGAAAACGAGATACCTTCAATAGTCTACTACTTAGAGCTGACTGAATCAAATATACTCTTAACTCCTGTTGTTATGGAGTGGAAGGATGGAGCTTTTAGTTAGTGTATTAGTTTATGATGGATCTGTTGCCTAGACTTTTGTGTCCCAAAAATTTTCTAGTGATCCTTTATTTCATTAAAGTTCAGTTTGCTTAAAAGTAACATAATAGCATTAAATATAAATTCTCCAAGTGTACTACAGGAAATTTCATGAAATTTTAAAATATATTTATAAATGTTGTGGTCGAAGTAGAAAACAAGTTATTATAAACAATTAATGGTAAATGTGATATTGTCTAAATAGATTATGGGAAATATTTTTTAAATTAATTAAATTGTTTTTATGAAGCTGTAGACAATGGAGTGGTAATATATCCTTAAGAAAGTATTAAATATGTTCACACTAACTCCACTTACTTATACAATATTAGGACATGTTTTGGGGGCAATCACTTCCATCATCAACTGTTGACTCCTAATGTAAATAAGTGGAGTTAGTGTGAACACATTTAATACTTTCTTATAGGAAATATATTTTAGTTTATCAATTTTTGAGGTTATTGCTAATGATTACTATTTGCCTTTCATGAAAGTTGCAAATATACTGTTGCAATTGTTAGTTTATATGTTCTTCCACTGAGAGGCGCTATTGCACTAGGGAACAGCTAATTAGAAATTTATTTATATGCTTTTGATGTGAATTTGTACAATATGACGATGGTGTCCAAGAATTTGTTCCCTTACTTATAACTAACTATTGTGTTTGGTTTCTTACAAAATTTACTTGAATGACAAAAAAAATGTGCTTCTTAATCAAAGTTATGAAATTCAATGGACTTCTTTCAATTAACTTTTATTTTAATTTATAATTTTTTTATTTTGTTTATTTTTTGTTTGTTCAGTTTTTTTTTACTTTGCATTTTTACTAATGTAAGATATCATACTGCCATACCTAAAAACCTTTCAAAGCAGATGCTATAGTGATTTCAGATATGTGAAAATGTGCTATTATACAATAATTTTAGCACCTAGGCCAATCCTATGATGTCATTGTTTCCATGATTCACTGACACTGGAAGTTGATAGATGTTGCATGCATATTTGCCATTTAATATTGTCCGGTCTTAGGTTTATTTCTTTCCAGAATCCTCCATTCTGTAGTCCCTGTGTGTCCAAAAGTTACCCACCTATCTCTACAAAATTACCTGCACTTTGAGATACCATGATCCTTTCCACTTACATTTTTCTTGCATACTGAAACATTCTTTAATAATATCATTCTTTTCTAATATGGTAGTTCTATACAGGGTGAAGCTAAACTCCACTGACAAACTTTGACAAGAAATGAACAAGAAATATTAATGGGAACTGGTACAGTGAAGCTAATTATATAATGAAGATGTATGATTGAGTCAAACTACACACTCTTATTGCTCCATTTGTTTATAATATGTAGAACTAATTTCACTAACATTTTGTTCACATCATCAGCTAACTGTCAACTGCTGGATATTTCTTATGCTCAAAATTTCACACAAGGTTTAAGGGATGTTTTCTGAGTGTATTGATATAAGAAACACATGGTCTCTGGTGCCTCATTACTGGGTTATTTCATTGCTTTCATTTCGTTTAACTCAACTAACTTTGTATCTGCTTACTTGGAATTGTTTGACAACCCTGCAAAACAATAGTTGTATTGCATAGGTGTATGTAAGCCAAGCAACTGTTTTGAGAGTCTTACATGAGCAGCAATTGCACCTCTATCATCCTCAGAGGGTCTAGGTGTTGCAATCAGCAGACTTTCCACATCAAGTTTGCTAATTGGTTCTTAGAGCGATGTGCAGACAGCAAACATTTTCCTGCTATAATATTATACATAGATGAAGCAATGTTTAGTAGAGAAGGAATATTCAACAGTCAGAATAGCCATATCTGGGAGTATGAAAATCCACATGCTGTGGTGAATTGAGCCTATCAACAGGCATTTTCTATGAATATATTGGCTGGTAATGTTAACATTCTGTGATTGGCCCTTATGTATAGCCAGACAGACTGAATGGAGTAGTCTGCAAAATGTTCCGTCAACATGTCCTGCCACATTTTCTGGAAGATTTGCCACTGCTAATTAGCAGGCATATGTGGTTTCAACATGATGGGGTGCCAGCATATTTTGCAGATGTTAGGGAATACCTTGATGAAGAGTTTGGGCACAGATGGATTGGCCATGATAATCCTGGTGTACGTGACTCATATCAAAACTAATATGGACCTGGTTGCTAGGATTGTAGCACCCACCGATGATGTGCGCCAATCTCCTGGGATGCTACGGCATGTGTGATAGTCCACGAGGCATCACTGTGAAGTTTGTTGTGATTATGGTGGTTGGCATTATGAACATTTACTTTAAACAGTGTAATTTGGGTTTTTTTTTTCAAGTCATTTTTTGTAATGTTTGGTCACCTATCCTTAAAAATAAATAATTGCAATTGTCAGGAGGTGATGATAGTTGGTTAATTGGTGGTGCATATAATGTAAACATGTTCTATAGCAGTCAAATGTTTTGTTTGGAAACCAACATTCTAAGCAAGCAGATACAAAACCAAAATATGAAATTATTGACCATGGGTTCTTTATATCAAAACACTCAGAAAAGATCCCTGAACATCTTGTAAAAGTTTGTTGGTAGAGTTCTGGTTCAGCATGTATATGTATTTATAATGCTTGTAATGATTATCATCTTGGTGGATTGTCTGCCTAGCTCTAATTGCACTACACAATTTGCCAATGCCATTGGTAGACCCAAAACCTGTTTACAAAAAGCTTTATTAATTTGATCTACATATTTCCATGAATCTTCCGCACTCCATATAACATTTTTGTGTCTACTGTAGTTGTGTAAATTCTTTAAAGCCAATTAACTCTTATATCTGGAATTTTTCTTAAACATGCTTCTTATAACACTCACAGGTGCTTTTCTGTTCATTCCTACTTCCATTAGAACTTAATCTTACCTTAAATTTCCTTACCACTTCTATTCTCTCCCATTTACCTACTATTTCTCATCCTCAATTTAAAGCCTCTTTTTAAAACCATTATCTGTGATTTCTTTTCAATCCCCATTAATTACAAAACCTATTCACTACTTGATTGTTCTCTCAATCATCCACTATTAATCCAATTACCAAAAAAGCAAACTGGCATTTCTTTACTATTAATTACTAGCAGATATATCTTTTCTCTTTGAATCTTGCCCAAAATATCATGAATGACTAAGTAGAAGAATTACTTAAATTCTCTATAATCTTCACCAGCCTCATTAGTAGTTATGGATAATGTTTCTGTGTAGTAGCCAGTCCCTCACTGAACTTCTTGCAGGATCCAGGCCATCTAGGTAATTAAGTACAGCACATTTCAATCTATATGGTAACACTATAATTAAATATGCCACCATTGCCAGCAAAATGTTTGTGATTATGTACTGATATTTTAGCAATATCAAAGCATCTTTAAACAAACACAGAAGCAATGCAACTATAAACATTTGGAGGGAAAACCACACTTCCTTGGTAAATGTGAACAATTGATTACAAAAGAGGGAAAATATACAATGATTTCTATTACCTATAATTACCAAGTAACATGATTGAGTTGAACTACACTTTTATTGCTCCACTTAATTGTTTATAACATAAGAACCATTTTCAAGAACCCCTTTTTCTCATTGTTAGTTAATTGCTGACTGCTGGATAATTCCCTATGCTGTGGGAATGTGTATTCTGCTCTGGTGGAGCTGTGATGAACTTCATGAAGATGAGAATAAAGGGTTCTTGAAACTGGTTCTACATAGTATAAACAATTAAGTGAAGCAATAAGAGTGTGTAGTTCGATTCAATCATGCAATGATCTTAATTGTATAATTAGCTTCACTGTATATGTTCCAATTAATTTTAGTTAACAATTTAAATGTTTATAATAACTAGTATTTGTAAGTATTTACTGCATTTCTCACTGTGACCATAACATATATATTTCACGAAAACCTCTCTGGCATTACATCACAATTTATACCATTAAATATGCAGGTGGTTTCCGGCATATGATAGGCTTAAATATAAAAAATCATTATATGGAAAATGGCATATAATATGAACTTACAGAACATCACATATTAACTTAGCTTATATTAAATATGCTCATGACACCCTTCAGTTGTGCAAATTCATCTAGCATAAAAATTACTTTATATTTTACATTTCATAAACAAAGAATGGATTAAAAAAAGCACTCTGTGATATGTTTTTGCAGTTACACACACAAAAAAATTTAAGTTGTCATTATAAGTCAGTGACTACCTGCACCCAATAGAATAGTCTCATTATTAAGATCTCATTAATTTCTTAAAAACCTTGTTATGGACAGATATCCCAATAAACTATTTGAAAAGTGAAAGACTTTGCATATTCTTTTTGTAATATTAGTTACTCTCTAACACAGAAATTTGCAAGTGATGCAATGTATGAAGGCAATTCAGTAATTAAGGGCAAATTACCTGGATGATTAATAAGAGATATCTATAAAGCAAATTCTGAAAGTGTTCAACAGATGGCAGGGTATTTGCAAAACAATATACATGGCAAAAACATAGCTTTTTTTTTTTTTGATTGATTTATTTATGGATGCTCTTTAACATCTCAGGTCATCAGTGTCCCATTCAACTCAGGGCGTAAAAGGGCTGACAAATTTTGCTCAGAGGCCTCTCTTTCAGGCTTGAGGTTCTTTTTCGTGCCATAAATGTACGACACGGGACCCACGGCTTTACTTCCCTTCCGAAGGAAACCATACTTAGGATTTTTACGCCCGAAAAAAATCCATCGGTCCTGGCCGGGTTCGAACCCGCGATCTTGGGTATAGGAGGCAAGTATGGTAACCACTACACCACCAGGACCGACTATAAAAAAAAAACATGACTGCTTCACTATAAATTTGCATTATAAAAGAACAGTAAGATTTTCTTGGTCAGAAAAAGAACAGAATATTTACAGAGGAATGGTCCAACAATATTGTGCAAGCTGTGTGAATGATAGGAAAGTATGTTAGTGAATAAAGAGATTTCAAGAAGATTGGCATTTGTCTTTAATAAACTACACTCATGTTGTGTGTAAATTTTTTTTAATGGAACTTTTACAGTGGAGCTAATCATTTAATTAAGATCATTGTGTGATCAAGTCAAACTGGACACTCTAACTGGCTCCAGTCTACATCATCAACTAATCATCGGCTGCTGGATAATTTGTAATGCTTTGGGGATGTATATGCTGCTCTGGTAGAGTTGTGATGAACTTGAAGTTTGTTTTCATCCCCAGAAGTGTCAAAGTTCATTAATCTATCATGGGGCAGCCCTTATCTTTATTTTTAGCTAACCTCTTCACAAGCAGATTTTAAGCACACATCAATTAAGCATTCCCATACATATTTAAAATCTGGTTCAGATATGCTGATGATATATTTGCCATAATTAACAAAAAACACATTGACAATGCCATAAACTTCTGAATATAGAAGATAAAAGCATATTGTTCACATACAAAACAGAAACGGATAACATTGTAATCTTAAAAGAAGTTAGGAACAGTGAAGTTGTTACATATACAAATGAGTCAGTGTTAGGTGACACTAAAACTTCACTAACTGATTAATTCTTCAGAACATGTCTCAAAAGCATTCGCTCTCATCTTCAGCTGGGGACATAGTGGCATCTGGTGGTTCCATTAGATAACGGAAGAGGAAGTTCATTGGTGGAATGTCAAAATTCATAACTCTATTAATTGATATCGTTGTATGATTCAATTGAACTACACTCTCTTAAAGCTTCACTTACTTTTCATAAATGTATGGAACCGGTTTCGAGAACATTTAGTTCCCATCTTCAGCCAGGCTAAAGTTCAACTGTCGGATCATTCGTTGAGCTGTGGGAATGTATATTCTGCTCTGGTGGCGCTGTGATAAACTTGTAGTTTATGTTTTCATCCCCGGCAATGTCAAAGTTCATTATGCTGTCTTTGTATTTGTAGATTTTCTCCCAGGTTGCTAATTCCGTAGGTCCTTGTACTGATTTTAATAGTTTTGCTTTATTTATTATGTTGTGATTTTGTGTCCAAAAATGATATGCTACTGCTGATTTCTCATATCATTTTTGGACACAAAATCACGACATAATAAATAAAGCAAAATTATTCAAATCAGTACAAGGACCTACGGAATTAGCAACCTGGGAGAAAATCTACATTACAAATACAAAGACAGCATAATGAACTTCGACATTGAAGGGGATGAAAACATAAACTACAAGTTTATCACACTGCCATCAGAGCAGAATATACATTCCCACAGCTCAACGAATGATCTGACAGTTGAACTTTAGCCTGGCTGAAGATGGGAACTAAATGTTCTCGAAACCGGTTCCATACATTTATGAAAAGTAAGTGAAGCTTTAAGAGTGTGTAGTTCAATTGAATCATACAATGATATCAATTAATATGATTAGCTTCACTGTGCAAGTTCCAATTTACATTTAAGTCATAACTCTATGTTTATTTTTTAAAATATAAATTGCCAAATCTTGGGATTGGTGGTAGCTTTTAACAGTTTGGCTTCTTCTGCAATGTTATGATCGTAAGTCCAAAAGTGATCTGCAGCTGCCGATTTATCCACTTGTTTATATCATAAATTTCTGAAGTGTTCTTTGGTCCTTGTCTCCAAATTTTGTATTGTTTTACCTATATATTTGATCACACTCCAAACAATCTATCTGATACACTCCTGACTTCTTGCTGGGTGGAATAACGTCCTTTTTGGTGCTGTTCAGAAGCTTTCCAATACTAAATTTTCCTTTTTGGTGCTGTTCAGAAGCTTTCCAATACTAAATTTATTTTGTGCAGCCAAACGTGTATCATAATTTTTAAAGATTTTCATGAATGCCCTGTTTGCCCACGGATGATATGTAAATCTTTTAAAAACCACATCCTTTTTTATCGTGGAGAGAGTTATGATGTTTTTAATATCTTTCTGTCCTTCGAAATGTCTGATCTTCTTATCAACTAAAGAAGAATCCATTGTTGAAGGCTGTTTTGATGATATAATGGTATTCTGCTGAATACTCTTCTTTGTTGAGCGGGATGTTTACCAATCTTTGGACAAGGCTGTTTATAATGGCATGTTAGTGTGGTTTAGGGTTGAAACTGTTATTCTTTATGTGATTATCTGTATGTATAGGTTTCCTATATATGTCGAATGAAATTATGTCATTTCTCCTGTATATTTTTAGGTCCAAAAATGGTAAAAGACCATTTTCCTCCAATTCCATAGTGAATAATATTTTGGTCCTGCAAATTTAGTAATTTTAGGGCATCTTCCATTTGTTTTTTGGTACTATTGCCAGAATGTCATCCACATAACAAAACCATGCTTTGAAATGGAGAAAGGGGGTAACCCATAGCTAAGCCAGAAATTTGTTGGTAATATGCATTGTTATTTAAAAAAAAAAAAAAAAAAAAAAACGAGAACTCAAACCATGCATTGTTAGTTTTGCTTGAAAGACCAAAAAATCTCCATTGTCTCATGCCACTTTTCAAAAGTATCCAAATCTTTTCCATCTTATCTATCTTTTAGTTTTCAAAATCTATCTTCCTCTCATAACCGTAACACATGCTCTGAAATTGACATGTACCGTTATTATTGCATCGAACATCACTTTATTCATCATCATTCATTGTAACCACGGGCCATCTCTGGAATGCTTTGCCATAGGATGCCAGAGACTCCAAATTTTAGGAGGATTTCATAAAAATTTTTTTAATGTTATTAGAAATAATCTGTTGCCCTAGCTTTAGATTCCTTATGATACAATATAAATAATTATTTGTTTTATGTTCTTAATTATCTAGTGAGTCGATTTGATAATCTTATGCTCCACTTACTGTTGAATTTTGACTCGCAACTGAGGATGCACGCAAAAACCTGCAAAACTAGTTTTGCATAAGTCAACAGTAAGTGGAGCATAAGATTATCAAATTGACTCACTAGATAATTAAGAACATAATATCGTTTCACTGTATTGGTTCCGACAAGAAATTAAATGTTATATTTATTTTATTTGTTTCATTCTGCTGTAGAATTATTTATACTATTATTGTTATTCTTATTGTTATTACTATCATAAATATTTTTATTTCCTTCATAGTATTGTTAGCCCTTTTCATTCTTATGTTTTACTAGCACATTTATTTCTACTTTCATTGTTCATTGTTAGTATGTTGCATTAATTGTCCCCTTTTTCATTCTTTTTTTTTGTTAATATTTTTCAATAATTTTATTATTCATTTTTATGTATTACCATATCTTTATTTATCTCTTTCATGTTTTACATACAGAGCCAGCTTAGTGGGGATTAGCTTGGTATACCAGGAAGCATGCTGTTTACTGGCAAAGTCGGATACTCATAGCCCCTTAAATTCAAGCAGATAGATTTCTGGAAGCATTTACAACACACCAAACACCAATGTTTTTTGTCATACAATGGCATTTTGTGTGCAATATTGGGTTTCTCTGCACTCCAATGTCTATTATTTTGTGTTGCTATGTGACCATGTAAATAAAACCAAGCTTTGTCCATAGAAAAAAATTGAACAGAGGCAATAGGTTGAATATTAACATAATCAATACCCAATTGCGGAAATTAACTCTATTCACATTATCGCATGGTTGCAATTTCTGAAATACAGTTATCTTATGGGGTTTTGATTTGAAAAGTTTAATGCCATTCGAAGCAAAAGTTTGCAAAATTTTTTATTCCTGTACAAGATTTCTCAGAATTTCCTTGGACTTTCTTCTAATGCCATCAATTTTTTCCTTTGCCAGAACATAGGTTTTTACTTTGGGTTTCTTATCAGACAGATCCTTTTTCCCTAAATCTATTCTTAAGATTAGTAAGCATTTCTCTGTGAAACGCAAGAACAGCAAGGAATATGTCTATAAATCACCATCTCATTTCTCTTCAAGAATTAATTTGTCACATAGGAAGCATTCATGAAGATTCTATGTGCTAAAGTATACAAACTTTTTCCCATTATACAGCGCTAACCCACTATAGCACTGAAACATGTGGTTCACAAGTTTCAACTCCTGTACAGCACAAAACCTTTACGTGAACTGATTAACTGGCATACGAGAGGTGGGAACAGAACCAGTTAGAAAAAGGGCAGGCAAATCTCTGTTAAGCTGGCCATGCATCCAAATTGAGGTTCTGTAGGTTTCTACGTCTTACCATTTAAGTTACAATTGTGATACTGTCACAGAAACTTAGTGTAATTATTATTAAATTGGTAGAGCAGAAGAAGAGAAGGCCTAATGGCTTTAACTCTGCCAGAATAAAGAAATATTGTGCACTCAGACAAGAATCTCTGAAAGCTTTTTGCTGAGTAGATTAAACTCTGGCATTAATTATATGCACATTTCACACTATTTCTCTAATTATTAATTATATTGTTCATATATTTCATATAGCCCTTTCATATGTATACTTCAAATTTTTGTACAGGCTTTATATTGGAACAAACAAAAAAAAATGATGCTGTGGCTAATGTCCCAACCCTTGTATTACAGATATACCAAAATGGAAGCTATCAAATATGCAAACTATTACTGGTAATATATGACATATTTTGAGAAAAGTATAATCTGTAAGGATTAATGATCAATGTTCCTTTCCTGATTTATTTATTTGTTTTTAATTCTGTATCTTATTATTAACATAGATCTTTTCCTCAAGCAACAAAATGCATACTCATATTACATACTAATTATTTTTAAGAACAAAAACACACTTGTGCTTTACTTTCATTCTTCAAATAAATGCAATTTTCAGAGTCTCTGACTATAAATTATTTATAAAGAAATAAACTGCTAATATGCCTCAGTCATCAAATAAAATCTAAATTATGTAAATTTTGCAATCAGGAATACATATGTGGTTTATAATGCTATTTTGCTCTTAACATTTTAATAAATAGTATATAGTGTGCAGAAAAAACATGTACAAAGAATTTATTAGTGAAAAGGAGGCTTGACACTAATAAATGAGAGTGGAAATATATGGTCTTAATATAATTCATAATGGAGCCAAAGACATCATATGGATTGGTTCCATAACCAGTCAAATGTAAACCAATGGTCACTGGCAGAGTCACATTCATAAGCAGGCTGCATCTCAATTTAATAACAAGTCACACACTGTCATTCAATGAACAGTTCTTCATAGAAGTGATAAGGCATTCTGAGAACTACATTATGTAAGTTCTATGAACAGATCTGTACTTGGATTCAACTAATGTGATCCACTGAAGTAATTTGACAGAATAAATTATTTGTTTAAGATGAGTTATTGTTTTCATTCTGCTGACATCTATAAACATTTTGAAACTAATACCTGCAGCCCACAATAAAGCGTCAGAGACCATTTGTTCCTATTTTTTCTACTCATAATTAATTTATACATATTTATTCTACACCCTTTATATATTCATGATATTTGAACCTTGAATTTTCTTTATATGAATACCCTCCCAAATCCTTTCATACCAAAATATATCAAGTTACAAGGTAATAACTTATGTTAATGATATTAAAGCTATTTGGTAAAAATAATGACATTTAAAACAGGAGTAGAGTAACCAATGTAAATTTAATGCATAAATATCAAATACAATACCGATAAAACTAAATTATAGGATATTACTTCAAAAACAAAATTCATATAGAGTTTAACTTACTAGTAACAACACTAGACTTTCAGATATGAATCTTTAGAACTATATCTTAATAACACGTTATCAAGTTCTGATCAAAATATATTTTCTTTTTAATTTTTAACTTTACTTTTTATGTATTTAGAAATAATTATTAAGGTTCTATTGAATTTCCTTTTTGTAACATAAATATCTTTAAATTTAAATATACGTTGTTCATTGCAAAATATCAATAATTAACTTTACTTACAAATAAAAAATTCACACATAACAAGAATTCAATTGTAAATAGTTCTTATTACTATACATCTGCTTTTGTCCTCAACCATCAGAGCACATGGTCCAAACAAATACATTTCCTGTTTATGGTACACCCTTAGGAAAAAAAAAAAAACAAACAAACCAATGGCAGTGATCAATTTGGGAAACATTGGAAGTGCTAGCTAATGTTGGGCCACATTCAGTTTTGTTGTTTTAAGTTATGCCATAAACAGGAAAAACTTTAGAAAAATTTTAATGTGGCATTTATTTACAAATGAAGATTAGTATTTTTTATGAGCTTGTAAATGCTCATAAATCTCTCATCACTAGACACTTTTTAATCACTTGATATAAACTTGATGTACACAGTTTATGTCTAACATGGAGAATTCAAAATTATATATCTTTGATTATATTAAACACCATTAAGACAAAAAAGCAGACTTCAAAAGCATTAATTTGTAAATTTCTACTTAGCTTAGAACTTGATTTATGGCATGTTGCTGCATAGAGGTTTTACAGCCTTTAGCCCCATTCTGCCATTACTTTGGCAAAAAAGAAACCATAAAATTAAAACCAACTTATGATCTAGAATTTCCTTCTAAATTGAAACTCATAAAAAATTAGATCACTTCAAAGGTCTAGTGGTAGCATTTGCATTTACTAATCTGCAGGTCCTAGGTTTGATTCCCAGTCAGGTCAAGCTTTCTGGATAAGGTCTAATTTAGAGTTTTTCCTTACCCTTAGAGGGTGAATGCCATAGCTGGAAGGTGCCTAGAACTCCAAACTCATTTGTGCCATCATTAATTAATTTTATTCCATTCATACCTATAGACATGCACCTACAGTATTCACAACCAATCTACAGATGTCACAACAAGAGCAATGCAGCCTAAGCAACAATAAATAATACATATGCCCAAAAACAATAATTGATTGATTAATAACCAAACAACAGCAAAATATCCAACAAAAACTTAAAGCAAAAACCATATGATGATCTTAAGTCTTTCAACATCTTTTATTCAAGGAAAAATTGGAGTTGCCCAATTCAGCTAATTGTTGAGCAAGATTGCCTGTCAGAACATCTTTTCAGGATGAAATTAATCAAGGAGAGCTATTGCACATTGTAAGAATAAGAATACTACCCTAACAAAGAATATCTATTGAAATGCAGCCAATTTGATAGCAACAAACAAATGAAAAATAATTTGGAAGCTAAGCAAAAAATTATATATATCAGCATTCCAAATGGCCACTAGCAATCAACAAATCATAATAAATAACAAAATTGAAACTCACTCTGCTTATAGTAGGTACTGAAATTTTGCCCATTTTCTCTGACACAAATCCATATCTTACCAAAGCATCACTGACATGTACAAACCTAACTTTGTTTTTAATATGAAGTTATACTCTTGAAGCTATTAATAGTGAAGTAGTAAAATATTATACAGAGTTGGTTTAGTGACACTTATACTCCACTTACTTGGTTTTTTTAATTGGACATGTTAATAATTGAATAGTTGTTTTACGTTCCTCTAGGTTAGTTGAATGTACTATAGTTTTCAATGTTTCTCAAAGATAAAAATTACAAAATGTAAGATTTAGGAAATGAGGAGGCCAAAAGCCAATAACTCTGAAACTAAATACAGCCACAATTCCATCATGGATTGATGAGCAGTCTTTGATTTTTCTGGATCAGTCACAGGACCTGTTTCATTTATCTTCTGTACTAACTTGAATATTATTTATGCAAACTGAGTCTTCTGGGCTGTAAGGCCATGATCCAATGGGATTCTTCTCCTTCATTTTCCCAAATGTCTGTCACTGCCTGGACTTCAAAGAGGATTACCCCAAGCACACTACTGCTGTTGTCCACCATAGTCTTGGATGAAACGTTTGGGAAGATGGAGAAGAACCCCACTGGATCATGGCCTTTCAGCCCAGAAGACTCAATCTGCATAGTTAATACTGACCATGAAAGCGTATGTTCTACAATAAATATTATTTTTCGTGTAACTGCATTCAAGAAAATTATGCATAATTGGCTATCTCATTCTGCCTCACAACTTTTTGTATCTGATATATGCCTTGAAGATGAATATATGACAATGCAGTGAATATCTCACCATTGCACTATGTAATGAAATCTCACTTTCGACAACACAACTAATGCCTGACTGTTGAAATTCCACTTGCAATTGGCTGAAAGAGAGAATGGCACTGAGTGATTTGAGGGGGTAAAATTCCACTGGCCAGCTGATCGATGTGGGATTTTTAAAATTATTTTCATTGTATACATCCCTATATAGATAGCATGGCAGTGAAATGCTGTCCTAAGGTTTACTCAGAATGTTTATTCTACAAACAAAAAAACATTAAATTAATTTGTAACCTTAAGCCTATTCACTCTTATGTGCCTCGAAGTAAAATAATATTCTTACATTATGTTCTTTTTATGTACTTAAGTCACATTTATAATTAAAAACATTATTTTAAGAATAATATATTCATAAATATAGTGTAAGGCATAACACCAACTACAGAATCTTCATTTGGATGCATCTTAAAGGGGATTTTCCTGTGCTGTTTCTAACCAGTTTTGTTCCCCCTTCTAATTCCTTGCCTCTCTGTGCTGGTGCAAATTCTTTGTGCTGTACAGGAATTGAACGTTGTGAGATCACAAATTTCAGTGTTATAGTGTGTTAGTGCTTTTATAATGCCAAAATCCATATACTTTAGCACACAGAATCTTCATTATGATTCCTATGTGGCAACAAACTCATGTAGAGGAGTGAAATGCAATTTATATATGATATCCTTCAAATATAATTGTTTAAAATTGTACAATATCTTAACACCTTATCTAAGGAACATACCAACAATTAAAACTGAAATTAATAAAATACTACTTACAAAACAGTTCTTTACAATTGAAGAATTTACCAGATACTGTAATGACATGACTAGATGACCTCAGAAAAATGTAAGTGCCAACTGCCTAATAGAATATTATTACTGTATATACTACTGAGGTGGAGATACTGTGCTGCTCTATTTTCTGTCCACAGGACCCAAGACGCCTAACTGGAGAAGATGAATTTTATTCAAGCATATAGCTGCCACTCTCACTAATCAGAATGTACCAGTATATTGTATTTTTATTATATATTTTCACATCTTATTTTATATATGTATATAGTCCTATAATGACAAAGTTCAAAATTTGTACAAATTCTCATGGTGAATAAATCCAAATCTGAATCTAGAGAGATTTCCTGCTATTCGTGTGCCTCACAGAGAAATGGTTTGTGAATAAATTTAAGGAAATAGGATCTGTTCTTGATAAGAAACCAAAAGTACCAAGCTATATTCTCACAAAGGAAAAATTCAATGACATTGGAGAAAACAAAGTCCAAAGAAATATCTGATAAAGCTTGTACAGGAATCAGAAATTTTGCAAACTTTGGCTTGAAATGCCACTAAACTTCTTCAAATTAAAACCCCATAAGATAACCATAGTTGAGGAATTGCAACCACGTGATAATGTGAGTAGAGTTAATTTCTGTAATTGGGTGTTGGATAATGTTAATACTCGACCTATTGACGTGTATTTAATTTTTTTCTATGGACAAACATGGTTTTATTTACATGTCACGTAGTGACACAAAACAGTGGCTATTGAAGTGCAGAAAAACCTGATCTTGTACATGAAATGCCTTTGTATGGGCAAAAAATTGGTGTTTGATGTGCTGTGAATGCTTACAGAAATCTATACACTTGAATTTAAGGGGCTATGAATATCCAACTCCTCCGGCAAACAATACATTTCCCAGTGCCAAGCAAATCCCCACACATCCAAATGAGGGCTCTGTATTTTAGGATACTTTTAACTTACAGAAAGGCTCATAAGGTGTAAAAAATAATGGGATTACTTTTATATAACAGGTTGCCTGACATAAAAAGTTAAGATTTGTAAATAGTTTGAAAATAAACTGAAACTACACTAGTACAAAAACAACATGCATATAAGATAACTGTTATGCTAACTAAAATGTAATATAACAAAATTACTAGAATCTTGGGATCACAGATATGATTTGCACATATATTCTGATGGGAAATGGTAGTGGTTATGGTGCAAACAGTTATACATCAGTATAATATATAGAATATCCATGGTTCAAGTTCCCATATGATCATGAATATTTCTTATCTGACTCTTCCATAGAGTGGCCTCTTTAATTTGATTATTAAAGTTATTTAAAGAAGCACACGAATGTACAGAATTGGACACATGGAGAAGATTTACATTCATAAACATAGGGATCATCTTATGAATTTCGACATTACAGGAGAATGTAACACAAATTTCCAGTTTATAAAAAAATACCACCAGGGCAGAGCCACAGGTGCTCATAGATGTTAGTTTCTCCTACCAGTTGTTGTCAAATTGGTTGAAGATGGAGAGGATTATCTTTGAAACCAGTCCCATCGTATTTAAAAGTAAGTGAAGCATAAGAATGTCTTAGATGACAGATTAGATAGAATTTACATGCAGCTAAATGTTTGCCCTTTCAATACATATTTTACATAGTTCACTGAAATTGAGAGGTTTTTTTTTTAAATTTAAATTTATATTGAAGTGCTATGATATAAATACAAACTACAAAGGAGCCTCCACCAATTTAGCCGAAGCCATTTTAGGTGTAACTCTTCACAATTACAACAACTTTTAATATAATAACTTTTATCTAATTCTTTATCTAAATTCTAAATAATTAAACAAAATACAATTATTTCCAACTTGATTGCATCAGTCCCCAGTGCATCAGCAGCAGCTTACTGGAATTCCAGGGACCAGACTGTGGCTCAACCCAAGGTATTAAAATAAATATTTTACTTTATCTATATAATTATTTTAATCAGCTAGCTACAGTCTCTACAAACAATTCCTGTATTTCTCAAATGCCAACTACAATGCTATATTTATTCACCTTTGTGAACCATTTCCAATATCATAAGCTCAATTATTCAAATAAATTTAATATAATTCCACTCCCTGCCATTCCCAGGCCAATGACATTTTTCATAATCATGCATTATTGTTCCTTCTCTCTTTTGACAGTCCATTTCCATTTCTTTTTTACTTTCTCCAAATATTGCCCCATGCTCTTACAATTTTTGTCTAAAATTTGATTTATACTAATATTCTTATTCACTCTAGACTGTACACCTTCTTTTCTCCAAATCTTTGTTTCTGTATTTATCTTTTTTTTAAACTAATGGTAAGATAAAATGCTGCTCTAAATGTTAACAATTATTTTGCAGTACATAATACATTTCATAATCTCTAGGTAAAACTGTCTAGTACCACCTCTGTTTTTACCAATCATCACACTTGAGTGATGAAGTGATACGTAAGAAGTTGAAAAGTTGGTCTACAGGCTGAAGATGGGAGGGTCACTCCTGAAACACATGTCCAGTTATGTAAGTGAATGGAATTAGTGTGAACAAATTTTATTACATTGTTTATAAAAGTTGAAGAGTCTGAGATAGAAGTGTTGCCTCTATGGGATATATCAATCTATGACTTTTTACAGCTGAACCAAAATGAAAATTGCATATATGTTGACAGTATGGACATGGAGGCATTAGGCTTTGTGCTTTCTTTCCAGCTAAATGTTGGTCGGTTGCTAGTAGTCATTAGGGATGCTGATATTTATAATTTTATCCCTTGCTTCCAAATAAAGAGGCTTCCAAATTATTTTTCATTTGTTTGTTGCTATCAAGTTTGCTGCATTTCTATAGATGTTCTTTGTTTGGAGTTTATTCACACCTTTATATAATGGACAGTAGCTCTCCTCAATTAATTTCATCCTGAGGAATGGTTCTAACAGGCATTCATGCCCAACAATAAGCTGAATTGGACAACTCCACTTTTTTTTGCTTTCAATAAAAGATGTTTGAAAGTCTTTAGAAGTTTAGATTTTCATATGGTTTTCCTTTAAATTTAAAAGTTCTATTTCAAAAGTTGGGTTTAATTTTATGGTGGCTCCTTTTGCTAAAGTATCAGCAATCTCATTCCACTTTAACCCAATATGGCTTGGAATCCATTATAACACTATTTCTGTATTTAATTTCTGATCTTGATTGCATATGGTTTTCTTTTCATTTCTAGTGTATGTCAGTGGGTAACTGTAATTTATTATACTTTGTACTGTTGCTTTAGAGTCACTCAAAATAACAATTCCTTTATTTATTTTAGATCTATACGATAGATTTTCTAATGCTGCTCTAATGGCCATTATTTCCCCATCAAGTATTAGCATACTTGAAAAGGTGTATGTCACAATGAAAAACCAGGAGGATAAACTTAGTGATCTGACCCGGAAGATTGAGTTCTTGCGGGAGTTGTCTCTGCATCTGTAGGTCTCTCCTAGTCCTAGGTTTGCTGTCTAGTTTATTAATCAAAGTGAGAGCTAATTTCCAATCCTTGCTCAGTTGGAAGCCATTATCTCCACTGGAGGTGTTATTTTCTTGCAATTTGATCTCTATGGTTTTCAGTTTCTAGCTGTCTTAACACAGGAGTCATGATGACTGAAAGCTGTCAACAAGATCTTCACCATCATTAATAATCAGCACCAAGAAAGCTTCAAATCCTCAAATCTGTATATTGTTACAAAGAGTAAAACACTTTCAATGCTCTGTCACCCCATGTTGGCTATTTTTTCAATTACTAAAGTTTTAGTGCTTGTAAATCATCTCTGTGGGCAAAAAGCAACATTGGCTAGTTATTAGGAAATTCCAAAATACAGCAGTCATAGCCTTTTATGCAGTGTTAACAGAGCTCTTAATTTACTTTTACTTTAGCCTTTTTAAACTGCTGTCGTACACAGAAATTGAGTGGAAAAATATGAAAGTTAATTATTTTTACTGCTCAAAACTGGGATATTTATGTTCCAAAAATAAGGATCAGGATGAGATATCAACTTCAGTACAATCTTGGAAAATTCAGGACATATCGTAACCCTAGGTAAAGGCAGTATATTTTATTTTTTCAAAATGCCACATAAAATTTTTATTATTCAGATGATGTATGTTATGATGAGTGAAAGTTGTAAATATATTTTTACATAATGCATGTATGTCACAAATGATTGTGAAATTCCTATCTATATCTACCCAAAACTTTTTTATGAGATATATGCTTGTTACGCCTCTAGATGAAAATTTATGTTAAAACAGGATCCCATTTGTGAGCAAATGTGTGAAATATTAGCAAATAAATTCCATATGACCCATATGACTGAATCATTTTGTAGATGTGGAAATGTATTCACGAAATTTTAATGCTTGTGCCACACACATAAGTAATTTTACCTTCAGTTCCTGGAATGATTATGTTGTTGCATCTGCCAATTTCCTGGAGGAATGCATTCTCAGTTTGTGACTGTAGTAGTTACTCTTGCTCGCAAATGTTCGTGAACAATTCGGACACTGATATGGTTTCTCTCCTGTGTGTACCACAACATGTGCCTGCAATGCAACCAATGCCATTAGCACTAGACCCATTTTTCTTGCTTCAAAAACATTCATTTGTAATGGTTTTAACATTTTTCTTTAGCTACAATCCTGTGAAAAAATCAAAACAAGGTAATTTTTTTCTAATCAAAATTTTTTTAAAAATTGTAAATCTTTAAAAAAGTTTTCATATGGAACTAACACAGTGAAGCTCATGTGAATTGAATCTGTCGTCTTAACACTCTTCATGCTTCACTAACCTTAAAATTATACGGAACCGGTTTCAAAGATATGTTATCTCCATCTTCGGCCGTGGACGACTGGTGTGAATGGTTGTTGTTGCGTAGTATCAGAAGCAATGTTCCGCTCTGGTGAAACTTTTATGAACTTAAAATTTATATTCCGAAAGAAGAAAATATAAATTTTAAGTTCATAAAAGTTTCATCAGAGTGGAACATTGCTTCTGATACTACGCAACAACAACCGTTCACACCAGTCGTCCACGGCCGAAGATGGAGATAACATATCTTTGAAACCGGTTCCGTATAATTTTAAGGTTAGTGAAGCATGAAGAGTGTTAAGACGACAGATTCAAATAATTTTTTTCTGTTTTCCCAATGGTTGGCAACAGTGTGATACACATTGCTTACTCTTACATCCCGTGCTCTCTATGCATTCTTTGTACTATTATTCATTGTTAATTAATCTGTACAATGACTGTTTTTGGATCAAAGATATTTATTTTGATCTGTGTCACTTATGAGAAATTTTGAGGTTTTCTTGTGCAATTAATAATATCTGTGTTAAATAGATACGACTCCCAGGAAGAGTAGCGCAATTGTAGCATTACATTAGAATAATTCCATGACACAAAGAGAGTTAGCTACTAAATTCGGTGTCAGTGTAAACTATAAACAGAATTATTCAACGCCATAAAAGACTGGCTCAATTTCACTCAAGAAAAAGGAAAACTGTGGCAGGAAAAAGAAAAGAATGCCAAATGATGAACATTTTCTCCTCAGAAGAAACAAATCAAATTTGTACATTTCTAATGTTGCCATAGACTTCTGGCAATTGAAAGGAAAGCCTGCAAATCTTTAAGAAACACCTTCTAACAGGAGAAATGCACAGGAAAAGTCTCTTATGGGCACATAGTCATAAGGATTGGACAACAGAACAGTGGAAGAAGGTTCTTTTCTCTGACAGGAGTCACTTTGAAGTGCAGGAGGAGAGGATTCAATTTGTGCACTGAGTGAATAAGGCAACAACTTCAGCATATTTGCAACAGACTGTAAAATACCCCATGAAGATGTTTTGGGGGTGTTTCACACATAAACAATCAGTACCCTTAGTACCAGTTATGAGATGATGACATGATCAGTACATCCAAAAACTGAAAAGGAGAGTTGTTTTAAACCTGCAGAAGTGATTTCCAGATGATGACAGGATTTTCCAGCAAATTTTAGCTCCTTGCTATATTTCAAAGAAAGTGAGAAAATCTTCAGTGAGAACAATATTCGTGTGTTAGAGTGACCAGGGAACTTCCTGGACAATAATCCAATAGAAAACTTGTGAGCTATTTACAAAAGGAGACTCACAAAACTTGACTGTTCCACAAAAATATGCATGATAAGAATCTCTAGTTAAGGTGTGGCTTAATGTGTATGATGATGAACTTAAAAATAAGTGCTCAAAGCTTGTGAAATCTATGCCAAATCATGTAAGCAACTTATAAAACAAAAAGAATGACATATTAGCTATTAGCAAAGATCAATGGAATGTATTAGGTGAATAACCACAAAAAATATAAAATGTATATGTTATTGTCTTTTTCCGATTAATTTGTATAAGACTGTGCCTATAGGGTGGTAAAAAAATCCCAGTTTATATACAAATACCTGTAATATGTATAGGACATCAATGTGAGTTTTGCCATGACAGACCCTCATGCTGTCATGTTCTTTTGTTTTCTTTATCAGACTTCCAGCATCACAGACAGCAGCTGATAAGGCACTATCAAAAGCACATCAGTGCTGCTGCACTCTCTCCTTAATGTAAACACAATGCATAAAGCTGCATGGAGGTCAAGGTAATGGTGCAGTTGACTGGAGTTCTGCATCCAATCCAACAATTTAAAAATGTATCAATAAGCCAGTCATGGACCCCTTGTTGAAACCAGACAGTATTCATGATGCCTGCTGCTTGCTGTTGCAAACATAACCAGATATTTAACATGCAAAGATATAACACATTATTTATCGATCCTTTAAAGAAATTAGAGCCAAACAGGTGGTCTTTATCCATACCTACCAACATCAACACATGCGGAGGATTCTTTTGAATTTCTTGAATTTCCATAGTGCCTTCAATGCTTTGGTCTTGCAGATTTAGTAATTTTAAGACCCCCCCCTTTTTTTCCCTTCATCCACATAACGAATAATAGCTTCCACCCTAAACCAAACCAACACGCCACTATAAAACAGCCTTGCTCATAGATTAGTAACATCCTACTCAACAAGGAAGAATTCACAGTGGAATATCAGACATTTCAAAAGACTCAAAGATATTAAAAACACTGCCAATCTCTCCACAATAAAGAAGGGCATAAGTTTTAAAAATTTCATAGAGCATCCATGGATACAAACTTCCATGAAAATTTTAAAAAAATTTGATATTGTGTTGGTGGCACAAAATGGCAGGAGTGTGTCAGATAGATTGTGTGGATTGTGATCAGATATATAGGCAGAATAATAAGAAATTTGGAGACAAGGACGAAAGAACATTTTAGAAATGTAAGATATAAACAAGTGGATAGCTGGGCAATTACAAATTATTTATGGACTTACTATCATGACATTGCAAAAGAAATCAAACTGTTGAAAGCAACCAACAATCCCAGAGAATTAGCAATATGGGGAAAGATTTTCATTTTAAAGAAAAGCATTGTGCTATGAATTCTGACACTCATAAGGTTACATTGTTACCTGCCAGTTTAGTTGGTCCCCCGCTGAAGATGAGAGCGAAAGCTCTTGATACATGCTCTGCTAAATTAATCTGTTAGTGAAGTATAGTGTCACCTAATAGCAATCTCTTTATGTCTATAATGTTCAGACTATTCACTACAGCAAAGTGATTTTGTACATTTTGGTAGAAATCTCTTTTGACAGAAATTGAGTTTGGTGAACATCATAATATCTCACTCCCTACCAAACCATTACTGAGGCGAAATGGTGGCTTCTCTGCACCATCAGGACCCTTTCAAAAACTTCTCAAGAAGTTGAGGCATACATTGTAATTATGAATAGTTTCTCACCAATAAAAAATTTTCTGGTTACCATTGTTAATAATGCTGTAGCAGTCATTTGCATTTCAACTTCATTTTTGCTATATGTTTACGGAATTTTGGAATCCACACAGTGAAACTTTTGTTAATCTTATTTTGATTTAAAGTAAAACACTAAAAATCATGTCGTCACATTAAAACTCTCTTTAAGTTTCACAAACACACTTATAAAAGTAATTTTGGAAAATTACTTTTATAAGTGAAATTTTAACCAAAATTACTTTTATAAGTGTGTTTGTGAAACTTAAAGAGAGTTTTAATGTGACGACATGATTTTTAGTGTTTTACTTTAAATCAAAATAAGATTCATTTTTGCTGTTAATGATGTCCAGTACTGCAATGAAAAGTCCCCAATTTAAGGTCTTGTCTAAGTACAGATTCCATTACTGTGTGCTTTTAAATTAGATTTTAAATGAGCCCTCAATGCTTTGACAACAGTTACAGTTCTTACAGAGCTTGAATGGTCATCAAGAGTATCAGAGTACCAGTTTCAGTGAAGTGTTGGCTGTTGTAATATAAAAACATCCTACTGATTTCCAGCATTTTAAGGATCTGGGAAATCTCACTTGATTTCTCAAACCTATTTTTTTAATAGTGTTTAACGCCCATTTTAACTTCTGAAGCATCACAGGTAATGGATACTGATGATACATGATAAAACCGGGAAAGGATTTTTTTTTTACAGAAAGCATTCCAGACCTAAGTTTAAGGTACTTAAACTGAATTGAAAATTAAGTTGCCAGTGTGGCTGCACATGGTATGACAACATACAGAGCTAATATAGTGGAATTTACAGTTCAGCAGAAAGTGAAATGTTGTTATTAGTTAGCAGAATTAAAGTTCCCAATTGCAGTGCAGGCAAGAATATGGTGCGAATACTCCAGAGTGTCATACCATTGTGAAATGGCAGTATCAGCTGCTAAAAACAGGTTCTGTGTTAAGAAAGAAGCGAAGCTGCAAAAAAAACAGTGTCTGCAGCTAAGATTGAAGATGTTAGGAAAGAGTTTCAGCACAGCCCGCATAAATCTATTCAATGGTCCAGTTCAGATCTGAATATTCCAAACCATTGTTCACGATATTGTTCATAAAAGATTGCAACTTGGACCATACAAAATCCAAATTGTGCAGAAGCTGAATGATAAACACAGAAGGGCTGAGTTTGACAATTGAATGTTATCTCACACTGATGTGACAATGGATTCTTCAATCATGTCACATTCTCAAATGAAGCCACCTTTCACATCTGATAAAGTGCACCAGCAGAAGTAGAATATGGGGAGAAGAAAATCCACATGTTGTAATAACATGATAGCCCTAAAGTTAATGTGTGATGTGCTTTGAATTGTGATTATGAGATTAGGCACATGTGGAGATTGAAACTTGATGAGCTAATTATTCAGTCACCATTAATGTAGGAGATATTCACATTTATTATTGGCATACACTTTTTTTTTGCCATTTCTCTTCTTTCTTAACACAGTACCTGTTTCCAATAGCTGATTACGCCATTTCATAAAATTGTGTGTGTCATACAATGTGAAACACACTAGCATCATAATTTTCATTGTTACAGAGTTTCTATACAAGATAAGATCAAAATCATATTTCTAACTTAATTGAATGAGGAGATATTCACATTTTTTATTTGTATTGGACACATTGTATATTGTAATTTTTAATTCAGTTTTAGTTTTTGTGTTTTAATGTACAGAATTTGAGGATTTTTTTATATTGCAAATGTTGGGCTAGCACCTTGTATTATTAATTATTTTACTTTAATTTTGTAATCATGCTTAGGCTTTAAATTTTCACATGTTAAATTGCACTTATGCAGTGGTTATGGTTAATGTTAAAAATTAAATTGGGTAAGCAGTTAGCCATTAAACTTTTATATGTGTAAATTGCAGGCATTTGTTATATAAATTTAATGATTTATTACAGTACTTGCCAGGTTACTGGATTTTTATGTAATGTTAAAACTACACAGATCATTATTACTTCTTCTGTTGTTGAAAGCACCATTGGTAAGTTACTGTATATAGTAACTTCATAATTATTAGAATAAATGTGAATGTCAAAGAATTATATTCTCAAGTACTTGGAAACTGCCTTTCCTGGAAATATCCCAGTCACTTTCTTTCAGCCATTTCTTAAATTGAATGCTCATGCAGAATATTAATGGGAGGGTGATGTATAAGAAATCATAATTCTTGTAAGGAATCCTTATCACATATCAGCCTGAACTCAACAATGAAAGTGATAGCGCCTGACAGTTCACTTTTATCTAATCATTAAAACACCTGTGCAGCTCTTTCAAAAGTTTGTAACAGTACATATAGCAAGATTAAGTACAAGTACACAATTATCTGTGTTTCTATTATCACATTCCCTATTACCAAATTGACTACTGACCTGGAGTCCAGCCTTACGTTTGAATGACTTCTTGCATACAAGACACTGGTGTGGCCACATGTTGGTGTGGCACAGGAGATGACTGCGCAGACTAACTAACAACTTGAACACTTTGCCACACTGTGAACACGGGAAAGCTTTATTTTTATGTACTCGCATGTGAGTGCGCATTGTATTCTTGTTCTTCAGCATCTTGCCACATTCCACACACTGTACACGCTCTGAATCTGAGGTATGTGTCTCCATATGCTGTCGAAGGGCAGCCTGTGTAACGACTGTTTTTGCACAGATGTGACACATGGCACTATGACTCCTGTGCAGGTGTCGCTGATGACTTTGTAGGGTATTTGGATGGGAGAACCTGAAAATTTATTACCTTAGATGAGCATAAATTGTGTCACATGTATAAATTTATTATTAAAACTTTCTTGGGAAATTCAATACTTAATACACAATCCTGCCTTAATAGAAAGACCAGGTTAACATCGATAAAAAGAGAACAAAAAACTTTGAAAAAGGAGGACATTGCTCAAAAAATTACACAATATATCCACTGATTTAAGCATATATCCTATACTTAAAAATTATGCCTAAATCTAATTTATATAAATGTTTATAATAAAACAATAATTATTTTAAAATTTGCAGCCTATGAACGAAAAATATAATAATTAATATAATGTGGGTAAATTTCTTACACACTTCACTTGCTGTATTTAAGTTAGACATGTTTTGGGAGCCAACGTTCCCATCAACAGCTGAGGATGGGAATGTATAACTTAAATACAGTACGTGAAGTGTGTAAGAAATTTACCTGCATTGTATTAAGTAATATATAATATCTTCACTGTAAGCAGCAAAAAATAAACCAATAAGAAAATATGTTAAATATTAAATTATCAAAAAACAAAAAGACAGTATGAAATGGAAATTTAATATTAGTTTTGTAATGTGTTTCAGACATATTAAACTCTGGATCCACAAATTTTATATTCATCTTCAAATTTATTTATTTCTGAATGCAGTATATTTGCTTGCTTGGGCATTAATGAGCGTACATGGCCTTTTTGGCATTTTTAATGCATGAATGGTTATACTTAATAAACTTTAGAAGCAAACACGATACGGTGGAAACAAATAAGAAAAGAAAAAAAGAAATACAAAAGCACACTTCCACATGTCCGATACTCAAGAAACTACATTTTCACCTTGATTTGCGCACAATTACTGGCCATCTGTGATCAAAGAATATATTCCATTGACACTATTGCAACAGCCTACAGGCAAGTGACTTTAAAAAGCTGTCAAAACAGATAATTTCAGGCATACTTTATTTATTTACAGACACTCTTTAACTTCTCAGGCCATCAACAGCAAAGTAGTACAAGTTAATATTATAAAATACCTTGGAGTGATCTTTGACAATAGACTGAAATTTAATCAGCACATAGACTATGTAACCAAGAAATGTACCAAACTCATACACTCATACTCTACTCTTATCATACTCTATCCAGAACTGCCAAAATAAAATGGGGGCTACGATCTGATGTGCTGAGAATAATATACAATGGAGCCATTCTGCCTCTTCTTTCTTACGAGGCACCTGTCTGGATAGACACTATACAGCAGACTTACAATGCAAGGAAACTGAGAAGAGTACAAAGATTTATAAACATCAAAATTGCCAAGGCATTTAGGACAACATCACACGAAACTCTCTGTATTATTGCACGTATAATTCCAGTAACAATAGCACTTAAAGAAATCGCCAAATTATACAACTTCACAAGAGGAATCGAAAGAAAATCAATCATAAATGGAGGACAAGCAGTAGACAGTGAAACACCATACAGGGAATGGCCTCACCCAGATGATATATCTAAAATAGTGGAGAAACAAAATGATAAACAGTATACACTGATGGCAGCAAAAGCCAGGCAGGTGTGGGGCAGGAATAATATTGTATATTAATTATATGCCAGTTCATCAACTGCGGTATAAGCTGCACCAAAAATGCTCAAATAATCAAGCCGAGCAGTTTGCCATTTTGAGAGCCCTGGAACAGTTGGAAAATATAGACAATGCAACCTTCAACAAACGAACTGCAGCAATCCACATGGATAGTCAAATTACATTAGATTTAATTAACAACCATACAAAACTAAGTACCCTCTGTGAAAGAATAAGGAAGAAGTTAAAATCACTCCAACAAGAATACTGGGAATTACATTTTACTTGGGTTAAAGCACACATCGGCAATGAAGGAACTGAAATAGCAGACTGCCTCACGAAAGAAGCGGCAAAAAGCAAGGACCTGCCAGTGGATTATCAACTCATCCCAAAATGTGAAGTGAGGAATGAATTATGAGAAGAAAGTCAGTGACTATGGGAAACAAAGTGGCAAATGACAATGAACGGAGCAATTACAAAATCCTATTTTCCAACTGTAGCTAAAAGGCTAAACACCAACATCCTTCTAACCCCCAATATTATCCTTCTATAGCTTCAATATAGGACACAGGAAATTTGGAGCCTACTTTCATTGCTTCAAAATAGCAGAGAACCCATCATGTATATGTCAGGAGGGTATACAAATGGTGGAACACATCTTGTGGGACTACAAAATCTTGAAGAAAGAGCGCAAAATATTCCGGAAAGATGTAGCAAAAGTAACTACGCGATGGCCAATGGACAATAGTGAACTTGTTTTAATATATAATACACATTTTAAAACTTTTGTAAACAGTATAAATTTTGACAGTTTTCAAATTAACACAAATTGACTAATAGGACAGAAAATGTGGTGACTTGAGAATGATAATGTAAAAGCATTCATGTATAACCAATTTGGCAATCTTCAAATATGATTAGGTTAGAATAAGTGTTCAAAAATAGTATTAAGGATAACATGTAACAATGAAACGATAGCAATGCATGTAGCCTATTATTAGTAGTAACTAATTAGTTACTACTAGTAATGGAGCATGCAGTAAATAAAGAAGATAAAAAAAATGTTCCTTTCTATTCAGTCAATTAATTTTGCTCAGAGGCCTCTCTTTCAGGCTTGAGGTTCTTTTACATGTCATAAATTTATGAAATGGAACCCATTGCTTTACTTCCCTTCTGAAGGTAGTTATGCTTAGGATTTTACTTCCCCAAAAAATCCATTGACTTTGGCTGGGAATGAACCAACAATCTTGGATCTACAAGGCAAGTATGGGTACCACCTAGACTGGCTTTCAGGCATAAAAATTAGAAAAGGAGAATATTCTATGATTTTTAAAAACCCCGCCTAGACCCTGGACAAAGATGTAGAAAGGAAGATTTGTCTGGTCAAAAGGGGACATCTGGACACCCTATTTTCTGCATGACACCCCAATGCAGGCCCTAGCTGGTTGCAATGACTGCTGTGTCCTCTACTTCCATCTTGCAACATTATTGGTAGAGGGTAATATTGCAGGGGGGCAATAATTTTTAGTGCAAAATTTACAATAAAATATTTTGTTAGTTTAATAAGTGATTTGCACTAGTTGCATTATTGCCACTTCAGGTTCAGGCCCGTGAGAGGAGTGCAAGTTAAAAGATGTTTTGTTCTGCATATAACAAAATGGAAGTAACATACGATGAACAATATGCTGCTCTGAAATTCTGTTTTCTTCTTAACAAATGTTCAGCTGAAATCTTTGCACTGTTACAGGAGACCTATGGAAAGTTTGTTTTCCCTAAAGTACAGCTTAAAGATCATTTAAAATGTTTAAAGATGGGAGGCAACCAATTTCAAATTAAGGTAGACATGGATCTCCAGTTTGTGCTCTATTAGAAGAAAACATTTAACACCACTGCTGTTATGTTGAGAGAGGATCATTCAATAATTTTAAGAATACTTTCAGAAATTATGAAAATTTCACTTGGTGCCACCAACATGTCGATAACTGGAAAAGTTGCACATGAATCATGTTTGTGTACAGTCAGTTCCAAATGGATGTTTGTGTGCAGATTTACACACAGTTGAAGATTATGTTACAAGAAGATGTTTCTTTCAAACACAATCACGATGAAATTTGCTACATTATTTTGATCCTGAGAGAAATGGGGAGGGGGGAAAAGTAGTTGCTTCTGCTAGGAAAGTTATGGTCTTCTCATTTTTCAATTTTCAAGGAATAGTTTAACAGCATGTTGTATCTGCACATACAACTGTAACTGGGCAACCACAGAAATGTCTTTAAAATTCTGCAACTCCTTATCACACAATTGCAAAAGTCCACATTTCTATGTAATAAGCTAGATGCTGCATTACAATAATGCATGGCCACACATTGCAAATGTGTTGCTGAATATCTCATGAAAATCATTGTGAAGAGTGTCCCTCACCCTCCCTACAGTCCAGATTTAGTCCTCTGTGACTTTTCCCTTTTGCCCCCCAAGGTTAAGGCTGGAGAGTCAATTTTGAAGGACTTTTTAAAAAAAATGGTTTCCAATATGTATTGAAGACTGGCAAAAATGCTGCAAAAAGTGCACTGCATCCAATAGGGACTACTATGAGAAAGAACATGAAAATTATGAGGATGAGTAATGTTGTCAAAAAAAAAAAGGTCATTCTTTATTCAGTAGCCTTCATTCTTGGCAACTTGAATTGTTCTATAAGTCTCTTAGGAAACACTGCTTATGATAATCCATAATTTATAAGTTAGATATCACAACAATTTCAAGGGGTTCTACATATGCGCAGATAGCACACAAACACAAAATGCCTACAAAAGAAAAACAGACATTCCTTGGCAACTATTAAAATTGTGCTGTATAGCACAAAATATGAACTTCTTCACAAAGAAGTAAGATCTAAAGGAGCTAAAAGAAATTAGCAAAGTGCTTCAAGGATATAAAAGTAATGTGGACGTTAGCCCTAGCTCGTTACCAAATTACTAGTTTTATCCCCTCACTTCATGTGATGTGAAAAGAACATTTTTTACATAAAAGTTTATTTTTATGGACAGGGGAAATAAGCTGGACTATTAAACAAGAAATAAATTGTGTCACAAAGTTCATATACTCACTTTGGGGAATAATTAAGACAGGGCTTGTTTAAATATTAATTCAATTTGAAATTAAATATGGTGAAACAACCATTAATAATCTCTTCTGAGTAGGGTATTTGTTGCTAAATCTAATAATGAATATTCCTCTTACAATGATGGTGGGTTTTTAGGGGGGGGGGAGGTTATGATCCTATGAATAATTTTATATAATCTCAAGCTTTTAGTGCATATGTAACTGCACTTTTTGGCATTTTAAGTGCATATTTGGACATTGTAAAGCACATATTGGTATGCATGATATGGGATTTTTAATGTGTATAATTCTGAACACTAGTTATAAGTCATTTTCTTTGATCTCTTCCCTCCATGTTTACTGCACAGCATATTGCCTTTAACTAAAGTGTTCCCAATAGCCCAAGATCTTTTTCTGTTGTGCTACATATGCAAATACAGGAGTGTCAACAATACACACTGTAGTGACTACTACATATGCATCAACACATATGGAGTATCAACACATTGTAGTTTATGGCTAGATTGTTTACATACCTTTTACCACAAGCATCACAGACATAAGGCAAATCCCCTTTTTTCAACAGATGTATTTTCTCATGACTTTGGAGGTATGCCCTGGCAATAAAACCCTTGGGACAATGCTTACATCTGAAGGGACGCTTTTCAACAGGTAGATGCATTGATAGCATATGGCATTTCAGTGCTGACTGGCTTGAAAGTTCTTTACCACAGTCTGGACATCTGTAAAGTTAACACACAAATACTAAATGAACCAGTCACATAAACTCCTAAAGTACCGTTTTCAGTAAGTACTATGTATAAAAGGGACAATTTTTTTATTACAGTTTTCTTAAATTTATATACAGAAATAACATCCTAACCAACTCAATATGTTTTTTGTTAGATATTTTAAGTAAAAATTAGGGTTAAAATGGGATGCTATTATTATCTTGAGAATACTGAGGTATGACATAAAAATAACACAAATTTACATTAAAATAATTTTTGTGTAATCGCACAAACCAGTGTAGCTAGTTTTTTTAATCACATTTAGATAGAGGAATATAATTATTAATGCTTTGTTAAAAATTTAGCATACCTGAGTGTCAGAATCACTATATACCTAAATCTAAAATTAGATTGCTAGCACTTAATGTAAAATCATGAAGAATTTTGTCAAGGCATTTGACCAATCTAGAAAAGATTTCAAATACAAGAAAATTTCCAATTAACAACATTAATTAATTCTACTTTTAATTGAGCCATAGGTAAGAAAACTATAGAAATATGTATAAACTGTTTGATATTAAACTGAGTTATGTGGAAAATTTTCAAATACCTACTTCTAAGTTGGCACTACTGTGCAACAAGAAGCGCACGATAACACTGCATCAGAAAAGTAATTTATGAACTTGTATTTCAGCAACCATGGAGTGCTAGATGGTGCAACAAGTTTGGAGACCAACTCAATCGCATTGTGTATCCTATATTTAAATTTGAATTTATTTCTCTTTACATCAACATACAATTTTAAATATTACAATAAGATCTATGTTTTCATCAATTCCATAATACTAACAATATAAAATGAATACATATCATTATGACTCTATTACAATATTTTAATAGAACACATTTACTGAATGGGTGAAACATGGCATGTCAATGAAAGTGTTCAAAATAAACCACATTCATAGAGAAAAATTGGCGAAAACTCTTGAAATAAAAGAGTGGGTACAAGTTTCCAAAATGTTCATCCTTGCATCATATTCTAACATTGCAATTAATATGATAGAGCCTGCATATGGATATTAACTTCCATCCATATAAAATGCACATTGTTCAAAAGCTAAATGAGCTTGACAAGGTCCTACATGCAAAGGCACCTGAGGTATTACTAAGCAGAATTGAGGGAATTCTTGAATTTCTTAAATCCCTACTGATGTCTATTAAAGATCTTTCATTTAACAGGGTATGCAAACAAACAAAACTTCTTATATTGGGAACCAGGAAACCTTCAAGAAACAATTGATTATTTAGTGGTGTAGAAATGAAAGGAATATTTGCTGATATTTTTTTAATCACCAAATTGATATTAAAAAATTGGTGAACTACTGTGAACTGGCCATGCTATTCATAAATGTTAACAGTGTTCCTCATACCTGAACTGCAAATCCACTGCTATCAACTAAAAACGTTTGAAATTAACATGATTGGAATTACAGTGTAAACTTCCCACCTTAGCATGGGCACATTGCAGAAGTTTTTTCTGGTCCCATCATTTCTCATTTTGGTGACATTCTTCAATCTGCAACATCACCAACTTTGGCTATCCAGACTTTTCTGGATCTATTTAAAGGCAAAAATATTTTCAACCAGAGTGCAAAGTATTCAAGAATTGAAAAAAAGAAACTAGCAAGAAATTGCAAATGTTACTCTTAAATTCCTTGCTTGCATCATTGATAGCCTCCAAGACCATTTTGTCCAATGCATTGATTAAAAGATGCACTTTTAAAAGAAATGTAATTAAAGCACATTATGTAAATCCAAAAATTATTATTATGTTTATTATTTGGTTTATTTACAGATGCCCTTTTACCTCTCTTGTCAAGTCCTGTTCAATTCAGGATGTGGAAGTTGATAAATTTTGCTCACAGGCCTCTTCTTCAAGGCTTGAGGTTCTTTTATGTGCCAACATGGGACCTATGGCTTTAATTCTGTTCCAAAGGAAAACAGACTTTTCTATCTAATCTGTAGTCTAACATACTCTTATGCTTCACTTACTTTTAAATATGGTGGGACCAGTTTCAAAAAGACATCCTCTCCATCTTCAACCAACTTGACGACTGAGAATTTACATTTAACAAGCTTCACTGTGTGAGTTCCAACAGAATTTTTAAATTTTTCCGAAAGTTCTTAAATGAAATACTTAGACTTTTTACATCTGAAAAAAAATCAGACGATCCTGGCCAGGTTTAAACCAGTGTTGTTGGGTCTACAAGAAAGGTATAATTACCACTAGACTTCAAGATGGACAAATTCAAAAGTGCAACCAAATTTTTAAAATTGGAATATATTTACAAGCAACTGCAAAAGATTGTATGTTATTTTAAAAATAGATAACCAAAAATGCCCTTCCCCGTGTAAATAATTAATTAGCAAGTTAGTACAAGTCTATAGAAATCTTGGTTGCAATATATTCCTCAAAATTCACTTTCTGCATCCCCATTTGGACCTTTCCCTCCAAACATTGAACAAGTTAGTGATGAACACCGAGAAAGACATTGAGATGATGAAAAAGTATCAAGGGAGGTGGTAACCCAGGATGTTTGCAGATTACTAGTGAATATCATAAGAGAAATCATTGAAAATTACAGAATAGCAGCAAATGGTAAAAATTTAAATATCAGCACCCATGGAAAAGCTGAAAATATTTTCAGTTATGCTAAATAATTAATTTTACAAAATCAGATAATTCTGTTGTGATGAAATTTCTACAATGTATTACTTACTCTAGCTTATTTACTACTCTCAAAAAATATGAATGCATATTATTAAAAAGTGAGGGTATTATATAAAAGTAAGATCACATTTGAACTTAGCACATCAAAATAAATAATGCATGACACATATGCAAAAAAATGTTTGAAGGTCAATTTTGTAATTCAGTTTAACGTAACATTTGTTATGTTATCATATTCTTTGAAATTATATGCCAGATATTTTCTATACAAGTTGAGCATAATATGAGGGTAACACAGTTAAAACCAGACTTTTGTTTTCTGGGCTAGGAAAGAGTAGCAAGAGAGGCAGGGCCATAGCGCTTGTTTGGTGGGGGTGCAGAGGGAGCAATCCAATGGATGGATATGTTGAGGAGAGCAATCCTAATGCATTAGTTTATCCATCACCAGTAGGTGCTATGTCTGTTCATTGCACAGCAGATTATTATTTGTTTTCTCAAGGAGTCAAACTGACCAAGATTATGCCCAGACTTCGGGCACAGTTTGGAGGAGCTACGTTTTCATGATCCCAAGTGTTTGATTGATACAAGAAGTTCCTTAGCAGTTTTGATGCTGAGAAAAATAAAAGCGATGGATAAGTGTCATTCAGAACAACATTCAGGCCATTTGTGACCTTGTGAAAGTTAATTGATGCCTAAGTGTGCTGGAAATTGCTTCAAAGGAAGGCATAAGTTGTGGAAGTGCACACATCTTTCTTTTTGAAGAACAGGGATTTCAGAAAGTGTCGGCAAGGTAGGTCCCACATCTTCTCATTAATGGGGGGGGGATTGATAAGACATCAGTTAGAGGCTTTTGGATTGGTTTGAGGAAGAAGGTGAGCAGTTTTTAACCCAAATTGTGACTTGTGATGAGAAATGGATACAGCACTACGCCCCTTAAAATTAGAATGAGTTTGGAGTGGAGCAGAAGAGGGGAGGGTGCTCCAGTTATGGCCAAAATTGTCTGTCAGTCAGAAAAGTTCTTGTGACCATGTTCTGGAACTCCAAAGTCATGTTGCTCATAATTTCTTTTCCAAACAAAGGACTGTAAATGTGGCATATTAGTGTAAACTGTTGGACGAAGTGAGGGCCATCTATCACAACAAAAGACACTGGCAACACACTCATGGTGTCTTGCTTCTACAGGACAGTGTGAAACCATATGCAGCAGTCATAACCCACGATCAATTAAGGAAATTTTACTGGACACCCCTAGAACATCCTTTTTACAGTCCAGATTTATCCCCTTGTGATTACCACGGGTCACTGAAGGAGGTATTGGAAGGGTAAAAATTCAGTAATGACACAGAGGTTGAGTATTTTATGCACAATTGGCTGTTGATGTGTCGATCTTTTCTTTGATGAGAGGAATAAAGAAATTATCCATTCAGAAGAGAAAATGCATTTTTGTTGAAGACAACTTGTAGAAAAGTCTTGTAATTGTATACAGTAAGAATAAACTTATTTTTAACAAATCCTTTATATGTTTAAATGACATTTCCTAATCCATTTTTTCTAAAATTCTTCCTATTTTCTTTATGTACAAAAGTAGAATCAATGCTAATTTGCTTTGTTTTTTCTGAGCAGACCCAGAAGAAAGAATACTTACTTGCAATACTGGCTATGCTTGCGCATATGTCTCACTAGTTGATATTCTCCAATCAATTCCCGCCCACAGCATATTATGACAGCTCTCTTATTATGCTCCATTCTGCAACATTACATCATCACTACTCCATTAGCAGGAGATAATGTCTCATTCTTGTTTAGGAAATATTAAAGGTAAATAGTTCATCTATTTTTCATTACAGATTTTACATAGGAGTCCAAAAAATGTATATATATTTCAACATGAAAATTATCTATTTTAAAATTTTAAAGTGATTAAAGCAAATTTCTGCAACTAAACTTAAACAAACCCTTAATTTAACCTAATCTAATTTAATCTAAGGAAATATATGTTTTTGTTTAATTTTGAAACCATTTACAGTGAAGGTATTATATTTATATAATGCAGGTAAATTTCTTACACATTTCACTTACTGTATTTAAGTTAGAACATCTTTCGGGAGTCATGGTTCCCATCTTCAGTTGTTCACTCAATAAACATATCCTAACTTAAATATAGTTAAGTGAAATGTGTAAGAAATTTACCTGCATTATATATATTAATAAATATTTGTTATTAAAAGGATCCGCGTGAAACTAAAACCTAACCTACAGGATACATTTTAAGTTAATGAGTAGCATTAGCAAACTTAATGGTACTTTTATACAGAATTTACTAAAAGTCATGCCCCACATAAATTTTGAAGCAAGTGGTTCAGTGACATGAAACTCAATGTGTGGGGAAGCCATATTCTGAAAACTCAAAAATGATAATACCCACTTTTTTCTAATTCCAATTTAACCAGAAATAAATCCAACCATCTTATTTTAAATGGAATATCCAATATATTTTTACATTTTTGAATAATGCTCAATAAGAGCTTTTCGAAAAGTACCCAACCTAGATAGTTCTATACACATTTATTGTTGCTAAATCAAGGGGAAAAAATGGGTAGTAAATAATATAATGCTTCTTTTGATTACTGTGTTTTGTCAGTATTAACACAAGTACTGTCCTTTGTTTGTATCCAAGAATCATGTTTATTGACACATAAACATCTTATTTAAGGGATTAAATCTGGCATCTAGTGTGTTAAATAATTCTATCCGATGTTGAGCAAAAGAAAAAGAATTCTAATTTTAATTATGGTTAGCTGTGAAGACAGGCAATGACCAGTTTACCAAAAGTGCAACTGATTAGAATACCTCATTGGATGTTCTCCTTGTGTGCAAAAAAAATCCAAAAGTTTCTACTACAAATTTGTCATTACAATCAAATATAAACCAAAGTGTTATTCGTCGATCTTCCCAAATAATGATGGCAGCTGTATTAATCATGGTATCATTCACTGCAGTGATTGGAGCACCAGGACCCTTCTGCTTCATTGTTGAAACATAGTCAATTGCACAATTTATTATTAGTAAGTTTTTGGCACATGAATCACCATTCAATTTACCAAGATCAGTTGAGTTTTTGCATTCTGTGTTTTAGTGTTATGTATTGCATATTATGAAGATTATGATTTGCCTTGCACATAAGGCATGCATTATGAACATGCACAAAAATGGTTGGGGTTTACATATTGATGGAATCACCTAATTCAATCAAGGTGACTAGTTAATAAAACTAAGAATAAATGTTTACTTATGAAATACACTGGACAGGGTCAAACCAGATGCATAAGATCAATTTAAACAGCAGCTAACAAGTTTGTCTGAACAAAACAGCACAATTAATAACAGGCATTTTTGAACATTTCATGTAAGGTGATCAACAGCCTACAAATATTACATTTTGATATATCAGAAATTCTGAATTGGACTTTAGGCAACAAAGTTTTAGGAGTAGAGGAAAAAAACAGTTTCCAGCATATCTTTCAGGACTAGCAGATATGTAAGTACATATAACTCAATGGGGACACTTCAAAAACAAGTTTGAGCAAATTTTCTTATGACCCTCCACTTATGCTTTTGCCAAGACAGTTGGGTTAGGTCAAAGAAGATAAAGTTATTTCTTGGTGTCAGTGGTTGCAGGTTGCCTATTCTTCCTCCATTATTGAATTCCAAAACTTTTTTTCAATGCCAGGATGTTTTCCTTTGCGAGGATGAATCAATTTCTTCGTACAAGCTGCAAATAATGCCAATGTTTGTTGCCCTGACAAATGAATATTCCTTTCAGCTATGTTGAACTCTCTTCTTGCCTTTCTTACACTTGAAAGTAGCATCATCAAGATGTTCTCTGTTTGCTCTCCAATTTGTGACTACCTACTATTCAAATGCTCTATGCAATAATAGGCCAACAATGAATGTAACAAAGCTGAGAATTGCAACAATGCATTATGATGAAATAAATAATAAATTTGAAGTTACCGGTAACTATGGACCAAGTTTGCACTTGAATCAATAAGACATCAAATCTAATGTGCACCACAATTTTTAATACTACATTTGTACAAAAAGGTGCACTTTAGATTAGCATAAATACAGTAACAGATTAATGTCCAAGTAATCAAAAGTTTTGGGAGTAGTCTTAAAAGTGTTAGTACTGTGATCTCTCCTCTAGCCATGCTTCTTGTACATCCTCAGTCATTCTGAGATAGTTTGTATATATGTACTTTTGATATATAAGGTTCACATGTATTTCATATTGTCACAAATCTAATTTTTTGATTAAAATATTAAGTTAATGACATCATGAAGACATAGACCTATATAGTTTCACCTAACAGAACATTATAAATTGCTTGGGAATAGAATCTGTAGAATATTGCTATTATAACTCTTGTGTTTCATTAATGGAATTATAGAATTTATTTTTCCAGATTATCAAAAAAAGCTAGTATTAACAATTTTTAAATACCTGATTTTACAATATTACCTGATTTTACAATACAATAATGAGTTCCACTAGGCATGCTTCTAGGCCGGGAAAAAATGTGACACATGACACTTCTACTCCCAACTAACTCTTTATTAATGTTCTCCAGTTGGTGAAAGAACTACCACCCACCAATTTGATCAAAACACAAGATCTGGAAATTTCTGATAATCAGATGCTAAAAATTGTCATTCTTATTGGACATTACAAAATAATTACAAATACAATATAACCTTCTAAACAATACATATGTCACATCTGTATAGCACCAATCACCTGTAATATGCAAGGACCCTTTGCCAACAATTACAGTCTGCCTAACAATAATTTCATCAAGTGATGTCCAGCTATCTGCTTACAAATAGCAGCAAGTTCTACAGTTCCATTAAAGTTTTACAGTTCCATATAGGTATACTGTTTGAGAATTTAGGTATACTTACTCGCAATGCTTATCCAGATGCTGGTATTTAATGAATTTCTTCCCATTTTTGCAGAGCTCACAAGAAAACGTATAAAAAGATGCCAGTTCAGCATCTCTTGAAGAATAAAACAAGGGACTGTCATCTGCAGCTGTAAGTTCCTCTGGAATCTCTATATATTGAATGTCATCATCTGCTATGTTACTGCAAGAGAGAAGCATAACCTACATGAATTCCACTATAAACTTTACTAATCTATTTCAGAAACACTACAGTATGCTGGACAGCATTATTTTTTTAAATATTGGTAATATTAATGTCCAAGCCATAACTCTAATTCATGTTGAAATAATTTCTGCACTGTCATCTTGACTGTTTTCCCAAAAACCCAGGAGAAATAAATAGAAAAGAGGAATAATGGTTGGAAACACTTGATCAAGTGGGCATCTCCAAGATGATTGACAACTGTTGATTGTTAATATGAAATAATCCTTTTTAAGGCCACAAATGCAAATTAAATAAGCATTTGCTGGCTACAAGAAGAAAAAAATAGTTTACCTATTTTACCAAATTATTTTTTATTTACAAGCTATAATAAAAAATACTGGGACAAACTTTGGGAGTTATTTCCTCATGCCAAAACAAGAAATAAGTCATACATATAAACAATAACCAAAAATGCCTGGTTTGTGAATTATTGAATATTAATATACAATGTGTTTCAAGGTACACTCTAGTTACTTAAATTAATTAGCTTTTTCAGATAATCAGTGATGCTACGATACAAGCCAATCTGCTGAATACATTGTATCCATTTATTATTTGTGTACATTCATGGTTGGTTAGTTTCTCATGTTTGACATGTACTGCAGTTCAGTTACATTTGAGTGACAAACCATGTCAAGATATTCATTTCATTTCAGGGGATTGTATGCATATTTGTTTTTTTTTTTTGTTTTTTGTTTTTTTTTTTTTTTTGTATTTCATTGGGAAAGAAAGGTATCTGATTCTCCTGAACTAAATATATTTTATGAAAGTTATAAATTAATTGGATTTAAAAGAGCAGAATGCTTTCTTGCTGTTCCTCTAATAATTACAGACTACAGAACAAATTCATAGCATAGGTTGTTTCATTTCAGTGCCAATTACGCTTGACCCATTTAACATAGTTATTGTTTCCTAAATATAGGCATACAAAGGCTGGCTGTGGTCTTTATATTCATTTAAATCTTCATTTGAGTCACATTTGTCACTCAGGTATAAATTAACATTATTAACATCAAATGATGAGTGTATGCAAATATTCCTATTCTATGGAGAAGCTAAACCTTATATCAAGAAAGGAGACTATCAAACCTGGATACAATTGAATAAATATTTTACAAGAAATATAACTACAGAAGAAATTATTGCTAGGAAAAAGGAACAATATTTTCACATAAGATTGTAATCTGCAGCAGGTTGCAGTGATATGAATACCTAGAGGTAGATGATTCAGACTGTAACACTATAGGAATCTGTATATACCAGAGCAAACTGGTTAATCTTTAGTGAATATGTGCTTCCCAGTAAGACTGAAGTAGGCACTTTAGCTTGCTTATCTATGTTTATCATACTAATTGTTTCAGTTGCATTTCTGTAGGAAGTGCATATTAAGACTTTCTAATGTATATTAGTGTGGAGTATGCCTACAGATAAATGCTAGAATTAAGAATATTTATTTGAATGTTGCATATAGGTACTTTATTATTGTGAGTGGGCCTCAGCCCAGTGACAGTGAAACATGGTATGAGGGTCATATATGAGGGCTGTTCAATAAATAATGATCATAATTTTTTTTTGACAATAACTTGGACTCTTCCTCATAAAGTTTCTCAAGTAATTCCCCTTGGATGCAATGCACCTCCAGATATACTTTTTATTTTTTATTATAGGTCCTTCAGAATCAATTCTGCAGCCTTCACCACTGTTTCTGATGAAGGAAAATGCCTCCTATGAAGTATTTCTTCAATTTGGGGAAAAGGAAAAAATCATGTGGGGTTAAATCTAGATTATAGGGAGGGCAAAGGACAACTTTACATTGATTTTTATGAGATATTCAGCAACAACATTTGTGACGTGCAGCCATGCATCATTGTGGTGCAGCATCCAGCTTGTTGCATGAAAATGTGTCCATTTGTTGGTGATGTGGCCTTATAGAGTTTTCAGAGCATTTCTGTAGTACTGCCCATTTAGCTGTAGGCATGACATGCTGATAAACCATTCCTTGTGTATCAAAAAATAACTTTCCCAGCAGAAGCAACAACTTTTGGTGACCACACAGAGCTTTGCTGTTTGCTTTCAGGATCAAAATGTTGTAGTCAAGTTTCATCAGCAGTGATTATCTTGGAAAAAAACTCTGCATCTTGCTGTAAAAACTGCATGTAAACCTGCACGCAAACATCCACACAAACATCGACAGTTAGGCGATGATGTAAACAAAGGTTTTTTGAAACTAGTACTACATATTATAAACAATAAGTGGAGCAATAAGAGCATGTAGTTCCCCTTAATTTTACAATGTTCTTAATTATATGATTAGCTTCACTGTACAAGTTCCAATTAACATTTCCAGGTAAACATCCTTTCGTTCAGTCTTGGAGCCCACCATACACAAACATGTCTCATGTGCAACTTTTCAATTACCAAGATGTGGGTGGTACCCAGTGAAATTCTCAGAATTTCTAAAAGTATTTCAATGACCATCTCTTACAAATATAGTAGCAGTGTTAATGTTTCATTCCGCACAAACTAGAGTGCCCTGTACACTTTCCTTTGAAATTTATTGCCTACCCTCTTTAAACATTTTAAACCATGTTTGAGTTGTGCTATAATGGAGAACAAACTTTCCCTAGACCTTCTATAACACTGCACAGCCTCAGATGAAGATTTGTTGAGAAGAAAACAGAATTTCAGAACAGCATATTATTTAATATTGTACTCATGAAGCTGTTGACAATGGAGTGGTAATATATTCTAAACTTAGGTATTCATTTTTCACATTAAACTCGTTTACTTACATAAAAGTAAGACGCGTTTTGAGAGAATCTCTCCTATCTTCAGTTGCTAACCAAACCGCTGTTACTCGAAATTCTCTCCTTCGAATAATGGCGGTTCAGTGAGCAACTGAAGATAGGAGAGATTCTCTCAAAATGCATCTTATTTTTATGTAAATAAATGGAGTTTAGTGTAAAAAAATAAATACCTAAGTTTAGGATAGCATATTATTTGTTGTATGTCACCTCCATTTTTCTGGAAATGGAACTGAACATGTCTCAACTTGCACACCTCTTACAGGTGGGAACTGGAAGTCACACCAATGATATTAATACTATGCATACATTATGCGTTAAGCTAATAAAATATTGTAAAGTTAATTTTAACATGAGAAATTATGCTTGTAAAAAAAATTATAATTCTTTTTTGAATGGCCCTTTTCTATATTTTAAAGTTATGTGAAGCTAGCCAAAAATCAATCCAGTAATAAGAAACAACATTTCAAGCAAATACAAGTAAAACTTTGAAATACTAATTACTTACATACTTATATCAATGAAATGTTACTATACATGCATTTTAAGTTACTTTAAATCATCAAGTCAGAGAAGTACAGCCCTCAAAGACAACTGCAGCTACATCATTCCCGTCATTTATCATTTTATTTACAAATAAAAAACTAACTACATCCATTCTTTGTTGCCTGCATTTGATTTTGGAACTATGATTATTCCTACCATAGTATGCTGGTTTTTCTAATATAGTTGTGATACCTCTCCAAGCAATTTGTTCCATATATGCTTTGTATAATGACGCTATCCTCACATTTTATGTTCTCTGCTAGTTTCAACCCAATGCTTAAACACTTTCTTCCTCATATTTTTTTTTCTTTAATGAATTTTCCTGTTCTATGCTGAATTTTTTCTAGGATATTTATTTTACATATCCAGATATGGATCCCAACAAGTTGCTCCATCAAGGACTGAACTAATAATAAATAAACTATTTCCTCCAATTTTGTACTGGCTTTTTTTAGTATTTTCATTAAAAAACGTAACCCCTCCATGTTTCCTTGTAACACTACCAATTTGCTGATTCCAGGTAAATTTAGAACTTAAGTAAATTCTTAAGTACCTACATCAGTTTTTTGGGGGAATTTCCATCTCATCAAGTTCATAATTGAGGTTAATTTTTTCTTGGCATTTACTAAACGTTATAGCTTTATTCCTGGAACCATTTTATTTCCATCCTAAGGTTTAATTGCCCAGTTAAAAATTGTAATTAAGATCACTTTGCAAAATCTCCATATTGGAACTATGTTAACTTTTCTCTAAACAGCACAGTTGTTGGCAAATAATCATACTTTTGACTTGATATTTAAGCAAAGATCATTAATATAAATAATAAACATAGTAGCCCAAGAATATTATTTTGTGTATCTCCTGATGTCACATTCCCAATAACTGACTCTTCCTGATCACATTAACATGATGGGTCTGCTTTTCTAAATTTTTTTTGTTCAATTACAAACCTTTCATCTATTTCTAGTACACTTAATTTATCCACTTATAAAGTCAAATGGTTCTAATTCAAAAGTCTTTGAAAAATCAATTACTACTGCATGAATCCTACCTTTTCCATCTACCTCCTCAGCTAAGTCCTGAACTAATGAAATAATTTGGCTATTGCAAGAATACTCTTTCCTAAACCAAAATTGATGGTTGTAGAACCCATCTTTGTTGTTTAGTACACTACAAATATATTGACTTATTAATATATCAATGTTCCATAACTTTACATGTGACAGATGTTAAGATTAACTGACCTGCAATTTTTAACATCTTTTTTCTTTATGTATTATAATATCAGATTTCCATTCTTTTGGAAGGTTAGAATTATTTGGAGATATGTTCAATAGGTGCATAAGGTACAAAATGATAAATTTCCCCTCCTGGTTTCAGGATTTCTGTTGTGATATTGTCAGGTCCATATGACTACCAATTTTTCAATTTTATTATGTTTTCTCTAACTCTTTTTGCTGAAATTTCAAAAATTAGATTATTTTTCCCTTCCCTCTTCTATGTCAGAGTGATGTGCCCTATTTGTATCATTATCATCATCATCATCATCATCATCATCATCATGATGGTATTTTTGCTAAATACCATAACAAAATAAGGATTTAATAAATCATCCTTATTTTTGTTGTTTGTTATATTTTTTCCATTTTCATCACTGAACATTCCTTCTTATTTCCCCTTTTCTGCTATATATAATTATAAAAAATACTCCAATGATAATTTCCATCTACTTTTAGTATTTATTGCAGAAAATTTGTTTGAGCTTTCCCTTTTTCACCTTTCAGTTCTTCAGTCAATTCAACATATTATGTGTAAAAAGAAATTTTACACTGTAGGTGCTGTAGGAGAGAATTGAAGACTGTACTGTAGAACAAAAAGGGAGATGTTTGCCCACTCCTCCTGGCAGTCCTTCCAGAGACCCTCAATCATGATGGGACGTCAAGAAGCAAGGCACTGTTTCAGCAAACCAAATCTGCAAAAATTCATTGGTGAGGCATTGGTGAGGTGGCTTCACAGGTTTCCTTTTAAATGGTATCACACTAATACCTGCTTCTACAGCTTTCTGGTGGTAGCAGTCCTGGGATGAAAGAGCTGGTTGCTTTATCTATGACATTGCTTTGGTAGAAGGCTGCATTAATTTTTAGATTTTTGGCATCTTTGTGAATGTAAATTTCCCTTGGGTGTAGTAACCTGCAACTATCATAAACCCCTTAGAAAATTTTAACTTCTTTTCTTGAATGAAGTTGAAGTGCCCCTTTTGACCTATTTGATGGTAGTATATAGCAGGAGGTTTGTTTGTGTCATCTAGATAAATCCATGCAACCACTGACAGCCACTTTTCATCTTTTGGGTGGTGTCATGCAGTTTTCTTGCATTGGTAAAGCATTCTCTGATGTGTTCTTTCAGATGTGTCCACATGCTTTATGCCGCTGTTCTAGGCCCTAAAGTCGGGGATTATCCTACAAAGATTTTGCAATAAGGTGACAATGCTTCTTTGTGTTGGAGCATTTTCTTGTGTCACCGCTGCTCTCACCTTGGCTTCTAGCCCTTTAGGTTGTGCTGGTTGCTCCCTTTTTCTTGTTATTTTTTATGCAGGTTGGCATCAGATGGGAATCCATTTTTGTGCAACTATGTTATAAGGCCCATACAACTTAATTATTGTAAATTTTTTTTCTCTTTACACCTTTCTACTACCATCAAAAGGCTCTAACCAGCATTGGAAAGCCCAACAATGCATCCCTGCCACAAATCAGTAAGTTTTGAAGCCATCATGGAGTAATATTTGCATCAGACTGTACCAGCAGACTGCAGGCTCATACTGTTGAGCTGATGCAATAGCACATGTAAGAATGTCCCATTGGAAGGAGTGGGAGAGCAATTCAAAATCATCCAAGCTCAACTGGGGATAACCATCCATAGTTAGTGATGGAACCAAACACTCCAAAACAGGAAATAGATGCAAAACAAGAACAAAAGAGCATTATTTCTTTATTTTGTTTCAGAACACGGGTGTCTCTGGTTACTTACCTTTCACTGTTAGGAAAATTTTGATTTGGCTTTTCAATTTCTGAGATGCTACCTCTATTGAGTGCCATTCTGCACTGAACTAAGAACTCCCTTGAACTATGTGACCGATCTGAATGATCTGAAGACATTTCACTGTTGGTGTTTCTTAATTGCTCATTCTGAATGTTTAAGTTCACACCAGTTGTTAACAGCTGTCTCAATAAAACTTGCTCTTGTCCCATATTCTCTGTGTGGGTATTTTTTGCAGTACTATGAGTTGTGTCAGATTCCTTAATATTCTTTACATGTGAGTCAAGCTCAATTTTTATGGGACCGCTGACGAGGTTTGGTACCTTACAAATAACTTCTGCATTTCTGGCAGATTCTGAAAAAAATATAATTAATATAATTAATAAGTACTGAATAGTTCAAAAAAAATTCAGGGCAAATAATCTCTGATTAAATATTTTATCATAATTTACTTGTAATAAACACCCTGACATTTTCAGAACAAATAAAATAAACATTTAAAAGTCCATATTTTAGGATCCCAAAATAGTTCCCACAGATATCTAAATGGTGAAAAAGTGTTTTTTACAGCAATGCAAAACAATGATTGTGCTTCACAGCACCTAGTGCCTCATAGCACTTATACCAGTAAGAATGATGTCACTTGGACATCAAAAGCAATAAGGAAGATACCAATTTTTGATGATGTTATTGTAGGCACCACAGCTGAAGGCATATCAAGTCACTGCAGATATATATTGGCATGAAGTATTAGCCAATCAAATCACTATACCGCCTTAAAGTGTTGCATTGTGCAATGTCTCAAAGTTCCCACTGTGGCACAATGCTCACCTTGACAGGTCCATGCACAAAACAAGGGGGTCACTTATGTCAAACAGATGTATGCTTGGAAATAAATGGTGTCTCAAGCCATGTATGAGCCATTGCCTGTATGTTGCAGTGGTGAGACTACAGATAATGCATGGCACTCTGGTGTGGTGGAAAAAGGTACAATAATTGTGTGCAAGTCTTACATTACTGGTTCATTTCACAGCAAACCAACAGCTGCATGAAAATTTTATTTGGAAAACTGTTCTTAGATTTATACATTAAAACAGAGGCAAGTGCAGGACTGGCTTTTTGGGCTGCACTTAATCCAGGTTGGGTGTTGGGCGCTAGGCTAACAACCTAGCCTTGGAAAAAAATTATTGTCAAAATTCTCAAACTAGTCAAGTCGATTACCATTAATGAAAGGATTAATGGTAATTGACCTCATGCTAAGGAAAAGGAAATACTCTTTGGAACATGGAATGTGAGAACCCCTTTCAAAACAGGGGCACTTATCACACTATTAAAACCATTAACTCAATATGGCGTGGAAATTACAGCACTACAAGAATCTAGATGGCAAGGAAAAAGATATTTGGGATATGAAGACCCATACCCTATTTTATAGCGGAAAAGAAAAAGCAAGTAGAGAATTTGAAGTAGCTTTTGTAGTAACAAAAATGAAGAATAGCATAACAGACTTTAAAGCTACCAATGAAACAAACTGCATCCTTAGGGTAAAAATATGGAACACAAATACAAGCTTTATAAATGTACATGCACATGCAGAAGAAAAAAGATTAAATGATAAAAGAAGAATTTTATCAGAGATTAAAAGAAGAATACGTGTGGGTACCTCATGGAGATATAAAAATAATTTTAGGGGATTTGAATGTCCAGATTGGCCAGGAATAGGTTTATCAAAGTATAATAGGCAAACAGCCTGCATGAAAAGCAAAACAATAATGGACAAAAACTTAAAAATTCTGCCAAGAGTAAGAAAATGGTAATAGCATAAACACAATATCCTCATAAAAGGATAATACATAAGCAAATGTGGATCTTGCCAGATGGCAAAAAAGCAACCAGATTGACCATATCTTAAATTGGGAAACAGAACAGTAAAAACATAATGAATCTAAGATCATGGAGAACTGCAAACAGTGAATCAGATCACTATCTCACCAGATTCAAAATTAGATGTAATAAAATATTTTATAAACAAAAATAGAGGATAAAATTATAGAATCAATACATAAGCTTAAGGATCAACAAATTACAATTAAGTATCAAGAAAAATTATAAATGTTACAAAAAGTATTGAAAAAAACAATGAAAGATAATAAAGTGGGAAGGGAGAACATAGAAGAATTATAGATTCAAATTAAACAAGCTGTACAAATAATGGCACAGGAGATTTTAGAAACCTAAACCCAAGAATGGTTTGATGAAGAATGCTCTGAACTAATAGATGCAAAAAGTGAAGCATACTGGAAATGTTTAAACACACCCACCTGAAAAACGCATCACATACAATATGCTGCAATAAAAAGAGGAAAAGTATAGAAGCAAGAATTAAGCATATTGAGAGAACCTTCAAGATAATAATCTAAGGCAAGCCAATAAAGAAGTTGGATATCTAAGAGAAGGCTTATACCAACATGTGCAAAGACAAAGATGGTAACCTCATAGATAATGTGACAGACATTGGAATTAGATGGTAGGAATACTACCAAGAACTTCTCAATTCAACAACAGGAAATAATGAGACTGTAATGGAACAACCAGAAATGCAGAAGGAAAATAGAAACACACAAGAAGTAAACCCACTGGACATAATAGATCTAGAAATAGCATGGCAAGCAATGAGGAATAAGATCTCCGGAGGAGGACAATATATCAGCTGAGCTATATAAATATGGAGTAAAAAACAAATAAAGGAAACAATGCAAAAATTAATAACAATGATGTGGAATGAAGAGGCAATACCAACCTAATGGAAAATGAGTATAATCATAACAATATACAAGAATAAAGGAGATAAACAAGAATGCCAGAACTAGGGAATATCACTTCTCTGCACAGGGTATAAGATACTTACAGCTATTTATCAACAATAAACTTAAACCATATGCAGAAAAGATAATAGGGGAATACCAAATGGGATTCAGGCCAGACAGATCAACAATGGACCAGATATCTGTAATTAAACAAATACTAGGGAAAACATGGGAATGTAATATAGATATACATAAAACATTTGTGAACTTCCAGAAAGCATATGATAGAATAGAAAGGAAGAAACTTTATCAGATTATGAAAGAGTTTCAAATCAAGAAAAAGATAATAAGACTAGTAAAGATCACAATGGATTAACCCACAGCTTGGATTAAAATTGGAACTAACACAACAGATAGTATTAACATTGGAAATGGACTTAAACAAGGAGATGGGGTGGTACCAACCTTGCTTAACCTTGCACTTGAATATGTAATAAGGAAATTACCAGTGGATGTAAGTCCACAATATACTCTAAATCTGTACAAATTCTGGTATATGCAGATGACATAAATAGTGGGGGAGATCAAGAAATGCTGGAGATATACACAGAATTGAAAGAAAAGCAAAGGAGATAGAATTTATAATAAATAATGAGAAAACCAAAGTTATGGTACAAAATGGAAATACTGAGAGTAGAAGAGAAAATATCCTTATCAATAAACACCATCTAGAAATAGTTAACAGCTTTAAATATCTGGGAGCGATTAATAATAATGATGATGAAGGCAAAGAAATCAATGCCAGAATAATAGCAGATAATAAGGCCTACTTTTCTCTGTAAAACATATTTAAGAATGAAATAATATTCCTAAGATGAAAATACGACTATACAAAACACTGATTAAGCCAGTCCTAATATACGGCAGTGAAACATGGAAAATGACTTAAGCCACAGGGGAAAAGCTACTAATATTTAAAAGGAAAATACTAAGAAGAATGTACGGACTGATTAAAGAAGATGGAATATGGCAAATCAGATACAAAAAAAATTATATGATATATGTAAAGAGATCAACATATTACAAGAGATTAAGATTAGATGTCTAAGATGGGCAGGACACGTTCAAAGAATGGAGGTCAAACAGATCCCAAAGAAAATATTAGATGGGAAATTGTTCAAAACAAGACCAAAATGCAGACCAAAAAATCAATGGGAGGATGAAGTCAGAAAAGATGCCCAACAGATTCTCGGGATTTGAGTGTGGAGAAGGAAAGCTAAAAAGAGAGAGACAGAAATGGAGGCAAAGATTGAGGAATGCTATGCCCCAGGTGGGGCTGTAAATGTCATGTAGTAATAGGAAGCACTTGGAAGTGAAGGTCATGGAATTTTGCAGCAACAATCCCAAAGTGTGTGTGAAGGCACATTATCATGATGAAAGAGAACTTTCTTTTTAGCAAGATGTGGACGTTTAGCCCAAATAACATCCTTCAGTTGGTCCAATGATGAAGTGTAATACTCCCCAGTGATGGTTTTGGCCTTCTAGAGGTAGTCTAAAAGCACCACACCAAAGGAATTCCACAAAACTGTAACCATGACTTCTACTGCAGATGGAACTGTTATTAATTTCTTTGGTACCCTTTCATCTATTGCCTCCCACTATTTGGACTGCATCTTAGTCTCTGCTATGCAGTGATGAATCTATGTTTCATCTACTGCTATGAAATATTAGAGGAACTCACTGGAATTGCTTAAATTTCATTCTTGTGAAATGTTCATTTGAATGCATTTTTGTTCCAATGTTAACAAATGTGACACCCATTGAGTGGAAAGCTTTCTCTTCTCAAAACTTTGGGTAAAATGTAGTGGACATGGCCTAACCAGGTCTTTGCAATATCAGCCAGTTCACAATTTTCAATCGATGATCAAATACAGCATTGTGAATTTTTGTTATAATCTCATCCGTCATAGAAGGGGAGCCCTGAGTGCTTATAACCTTGAATGGATGTACAACCACGCTTTAATGTGGAATCTAACCCCTTTTGTATTTATGTCGGGGGTAAACCCTTCAAAATAAAATACTTTATCATAGCTCATATTTCAGTTTTATCCATTTTGGCAAATGTTAACAGTAGTTTGTTTCCACAATTGTCACAAACAAGTGATTACTTACGCATCTGAAACTTTATACAGTGTGTCATCTAAAGGATGATATTTAACAACTATCACAGTAATTTGGCCATCTTCATGACATCTCTGAATCAGGCCAAGAACTTTTAAAACAACCCTCATATTAATTTAATTATGAATGCTACATTATCACTAGTGCTTTAATTAATAAGTGCATCAATTAATATTCTACATTATTTCTGTTTCTTTCTTTCTTTCATTTTTACTTCCTTTTTCTTTCTTTCTTTCTTTAAATGTGTTGCTAGAAGCTGGAACATGTATTGTGGGAGGTTTTGCAATATGGAAATATGGACTCATTCAGGGACAGAACAGAAGAAAAGTTACATGTGTAACATTTTGTAAAGGTAATCATCTGCTAATGAGTTTGCCAAAATAGATTTCTCACAGATGAAAGAATTGAGTGTTTAAGTACATGAAGAATTCAGGAAAGTAAGAAAAATATGTATTTTCACAGTACAACAGGACATTACATAATTGCTATATTTTCTCCCAGTGGAGTTCACTGAAGTGGAAATAGGTATCCATGATACTTAATTTACTATCCCAGCATTCTGCTCTAATAATAGCAAAACAATTTTAATTTCGCAGTTTACAGACAGAACACCTTTAAAAAAAATCAGTTTTATAAATAAATATATTGAAATCAACAATTAACACTTACATCTTGCCAATGCTGAGTTTCTTGTGAGCTGTGAAACTTTTTCTATGACATATTTAAATTATAAATAAAGTGCAACATTTGCTAATTCTAATAGGTGTTTAGAGCTGTGGCCTAAATGGCTATATCAATGACCATGGTTAGACATAAATTTTCACATCATTAATGAACTCTTTTATTCTTTTCCTTTCCTTTCTGAATTAAAAATGAGAATAGGCTTCCAGCTGCATCATCATATCTAAGTAAGCTAATTTTTGGCAAACATTCAGGCAGAATATAAACCAAAGTGTTTCAGTTTTTAACCTGGAAAATCCCATCAGCCCTTCTAAGCAGGATGTACAGAAAGAACAAGAGCAAGAAAGATGAGCAAAAGGTAGCTCGCATGCTCTATCACATGGTAACAAGGTGCTCTGCTACCACCACAGGACTGTGACCTTGATATTCCTTAGAGTATGCTGCTTAATATAGCAGTATTGACAAAACAACTTATAAAATAATTACCTAATTATTAATACTAGTGATGTTTTTATATTTTGTGTCCTGAATTCTTCTGAAATACAGCTGCTTCAAAAGGTCTTTTTATTTTAATAACAGGTTCAAACTTTATGAATCATGACTATGTACAGCTGGTTTCAATAATGTGCATGTGGTTATCAAAGCACATATATTCCACAAATAAAACCTCTTCTAACATAACTACAAATTAGCAATGAAAATGTGTTCTGTTTATTTCTGCTTGTTCAAAACATGTAAAATCAATAATTTCTAGGATCTTAGCTGAAAATAATAAGTGATAGAAGTTATGATGTTTAGTAATTTTTATAATGATAAGTACATTCATTTTACATAATGCTACCAATATTAAATAACATTATCTTAGTTATCAAAATTATATAACAAATGATACTTATCATCATGAAAGGAGAAGGTTCTTTCACAATGAACCTCCTTTAATTTTACAGCACAAAAATTTGGGCTTTAATATGCAAGAATACATTATAGGTATATACGAACTTCCAGAATATGTCTTCACTGCTCATATGGGGTTTTGAATCTTGGCCAATACCAGCTCCTGACCCCATTCATGGCTGCCTGTCTCCTGTCCCTGAACTTCTGAGCAGTCACCAGTCTATATTCATTCATGAAGACTGTAGAGTAATGCATTTTTGTGTGTAAATGTTACTATAAATACAAATCAGCTTGTTATGTTCGTGAGAAATTTATTTGGAAGTTTCCTGGACAATTGCTTCCTTCTAGATCTTGTAAATAAATTGTATACTACTGGTTCATTGCAAAATAAGAACACATACAAACTCATATAGTTTTAACAGACGACAAATAAAACAAAATTGGCACAATTTTGTCAACAAAATTACAAATTAGCACATGTTGGGCTTTCAGTGTCTTCTGCACATACAGCAATAAAAGTGTTATAACTCAAACTTCACAAGTGTACTTGTGTCCATTGCTTATGACAAGATGATTCCATAGCACATGTGCGTTATTGCAAGTGGTTTCTTTCATCAGTAAATGAAGGCTTTATAGGCCCACAGCTTGTGTTCTTTTCAGACAAGGTGTGATTCCATCAAAATAGTCACAATACTTGCTATTGATGTTCTGAAAATCCAAATTATATACAAGAAACCCCTCTTTATGACAGGAAAATTGGAGTTGGTGTGCGATTAGTGCAAGACACGTAAGGAAGAAAGTTCTTTGATTCTGTCATAGCCTAAATAGATTAAACTTTTAATGTTAAAAGAATTGCAAAACTTGCCCCAACAAGAATGTTTTGCAATGATTAATTTGCTATGATAAACTGAATGGAACTATTTTTCTGGGACAAATATGTAAAGTGAGATTTATTTTTACTGGAACAATCTGTATTTCTGGGACAAGTTGTCACTGGTATGAATATGATGGCATAAATTATCAGGCCACAACATAAAAAAAACATACTAATTATAATAGAGTTATCCTGGTGGTGAACATTTTTTTTTAATTGGTATAATGATCTTTTTAACTCTGAAGCATCACAGGCAGTGGACACCAATGATACATGATAAATTGAGAAAAGATGTTCTTTTAAAGGAAGGAAGTGTTCCAGGCCTAGGTTTAGTGTACCTCCCTGGCATTTATGAGGACTGAGGAAAACCTTAAAAAAACCTTAGGTAGGAAGACCCTGGGAGGAGTAATAAATATGTCTAAAATGGTTTCCCATTTGATTGTGAAAGAGAGAATTTATTTTTGTACGAGTAACACCTGCTCATTGTGCTCTGAAAGAGTACAATGAAATGTTTCCCAATATAGTGCTCCCTTCAAGAAGTTCTATACAATGACTGGTGAATAAATTAGAAACCATAGGTTCAGGGCTAGACAAAATGATCCAAAGAAAATGGTTTTGATGCAGGAAAAAGTTGATCAAAGTGAGTTGAGTTGAGCCAGTCTAGCGTATCTGCCAGAAAAATTAGTGGCTAAACTTACACAACTGCTAAACACTATCTTCTGCAATGTTACTATTGTTAAAACCATAGAGGCGCATACATTTCATGTCTTATATGAAAGAGTAAAAGTAAATTATTGCAATTGGTTTCTAAATGAACAGGAAAAAAGTAGAATTTCAAACAATGAGCTTAGATGAGTGAGTGATAACACCCATTCTATTTATAAAGAGCATTTTAGCAGGTGAGACTCGAACTATCACTTAAGAGGTAGACCCATTCTATGGCCTTCATTTAATAATTTTGTGTGTATCTCATTTAATACCATAACAGAAAAGTCAAAAAAATATTAAAAGGTTAAAAGTTCTTTTTCCTTTGCATTGATATTCATTTCTGTGAATTCCACCTCTTTCATACTTATCTCATATTTTCATAAATTTCATCAACAGTAATTTAATATCAGACCAACAAAATCACTTAAATTGATAATTTTAGCAAACAGGCTACAAGGGAATTAGCATTCATATTTTTAAATATCTTGTCATCCTTTTAAATATTAATTCAATTTGGAATCAAACACAGTGAAACGCCTATTAATAATCTCTTCTGAGTAGGATATTTAGAACACTCTTTATGGTTTCACTTATATGAGATTTACTCAGGACATACGTTTCGCGGAACATACAGTCATTTAACAGCTGAAGATGTGGAAAAAGTCTTGAGTGTATCTCATGTAAGTGAAACCATAAAGATGTTCTAAATATGTTTACGGAATTTGGGAATCCACACAGTGAAACTTTTGTTAATCTTATTTTGATTTAAAGTAAAACACTAAAAATCATGTCGTCACATTAAAACTCTCTTTAAGTTTCACAAACACACTTATAAAAGTAATTTTGGTACATGTTTCGTGAGGTACATTCCTCACGAAACATGTACCAAAATTACTTTTATAAGTGTGTTTGTGAAACTTAAAGAGAGTTTTAATGTGACGACATGATTTTTAGTGTTTTACTTTAAATCAAAATAAGATGTTCTAAATATCCTACTCAGAAGAGATTATCTTGTCATTCACTTGCTGGCAACTCACAGTCACAAGCGTTCTGGCATTAATTGACTGTGCATGTGCATCATAACATAGCCTGCTCAATTGGTGTATGAATAGCACAGACTCAGAAATTTGTTAACAGTTGTGTTACCACTTCCTGTTTCCACTTTTAAAACACCTTAAATAAAAATCATCTTGGGAACACCTTATCTGTGGCTGTTAATCCACATAAACTCACACTACACATATGCATGATAACAATAACCATAACATTTCTCTGTTAAAAACAGCAGTCATCAGGGTCTAGATAGTTCTGAAAAATATACTTTTTTAAATGACCCGTATTTTACTCTATTATTTCTTTTTTGTGATTTTGCTAACTTTGTTTTCAATTTACCAACCAAAATAAATAATATTAATTACTTTTGCTTACCATTATATATGTGCGATATTCTATCATGGATTATCTTTTGAACTTCTTCCACCTTTGCACTGAATTCACTGAAGTGCTCTATTTCCTGTATGCACAGCTGACAAACATTTTTTGGAAAAGTGTCCTCCTTTACAATCTACATTAGGACAAAAAAAATAATAAATGAAAACATATAAAAATCAGAACCTTAAATATTTCTAAACCATACTTTCAACAACTTAATGATCTTTTCTAGAAGCTTCACAGCAACAATTAATAGCTTTAACATTTTATGCAATATCACAATTTTCTTTCAAATATTTAAATATATATACAATACTTGAAAATAGAAAAAGAACATGAAGGAAGTGACATATTTGCACAAGAGTTTCCTAGGGGGCAGTATATGAAGTGATCTAGAGCATAGCACTATGGAAGACTTTGGAGTCAAACTGGAGCTGTCAAAGCACACAGCCATACATATGTTTCCAGTTGAGTATCTGTAAAGGGAGAAGCATGTTGTTACAAGGGCTTACTGTACTCCAAAGTTCACCCCAATTGCACGATTAATGAATTTTAACAAGGTTAAATTGTGGAATTAGGTAAGGCTAGATGGTCATACCAGAGAATTGCGGAACATGTGAGATGAAGAGTGTCAGCAGTGCACTGTTGTAATTTAGCCTGGTATTTGACATTTAATATTCTTAGACTTCGTTCTAGGAATAAACATGTGTTGTTTCTTTCACTGTTAAATGACAATGAACAAGTGCCATGAGACTTGCCAACTTGGTAGTTTAGTGAAGCCCAGCCGATCACTTTGACTTACCTTGAGTGATGGCTTATTGGCTGATGCAGTTCCTCAGCACCCCATTAATCTTCAGATAATTGGGTGACCTGATATTTATTTATTTTGAAATGGAGTTTTTAATAGTATTTATTGCCCATATTTAGTACTGTGACATCATAGACAGTGGGCACTGATGATACCTGAGATGAAATGATATGTGGGAAAGGAATTTTTGAAAGTGTTCATGGCCTAAGTTTAAAGGCCTCCCCAGCATTTGCCATTGACAAGGACTGAGGAAAACCTGGAAATAGCTTCAGCCAGAGAGGGTGGAAATAGCTTCAGCCAGAGAGGGTGGTCCTTACAGAACTCACACCACAGCCTTCCTGTTCACGAGTACTTCAAATGGCAGTTATCATACTTTAGCTTGGTTCCTATAATGTTTTGAGAGAACTTGGAATAGTGTTTTGTTTACTATTGGAAATTTTTCATGAATTAACTCTTTACCCAATGACCATTTAAATTCCCTCTGACTGATTCTAGATTCCAATTAACATTTTTCAGGTTGTAGAAAAAAAATTAATATTTCCTTTATTTGTTAATATATTAAAACAAATCAAACTTAAAAAAAAAAGAATTAATGAATATTTAATTCAGACACACTAGTTCTTTTAAAGTTTTAGTTCGGTGATTAACAAAATCTTCAAAATTGTTAAATATGGAGAACATTTGTATAAGTAATTTTCATTCTTACAGAATACACACTCCTTTTCATTCACACTATGCATTTATGGTTACCAAGTGAAATGAAACTACATTGCTTCCTCTGTATATGTTTTGAAAATCAGAATGTTTATTAAGTATGTCTAGCCTTCAATGCTCCAGACCTGACTCAAAGCATTCATCCCGGATTGGAAATAAGATAGAAATTAGGTTAGAAGCAGTATATAAAAACTAATACGAACTTTTCACATACAGAGTTCTGATCTTTGTGAAAGTATATGTATATAGTATCTGCATTTACATTGTTAAAGGGGACGACAACAGAGGAAACCAAAGATATGGGGTTATCTGGCTTCACAGCAAGGTGTAAAAAAAATCAAAATCAATGATATTTTTTATTTAAATCAGATTTTTTTTGTCAGATTTACTATTTTACTTACAAAATCATTTGATATTACTTTCAGATTAGTGTATGCTTCTTTGTCTATTAAATACCTAGAAGACAATATATATAACATATTACAATATATTTTTACACATATTTTATGTCTCAGGACACATTCTTCTTTAAGTCCTTAAACAAACAAACTAGGAACTGTATTTACACCAATACAATGAACCAGGTTCATTTCTAAACTGGCTCATTTTCAGTCACATCTCACATTTATAGCTTACTTATTTAAGGCTATAAATACATAAGCTTGGAAGCTTTGTCTACAAGTTTGTTTTTTAACTTTGAATTATCAATACCAAATTTGAATTTCCACCAATGCAAAGCAGATACATCTTGCACCACACTGTTGGCATGAAGGGTTGAGATTTTGTTTGGTATTTCACAAGTGTTGGTAGAAATGAAGTTCCTACATATTTTTCCTGGGCAAAGTAAAGTTGTTTAATGCTGGATCAACAATATGTCGTACAGCCAATGCTTGAGTATAATGTTTTTAAACATGTTTTTGTGTCATTAATTCCAGACTTCTTTAACATTTGTAATTTCTACAAGTCATTCTTTAGTTTTTTCCACACTTTCGCTGCTTGTCCAATACAATCATTTCTCTGGGTTAGATCAAGAGCCAGTGCTATTGGTTTTAGCACATTTAAAAGACTTTCAGCATTGCGCTTTATATGAAAGTCGCTACCTTTCTCCTAATCGAATTTATTATTGCCTCTATTTTCTTCACAAATCTTCATAAATAGCACCACTACGGGTGGCCGAGGTTGTTAAGGTGTGGATTCATGAGCGGGAGGTCTGGGGTTCGAATCCCGCCAGGACCGTCCTCCATGATTGAAGTTTTTTCCAAGTTTTCCTCAGTCCTCATAAATGGCAAATGCTGGGGAGGTAGCCTAAACTTAAAACTGGAACATTTCCTTCCTTAAAAAACAATCCTTTCCCAATTTATCATTTCATCTCATGTATCATCAGCGTCCACCACCTGTGGTGCCTCAGTAACAAAAACGGGCATTAAATACTATTCACAAAAAAAAAAAATCATAAATATTGGCCAGTTTTTAATATAAGATTTAAGGCAATCAGACAACTTATTCCAATGAACTTTTCAAGGCAGAATTAATAAATGTTCTCCTGCTTCTCCTAAATCTAAATTTTGAATTGGCAAAATGATTATTGTGGAAGTATATCACAATTTCTAATACATGTTCCTTTATGTTTGAGGAATCCTTGGTAAGATCCTGGGAGATAAGATTCAAAATATGTACAGCAGCCATATGTAATTATATCAATATCTTCACTTTCTTGGAGAGCACTCTTGCACTCATTGTCTGTAACAAAGCTTCTCACATTACACTTTAATTCTCTCTCACATCTTTTCATTGAATTTATAACAAGTTCAATTAGGTAGTCGTGTGTGTGCATGCATGTGTGATTTGATTGCTTCGTTTTATTTTAAGGATGCTCTTTAACATCTCAGATCATCAGCGTTCCATTCAATTCCGGGCATTAAATGGCCAATAAATTTTGCTCAGAGGCCTCTTCTTTCAGGCTTGAGGTTCTTTTTTGTGCTGTAAATGTACGACATGGGGCCCACAGCTTTACTTTCCTTCCGAAGGAAGCCATACTTAGGATTTTTACGCCCGAAAAAATCCATCAATTCTGGCCGGGTTTGAACCCACGACCTTGGGTTTAGAAGGCAAGTATGGTTACCACTACACCACCAGGACCGCCTTGCATGTGTGAGGGGGGAATGCCCAAATGCATCTACCATGTTTGAATAGATGTAAGTCCCCATTTTTACTGGTCACTAACACATACAATGGGCTCATTATGCACCTTTGACCACTCATCTAAACTCATACAAACTGTATTCTCAAAACACTATCTCTCTCACTTTGATAAATTTCTTCCAGAAGGAGTCCAGCTACAGGAATGATGAAGCGATACAGCACGGTCGCAACATGCTTATGAGTCTTTTGAATTCTGGATGAATAATGCAGCGAAAGTAACTATTTGTAGCATAACAGAATTTTGCAAGCTGTTTATCTAAACTCTCCCCATAATGAATCAAGCATTTAGGTCAGATTACTTATTTAAGTTAGCAGCAATCTTCTTGCTACACTTTTACAAGTACAACACAACACCTGAACAAAGTAACTCTTTTGTTAGAAAATTAAATTACTATTACAGGGCTACAACAACAATAGATGTTAACTCAACAGGGGCAGGAAACAAACTGAACAAATTTGAACAACAATGGACCACAAACAATAAGACAACAATAAAAAAGCATACTGATTTTAAGGATTTTTATATGAGTTTGAACAACATTGGACTACAGTCTACAAGCAATAAGACAAGAATAAGCAAGGCACCTGATTTTAATAATTAATTTTTATTACACTCTGATATAAATTGTTGCACTGTGCTCCACAGTAATGCATCTAATGTAACTTCTTCTTGATCAGGGTAGAACTGTATGTTTGAATAACTGGTACAACTCACCAAAGTTTCTCATTATGTAATAGAATGAAAATACAACTGTAACAGTATGCTCAAAGGATGTAATTAAGCAGGCACTAAAGAGAGGGGAAATGGAGGCGCATCAGCTTCCATCATTGACATATTTTGTTTGGTGGATAGAAAGGTGGTCACAGTATTATTAAATTGTAGCTCAAAAATTCTGATGATGGATAGAGACACATTGAATGCTGACACTAATATAACTATTTTCAAGCTTGATACTATACAGGATCAAGTGGATCAAGTATTGCAGGCATTCCTCTTTATAAAAAATCATAAAATGGTACAAGAAATGATTTTTTTCACATGTTAGATATCACTATATAAGATTGTTTAGTAATTTGGAAAGCTCTAAATCCACACACCAATTCGGAAGTGTATGTATGCCGAAAAGTGGAAAACCAAAGGAAATCAACGTGATTTGCAGCAATTGTGTAGATGTGCTCTTGTGCATTTATCTATGCTTTCAGGTGTATTATATATAAATTACAGTTTTTAGAGGGTTGCTTGAATTGTAATGTATAGTTATAGAGTTTTCATTCTGCAAGTTTCATTTGTAAGGTATGTAGAAGATATAGGAAATTATCTAAGGATATGAGATGCATGTAGTAACAGTTAGTAAGAGACAAATACCATGGACATAAAGGAAATCAGAGATAAAAAAAATAAAAACATTGGGGGATTAAGGAAGCAGCAGGTAATCAACATTCTTAATGACAAGTGACACAACCAGCTAAAATAAGATACACAACAAGCAAGTATAAGTAAATAAAATATGACTGCATTAAATACATGACTAACATTTTACAGGTAGACACAGCTAAATCACACAAAATATAACATATACCAGAACAGCAAAATAACACATGCCACTTGGCACAGTACAACATTATTTATATGTTACAACTCAGCCTGTTGAAATGCTAAAGTATTCTCTAAAATAATAAATGGTAAAACTAATAGAATTGTATTAGTTTTTCTTAAAGTATTTGTATTTACCTTGATTATATGTTTTTAAAAATGTTAGAAGTTTATATGTACAGAAGAATAATTGCTGCCTATTTGAAAAAGTGTCAACAAATTAGCTAGTCAATGCAAATCTTTTCTACATCTGGTGTTATAGCAATGTACTGCAAATCTATATTTAAAACTGTAAAAATTACCAGCTTGATAAAATATAAGTTAATATATAAACTTGCTGGCTTTAGGGTTCTTGAAAAAGGCCTACATGATTGTTAAACTTCAAATGTGTCCATGATCTGTTATGATCTTTTATTGCAGCTAATACAGAATTATCCCCCAAAAGTTATTCCATATATCAGAATGGAGTGAAAATAAGCAAAGTATATACTATACAGTGCACAGCTCATTTATGGTTTAGATAGTTTCTCACACTTCTTTAAGACAAAACGATTAAGCTGATCTATGGAATTATGGTATTTATAATATTTTATAAGGCTTATTCTGAACTGTGATATTTATATCTTTTACGAAGCTCCATCAGCATCATCCAATTATTCCTATCCGTAAAAGTAATACATGCCTCTTCCTTAACAATCAAACAGAATACTCACAGAAATAGAAAAATATTTCAACAATTTTTGTGCAAGACCATCGTCACTGTAAACATCTACACTATCTGGATAAATCTTCAAACATAACCTACACGCGTCCAAAAATGACATGTCCATTGACATCCTGCTTATTACAACTCTTGTATTCACGGTCGGTATCGTGGGCACGCCTTTCTGGCATCGAAGGGATACGACTGGAGTTTTCTGTGTTAAGAAAGACTGCTATTGGGAATTGCTACTTTCAATCAAAAACCATTTTTTTATATTGGCTTTTAAAAGGGCATAAGCAGAACTGCAAGCCTGTTTAAGTTAAAACGGAAATTCAACTGTTGTTTATGTTTACAATTTATAGGCACCATATCTGCACCACGTGTTTAAGCACAGCATTAGCACCAACACGACAGCCTCAAAGAGCGCTAACGGTAATATCGGTCAAGAAAAGAAAGCTTCCCTGCCTGTATACAGTCATTAAATTTGACCGTAAAGTATTTACGTTTTCTAAAAGCCGAATGAATTGGTGCATACACAAACAGAAAACAAAAAATATCCTTACTTTTAATACTGTTATTTATCATTGTATGAAAACCTATGCGTAATCTGTGCCAACGGTGTAAGACGATTAAAACCGGTGGCCTAGGGGCTTCTTATTGCCTTAAGACACATTATTGAAAATGCAAGGTCCCTAGGCTTTTCATGCGACTTTATTGAACAAAGAACTCTCATAAAGACCACTTTCAATGGTAGCACAATGCCTAATCTAAGCAAGAGTATGGCGATAAAGTATAATAAATAATACGAAGAACTAAACCAACTACGATGGATGGAGAAAGCAGTGCCAGTCACATGCACTTATAATAAATAACTTCGTGTTATCACACCACGAGATATTAAGGCATACAAAAGGCACACAAATACGGGATCCCAATTCTTTATCATTGCCCTTTTAAGTAGAAGGCCTTGTGTTGCAACAGGTACCGAGTATGAGGCTGTCATTTCATCAGAAGATGAAATTGCTGCCTAAACTCCTCCAGTTCCTTCAGCTTCCAATTCTAGTTCTTGGCCTTGCTGGTCTGCCAAGCTGTTTGAACCCTCTGATTATCACGATTGTTTAGAGTCTATTTCAGATATTTTGGCTATACTACCATTCTTTCTGCTCCTTCCCCTCTTCTGTTGCCACTAATGCAGCATTAGGGCATATTTTCATCTTCCTCCCAAGATGAAAATGTTTTTTCAATAAACCTCAAAGAAAATTTCAGTCAAAAAGAACAAGCTAATTTTTAATAAAAATTAATATATCTGGGATAAAGAAAATTATTTAAAAGAAAAAAGTTCAGAAAATCCAGAAATAAAAGCAAAAAATTACAAAACTGGCTTCTGTATAGCTACTGTCAAACTTTTAATTGCTCAAGGGAGAATAAGCTGGTATAAAGAGGGATAAATGGCAAACTGCAAAAAGAAAATAAAAAGAAAGCAGGAAAAAACTGGTAGCTGAAATTCTATGAAGTTATGAATCCTTTATTTTCTCCTTTTCCTTTCCCACTAAGGCACCTAGGGTGCTTAATGGGTGCAGTTATTAACAGAATAAATACCATAATTGTACTTATTCACGCAGTCAAACATCAATCTTACATGAATTTAATGAGAATAGGTTTAAAACAAATCTGATAATCTAAACATTTATTACTGAATGAGCACATGAGGTTCATATGGAAATGAAATCTGAAATTTGTCCATTCTGCCTTGAACTATAATATGTAGCTGAAAAGCAATCTAGTTATAAACATATTAAAAAAAATGTTAAGGTTAGGTTAGGGTTTTTATTAAATTTATGAAAATGCAAAATGAGGTTTTAAAGTACTTTTCTGTTATAGGTCACTGAAGCAGAAAAGGCTATATGCTACAGTGAAATGATGCATATGCAAAATCAAAGAGCCTGTGTTCTATAATTCAAACATGTACTTTGTTATACAGATATTATTTTACCATATAATTATTGCTAGAAAAGTTTTAATATATGTATGTCAGACCAAATAGACACATCATACCAAAACTACATTTTGAAAATCACAGTAATTGCAAATGCAAGTGATTCAGTTCAGTCAAGTCTCAGAAAAGGACTGTTTAGGTAGTTAGGTTGTTTAATATTACTACTTGTACTATGAAGCTTGCAGAGGAACTTTTTCATGAAATGACTTTAAATATTTAAAATGTGTGGAGTTACTGCGTTTATGGCTGAGATATTTGTCTTTCTTCTTCACACATCACAATAATTTTCTGGTTTTTGATTTTAAGAAGCTGAAAAAGAAAGATGCAAAGCTGAATTGTAAGACATTGAGCAAATATTAGGATTAATTTGACAAAAGCTTTCTTCTTACTATGTAACAATTTAAAATTGAAGAAATTCAATTAATAAGCCAAGAGCACATAAAGGGGAAGCAGTACAGGAAATCCTGGAAATATTTAGCAATGGAGACTCTCATTAGATTTCAGACATTGTAACTGATGCCCAGACCTGTTTTTTTTTTATCCTTAAATTAAGCGCCAACTGTTGATTTGGCTCTTCCCATGTGAGTGGACTGCAGTAAAGACACAGAAAACAAGGAGTGTAGGGTATTTGTTTTCAACAAGTGGTACGTGACCACTGACTGCTATGCTGGAAAGCAGTTGCAGAGGATAGTTGCCACATTTGGAATGAACAGTAAAAAAAATTGCCATATTAGTGAATTTTTTAAAGTGTTGTTGTTGTTGATCTAATGTGCAGGATTTTGATCCATCAATTTTTCCCTGGCCAGTCAATATAATTTGTGTATTTTCCCATCAGTGCAGCTTTCCTCAGTTCTGTGCATTCCAATAGATGTTCTAATTTTTAAAGTTCTTAGCCTATTTTGTATATGGCCAATGCTTGAGATATGGGAAAAGAAAGAACTCATATGATAGCTAGGGACTACAGGTGAGGTATGTCAACAATCTTGAGCCACCTAAGGTGCTCTTCAAAATCCATGAGAGAAACCCAAGGACAAAGCAGCCTCATAACAATACTACCTCTTGAACAACCCAATAAGCTCATTTTCTGAGAGGATTGCTGATGCTGTTGACGGAGTCCCAACTTGGAATAAAGTGATCATCTTTTGCCTAAAACCAAAGCATTGCTTAGGATGTATAAAATGTTCTGTAGAGTCCTTTGAAAAAACTGAATAGTATAGCTGGCTATTGTCAATCTCAGAGCTTTTATAGTGACCACCATACATCTTAATTAGCATACCTTATCCACTTAAATGCTATTTAATATTTAACTGTGCATTTGTTATTCCAAGAGACTCAATGTTGCACCAATCTACAGAAAAATTATTTCTGAAATTTTTTTTCCTTCACTTTTCAGCATTTTTGTTGTTAACCCAATGCATTTTTTTAAAAATATATGTGATATTAACCTGTACTATATCAATAACAATCACACTTCTCTGAAAGTCTGAAACCATACATAGCTACTTTATTTAAATCTATTAATGAATATATTTTTATTTTGGTACTTCTTTAACCCAAGATAGTATAATGAGTATAACCAACCTCAACTTAGGTATTCATTTTTTACACTCATCCTCCTATGGATGAGCTCAGCAACTTCCTACTTCAACCAACTGAGGCCACCACAGGAACATCCGTTTGTCCAGCCATAGTTTCGAACGACAGTTTAATGAGCAACTGAAGATGAGATTCTCCCGAAACACGTCTTACTTTTGTGTAAGTGAATGGAGTTTAGTGTAAAAAATGAATACCTAAGTTGAAGGAATATTATTCTACAATATATTAACTACAATACAGCAGATAATATAAAATATATTTGTGAATGGTGAGAATTTTCAAGTAAGTTGGTAAAAAATTAGCTATATTTGAGCAATTCTTTTTAAAATTATATATTACTCTCCACTTTTATGCATTTAAAAAACAGTTATATGATATTACTTGCTGCAATTTACAAATTTTCATAAATGCAGAGCTTACTACCTAACAATTACTGACAATCACTTAAATTTCTATTTTTATCTTTACAATTACGCACTTTATTTGTCAATAACTTTGCAATAATGTCTCATTTAATGGTTTGCAGCAATATGTGCATAAAATATGTACAAGGTGAGCGATTTTATATTTGATCAATTGGTTACTTTAAAATATCACAATTACACTTTATTGCTGGTGTACAATGCTACTAACATACCCACTCACTTTTAAGTAAAGTATACCTTTCATTGAAAATTATCATGATCCTCTAACACAGTGAATGGAATCAATTAATGACATTGCAAATGAACCCACAGCCCAGTAGTTGTTGATTTGGTTTATTTACAGACACTCTTTAACATCTCAGGTCACAACATCCCATTCAATTCAGTGCATGCAAAGGCCTGATAAATTTTGCTCAAAGGCCTCTTCTTTCAGGCTTGAGGTTCTTTTATGTGCTGTAAATCTATGAAACAGGACCCAAGGCTTTACTTCCCTTCCAAAGGAAGACATACTTAGGATTTTTACCCCTGAAAAAATTCATCAACCCCACCCTGGATAGAACCAGTGATCTTGGATCTACGAGGCAAGTATGGTTACAACTAGACCATTAGGACTGACACAGCCTAAGGTGCCTGAAGTTACTTGACATTTGGATCTTAGAGAAACCAGCTCCAGAGGGATTACAACATGCATCCTGCAATTGGTTTTGGAGCAACATTTTAACCTGCTGGCTGTTATGTAGAAGTGTTGGGGCTTATATTATGCAAAATAAAAGTCAATCTATTCCCTCTAATGCTCAGTGATTTATAGATAAATCTGTAGCCAATCTAAACAGCAAAGGAAAAAGCTGTAATTCCCATTTATCTGTATGGAAATGCATAAATGCTATAGATGTAGTCTGTAAAGAATGTTGGCCTGGACATGTATGGCCATGAGAGTGTTTCCCCCTCCCTTCCACACAAGAATCTGCCATTCCGCTTACTACTTTTTTGTCTGAGAAAGTCAAAGCTCATTTGTGATGCATACTTTTATATTAACACAATATGAGCAGTGGTGAAAATATGACTTGTTTTGTCATAAAAATAATATAACTGGAAGATTATTGATTGTTCATAAAACGATGCCTCTCATAGCCAAAGAAACTGTTTCCCTGTTGCATGCATTTGTGGCATATACCACTGCTTCATCCAAGCATCCAAAATTTTCCTCCAATGTTTTGAAGGAAGAAACCCTTGACCCTAATATTTTGTACATGTCTTTTATCCAATTTACCTCAAATCCCCAGAGCATGTTTTCAATTAACTCCTTAACCACTCCACATTTGGAACATTTCCTTCTTTCTCATATATCTATTATTTCAGTGTACACTTTATCGGTCCATAACATATGTTTACAACTTTAGTGCTTTAGAAGGGAACAGAGACAAAAGTCTGACCTCCATTCCCTTTAAATTGATCTCACAACAAGCACAAATTACTTAGTGAGTTGACATATTTATTTTGGAAGGATAATTGAATTCTCTCACACAGCCAGACCCTCTTTAATTATTCACCTGTCTGCTTCGAGCCACCCTTGTTGCTCAAAAGACTATATAAAACCCCAGAAATGATCTCTTAGGAGCACACGCAACACAGAATACATAGGAATTAAGACTGTACATACCTAGTTGATACGGAGTCACCTGTTTTAATCTCCTTTTGTCACTTTGACACTTAAGTATCACATTCTGAATGTTCTACTGGGAACTTAGAAATTTCTCAGCAAGGTTTCCCATTTGCCTTACTATTTGTTTTGTAATCTCTTTCATTATTCTCCTGTAAATAAACTCTTAGAGGAGTAGACTTTATGTTGTAGTACTGAAGTGACCAACCTATACTTGCATCCTTTGGCTCAAAGCCTGGCCCACCTAAACATACCTTGGCTACAGCATGGCCTCCACCGGAAAAGCCTCTACCAGACGATTCCACCTGCACTGGGACACGACACATTGTTGAATTTCCACCCATCTGGCCAAGTCACAAAATAATCAATATAGAAATCAGTTCCGTCAAATTTAGCAAGCTGTGTTGACTTTATTATTTAGCATTTTCCTGTATTGTTTTGTTTTCATTGTAGTCACTAACATTATCTCTAATGAATAGGCTTGGGGTTTTTAAGTGGTTAAGTTGGTTAATCTTATTTTGCAATCTTTTCAAACATATGACTCCTATTTCATCAAAATCTTCAAGTGTGTCCGGAATGCCTCTACAAACATCATTGTAGCACAATCCATAATGATGATATGAATGAGCCTGAAGCTTATCACCTGCTATTACTTGATAGTTCATCTTTTGAGGGCATGGAAAATACCCCATTCATGCAACTTGATTATGCAGAATTCAAATCTGTGAGATTACTTTTCTAGCTGACCAGGCCCAATACCCTAATCAATTGTGCTAACTTGCTTGTCAATAATTATGTCCATATGTTTGATTAAAAGTTCACTGTGTGGATGTAAAACAGAAACATATTTCAGGTAGTACTCTAACATTTATGAATATAAACAGCCAAATTCTTCCTTAACCCCATTACTTTTTGCTATAGTGGTTAAAGTCAACATGAAACTTAGTTTTTCGGACATCCATGTCAAATTAAAACGTGTTAGAATATTATATCATGAAATTTTCCTATAATGGCTGAATCTGTATGTGGGCATTGATATAAAGTGCCTCTCTTTTAGAGCTGTTGAGGAAATTTAGTATTTACAATGTAAATGCTATCTGGAGGATGGGATGTTAATCATATATGCTTAATATTTTATATGTGTTTTTTTAAATACAATTGCATGTATTTAGTTTGTTGATCATTGTCATTGAACATTTTATTTGCTTAAAATTTTGCATTCTTGTTATTAAAAAGCAAGAAATTTTACAGGTTTAGGTTATGTACAGGCTATATACGAAAAAATAAGATTACATTTTACTTAAATTCATTTTATTTTTCAATAATGCAATCAAGAAATGTATTTGCCAAAATTTTGGCATTATTAACAGCTTATAGCAGTATGTGAAATGTGGGAGAGCATGAATAGTTTTTATATATGACAACAGAGCATTTTGCAATTTGTTTTATATTTATTTGCTTTTTTGTAATCTCTAACATCCTGAATCTTTTTATTGCATTCATATATCTCCAATGCTAAGTACTGTATGGTCAAACAACAAACGGAATGATTGAAAATGATGTAAATGTGCCTGAAGCTCATCATTAATTTCATGCAACTTGACCAGACAGAATTTAATCTTATCAGGTTACTTTTGTAGCTCACTAGGACTAATGTCCTAACCAAATGTGAAAGTGCCACATCTTGTATACTTAATAAGAAATTATGGTGTAAATCTTAAAAAGGAAAAGAAAAAAAAAGTTTCAGTAAGTGATCTGACAATGCAAACAAGTCTGCTGTTGTCAAACTTAACCTTAGAACCACTACTTTAGACAGTGCAACAAAAGTGGTTAAGATAGGTTAAGAACTTAATTTTCTCACATCCATGTCAAAGTATTACATTGGATTTGTATGTGTGAAATTGTTTGTAATGCCTGAATTTGTATGTGAGCATTAGATCTAATGTGTAACACAGCTGCCTTTAAAGTGTTGCTCTTTTAAAGCTATAGACAAAGTTTGTTCTTTATAATGTAAATGCCATCTGGTGAATGCTATGTTATTTTTGTACACTATAATCATCAATATAATGTTTAATATTTTATATAACTAAGTGTTATTTAAATATAATTGCATTTATTGTCATTTGTACTAGATAGTACAAATTGTACATTGAGAGTTTTATTTAATTATAATGTTGCATTCCTTTTATTATAAAGCAAGGCAGTTTACATTTATGGGTTATGTACAGGCTATGTACAAAAGAAAATATTATATTTTACTTTATATATCCTTCCTAATTTCATTTCTACTTAGAATAAGGCAACTAGGACAAGTTACTTTCAGAGATTTAAAATGAACATTCTGGTGCAACAACATAAAATGGATGAATAGTATAAGAAATCTTTAATCATGTCTGTGGGTGCTTGACAGAATTATCTCTAATGATACCATTTATTTGCTGCTGTTTTGTCAATGACTTAGTTTCATTTGAGAAAGAAAAAAAACTATGAGTAAAACAGGTGGAATTAAAAAAAAATTAACTAATCTAGTAGAGCTCTGTGTGGATAATATACCTGCATTACCAATCTCCCACAGAAATAGAGCTATTTCACTATTGACTTGCTGACAATCTTTAGTTCCAGGGTCATTACTAAGAACGATTACAAATTGGCACTTAATGTGGTCACCAGTTTTCACTTTTGAGTTTCCTTACTGTAGGTAATCAGTGGTAAGTTCAATGCATTTCTTTTTCTATTGCTACCATTTATATCCTTTTTTGCCTACTCTTCTCATATTGTGCCTCTTTATTTGCCTACAATAAAACTTATGCAATCAGATCTGAACTAAAATGTACATAAAACAATTGTCATTTCATATATTTAGCTTTGAATATGATAGGATATAAATTATTATATAAATCAATGTGCTGAAGAGATTTATGTAGTATTTCAATAGAGAGAGAGAAATAAAGAAAAAAGAACAGTTATATGGTTTATTCATAAAATCTATTTTCATTGCTTGTTCATTTATATTCAGAATGAAGGCCATAAGGCATTCTCCAATGACCAGTCTTATACAAATATGTACATATGTTCATACAATGCAACTAATAACATTATTTACATTGATAGACCTCTTAGCATAATGGAGTTAAATTAAATATAATTAATATAAACAGAACATATATAAAATAAAGAATTTACACAAAACAAATAAAGTTAATATGTCAAATAGTATGAGTTCAGCTGAACCTTTATAAGTACAGTGGTTGTTTTATTGTCATTCTAATCATACTATTCATTTTTAATTTCTGCATCCAGCACTACAAGGTCACATGATATAGGACAACTCATTCTGCAAACTATGATATAGACCATATTTATCATCTTAAAAGTTAGAGCACAAAAATGTATGAGGTATGCAATATATATAAATGATTATGTTCAACCCTTGAAAATAATTAATTCTTTAAATCTTTAACTTTATACCATACTTATTTAAAATTTCACATTATTATATTTCCATTAAGAGCAAAGGTACACATGTGCTGAATAAAAGTATGTTGGAACAAAGTTAATTTTGCTGCATGTTTAAAGTTGGTCCTGGTGGTGTAGTGGTTACCATACTTGCTTCTTAAACCCAAGATCACGGGTTCAATCCTGGCCAGGACCAATGAATTTTTTCGGGCATAAAAATCATAAGTGTGGCTTCTTTCAAAAGGGAAGTAAAGCCATGAGTCCCATGTCATACATTTAATGCACGATAAAGAACCTCAAGCCTGAAAAAAGAGGCCTCTGAGCAAAATTTGTTGGCCGTTTCATGCCCTGAATTGAATGGGCTACTGATGACTTGAGCTGTTAAAGAGCGTCCAAAAATAAACCAAATAAAATAAATAAAAAAAAAACTGCATGTTTAAAGCATGTAAAACTTTCTAGTTTTATAATTTCCAATAAAGTTTCTGAATAAAATTTTGTTATTTGTTTTGCCATATTTTATATGAAAGATTTGTTCATTTGTTGCCAAACTGTTTTGAATGTCTCTCCTTATATCATTCTCTTTTGAAATAAATAATTAATCTCGTTTGGCACAATTTTTGCTTTTAATGAAAATGTAATTGTCAAACAACACAAACAAATGTATATAAATTTAAATTATCAGATGGACAAATAAATACATGATTGAGCACTACTAGGAAGTTAGATTTTTATGTCATCTTGACTAAAATTAATGCTGCATGTATAAAATGTACACATTCATCTCGAAAGGTAAATTACTCGAATATTGGCATATAATGAAATATTAAAATGATCATTAATTCTGAACAGACTACTTCCGTGGTATAGTGGTAGCACTTGAAACCCCTAATCTGGAGGTCCTGGTTTCGAATCCTGGTTGAATCAAGTGGTGGTGGTGATATAATTTTCTCTTCTTTCCCATGAGAAGGTGAATGTTAGATAACTTTAAAGCGCCAAGGACTCCTAGCTCATTCATGCCATCATTAATTGTTTTTATACTCATTCCTACAGGCTAACACCTTACAGTATTTAGTTCACAATCTACATATGTTGCAAAAATACCAATGGGTCAAAGTGACAATAAATAAAACATTAAAAAATTGTCTGTCACACAGGAACTGCATAAACTAAGTGAATTTCTCAGCAAGCTGAATTTGTAAAGGTTACTGCAGACGAGCTAGAGCAGAGAAATTACATACTGTGTTGTAAACTCCCTCCTAATAATCCTATTTTTATATTAACCTAATTTGATCTTTCTTTTTATGCAACTTAAAAAGAAACTGATTTTCTGTGACTCATAATTTCTTTGCATGCCAGCTATGCACTCTCATAGTTATTTTTTGCATATAAATATTAAAGAAAACCAATAAAATATCATAAACTGGTATAATTATAATGTACATATTGCATTTAATTCAAAGATTAATTTAATCTCCCCATTTCAATATACATTTTCTTAAATGTATATTAAAAACATTATACACATTCCAGACACAGACATCATTGTTGCATATGCAAATTGGCAGTTCGTGCAAGACTAGGACAGAAAGAGCTGAACACATGTTGGAGAAGCCGGGCGGTGATTATATTGCATCTGCTTCATCGGAAATAAAAATACTCCTTTGAAATGACACTAATGAGATTATTGTTTGGCTTATGCATAGAATGCTAAAAATAACAATCCCTAAGTATGCTACATCTACCCCTAGGCCACCTTAATCAACATAATTGATGATTAAAAACATTCTGTTTTCAGGTATACCCCTACTCCTAACCATCCAATTTCCCTAATTTTCAGAAACAATTTTTCCTTATTTTATTTAAACCAAGTTTTGTTGCAAAAACCAAGTATTTTTTTAATTTTGCATTTTAGGCAAATCCCCAATCTAATAGGGTGATTTTGCTAATTTTCAGAAACTACTTTTCCTTATATTATTTAAATATCATATGCCAAGTTTTGTTGAAAAAAAAAAAAAAAAAAATTGTGGTAGCTAGACAATTTTAAAATTTTTGCTTTAAGTTAATCCCTAAATTTTGCTGGTTAACAAACTTTTCATGAGTACAACAGCAAAAATTGCTTGCTAAAATTCTGAAAAACATATCAAATCCACACTGTAGGAATAATAAGCCATTCTGTGCATTCAAAAATACAATTTTATTATCAAGGAGTGGACATAGCTTAATTCAAGATAAAGGATTATGAGGCAAATATCTTGCACTTTTATGACACCACTTTATAATAATAGACAATTTTTTTTACATTAAGTAGGGATCCCTTCATCCCTGCAGGGTACATGCCCAAGGTCAACCTCCCCCCTCTTTTTTTCGAGGTGGAAGCAGAAAGCTGCTTACTCTTGCCTTTGCCCTCCAGCTAGACTACCAGTACCATATGGAACCATTGGTAGTGGGGCCTAATTCAGCATCAGCCTCCCCAACTCTGCAGGTGGGCAACCTGAGTCTTTTGGTGAGTCAGCAACACCACTATGCCACAGCATACTGAATAGCCCATGAATTGCAAGAACACACCAGCCTCACTGAGTTCAACCTATCTGAGTTACTCCCTGAGGGGAGGGGCTTGGATATCTGGCTCAATATGCATTTCTAGAACTTTTTTACATTATTTTGTAGAACATAAAGTTACAAGTTCATATCTTACATGCACTTGTAATGTATTAAACCATACTTTGAGAAGGGGACTCCCCAGATTCGAACCCAGACTCCCCAGACTTGAATCCTCTAGGCAATTATCATTGCCTTCTGAATTAAGCATATGTATGCATATTATACATTGTTGCCTAGATTAAGTTTCATATTTATTTAATATATTTCTAGATTAAGTTTACATAATTCATATATTTTCCTCAGTACACATGTCTCACAGTGTATATGTGAAATGTATTCAATAGAAATATCAAAGTGTTTGCTGCACAGGTTTATTGCTAGAAAAGCAATAAACATCTAAGATTCTTTTTATGTTAGGCAGGGCAAATGAACCTGCCGCTCCCTTTGTAACCACTTGTATAAAGTCACCCATTACTTTTGTTGGGGTGAGAAGTCTTAAGAATTCTTTTAGAGGAGCAAACCAGTCATATTATCCTAAGTTTTGAAGGTTGCACTGGAAAGCAGCATTGCTTGTTAGAGTCATAGTATATGAGAGAGGAGAGACAAGAAAAAGTTATAATAGAACAGTCGAGGATGATAGAACAGGAAAACAGTTGTGTGATAGTGAAAGCGAGCTAGCAGAAAAGTGACCTACAGGAAGAACCTTTTTGAATAGTTAAGTATTGCCCGTTCACAGTCATCAGTTATATGGTAATGTCCATCGGTAATCATTTATTTATGAAAGGATGAAAATCTAGTGCATTGAACTTTCCTTCTAAAAAAACTGTTGGAGTGGTGAGAGACAAAAGTTCTTGTCAGCATAGTGCTGGCACTTCTAACTTTTTAAGATTTCCTCAATAAAACATTTCCAAATTGTGAACCCTGAGATACCCAGAGCAATTGAATAAATCAAGGCTGTTATCATCACAAGTGTATTCTAGCCACAGCCACCTTTCCATCTCCTTTTCCCTTGAGACAAGGAATTTGTTTCCAAAATACCAGCACGACATTAGCTGATGCTGGGAGGGAACCCTAGCATCAAGATATTATCAAAGGAGCTGTGAGTGGGTGGAGATGGTCCACACGTCACCCCATAAAAATAAACAAATCCTTGCTTAATCCAATGCATTGTCCTGACTTTTGCATCTACGCACCATTTTCAAAGGGTTTCCCAATGTGGGTGTTTCAAACTAACAACCACCACTAAATTGGCTCCTCAAAGTGGTGAATACATAATCATCCAAAAAATCCACACCCTGACTTTCACACAATTATAAAAAACTGCTACAAAATGGTGCCCAATGTGGGGCTGCATTCCATCAACATGCTGGCATGTAATGAGCTGGAGACAAGGATGGGTCGGGGATGTGCACAGCAGTAGAAGAATTCCTAAACTGAACCAGCCATAAGCGCAGGACTTACAACTGATCCATAGATAATCCAAAAAATCCAACCCCCCCGAATTCCACACAATTATAAAAAACTGTCACAACTTTTATGAAATAGGACCTAGCAAGTTCTTTGGTTGGATGGAAAATTGTGACTCACTACTCTCAAACCTATATTTTTGGTATGTTCAGAAACTTTTATTTTAAATGTGCTGTCAAATAAATGCTGAATTTAAATTTTCTACTGTTGCTCACTGATCAGTGTAAATTTCCATCTATGATGCTACCATGTTACTGATTTAACAAATATGCACACTGTGACCACTGATCAGTAGATGCAGGGGTGTGAGAGGTTAACATCACCTAACACTATATTACACTGATTAGAAACAGCAATCACAATTTTTCAAGATTTTTTTCTGGTGAAAGTTGTTCTTGGAAACAAGAAGTATGGTTTATTTCAAAATTAAAAAGGAGCATTGAATATCTGACAAACAAATGTTCTTAAAAGTAATGATTAAAATTCTAGCGAGAAAGTAAGCATATGTGGTTACCTTTCAGCTTCAACATGGTAAAGTTTGGAACAAACCTTATATAATCTCACTTTATGCCACCAAGTTCTGCTAGTATATATGGTTATTATTTTAATTTAAACAGTAACCCACTGACGCCAGATAATGGCAATTTTCCAGCATTGCCACTGTTACTTTCGTACATCAAAAACTGAGCAGAAGCTATGAATATTTCATGTTTCTCATATCATTAAAAAAATCTAAACATGCCTTAATAAATAAATAAAGAATAAATTAATAAATGATTTTAACTTCTACATCTGGTCTATGTTAGCACTGCAACATGTACTGAAAGAGACTGCAGAGAAGTGATAATGTTGTTTTCCTGATCAAATTCTGATATATCTTATTTTTAATGCATATATCAATGTAACATAAATAAAAATAAATCTTAGTCTTTGCCAGAGACAGTTCCTGCCTATCCTAACTGACAAACTCCGCTTTAGTCAGATTCACTACTTGGGGCTTAGACAACAAACTTTCATTTAATGTTGCAAACCTTCTGCTATGCTGATAGTGACCAGAAAGATAGGTATAGAAAATCCACTGCTATACCTGAATGGACAACAAACAATGGCTAACAACCTCAAATACTTAGGAATTATACTACACAGAAAGTTAACCTTCCTTGCAAAGGAAGCTACAAAACTGCCTTAATGGGCTATTAATAGCAACCAGACCTACTTGGGGCCTCAATTCCTTAATAATGAAAACACTGTGCTGTGGAGCTGTAGAACCACTTGTTCTTTACTGTGTCTTGACCTATCAAGATATCTGAATAAGCATTGAGCTAAGGAAAAATTCTGTCAGATACAAATATAGTTTATCAAGGACATCAAACAACCTCTACAAATGCAACAGTTGCTATAGCTGGCATGGAACTCCTATTCCTAACAGCTATGTTTAGAGCAAATCTGAACAATTTAAAGAAATCAAAAACATTCATTGCTACCTGATTGAGGTGTACAGAAAGCACATTTTTAGAGACAGGTCACTCTGCCCTACACCATGAAACAGCAAAGCAAGAAAGCTGGGAACTTCCTCACAATCGTGTAAATGTATATATTGGTTGTTCATTTGTTGTGTATAAAAATGACAGGATATTTTACATAAAGGATTTAGAGTAGCACTTAGCACTACTATCTTTCAGGCAAAACTGTTTGCTACTTATAAAGCAATATGATAGTGTATAGATAAAAAAATAGTGCTTGCTCTATTGTGACTGGCAAGCTACAATGAGCACTATCAATGATAAATATAACCGTCACTCTCCAGCAACACAAATAAGAAGATACATTTCTGAGAGTATTGATCACATTTGCCTATCTTGAATCAAAGGAAATGCAGGAATTGTCATAAACAAAATAGCTGATTCTATTGCAAAACATTCCAGAAGATCAAAACTTGATATCTCACATACAACTTGCTTGATCACAAATGCAAAATTCACCCTTAAAAAGGACATTACAAACAATTTGAATGCAGCATGGACAAGCAATGCAAACGAAACTTTCACTAATGATTTCTTCTTCATACTGTCATACACAGATTGAATGCAAAATTCTGCAAACCTACAATGTTTTGACTCAGTTTCTAGAGATCACGAAAAACTAAATAGCTATTTACAAAGATGTGGTATTCCCCACCAAACTCTACATGCAGATGTGAAAAATCAGAAAAAACAGTGTTTCAGCTTCTCTTGAACCGTGACCTACATCACATAAAAAGACATTTTCATTGGGCATCACTTTAATGTAAATTACATCCAACCATTAATTATTTCTTAAACATTGCTGCACTATAGCTTTTGAAAAATTTATAACTTATATTTACAAATAATTTTACAATATTCATTGTTATTATATTATCAAAATATACTATTGTTTATATTCTGAGTTATAGTGCAAAACTATAGCTCTAACATATCATAAGGTGAAATATGGCTCATTTATATTTGGAGATTACATAAAATAAATAATTAAAACATAAATAAACAATTAGATAACTGCAACCTCAGTTCTAGGGGAAATAAAAAGGCCATCAAAGCTTGCCTCATACTATAGCTTCCTTTTTCCAAAGACTAATAAATTAATGTTCTTTTCACTCTCAGAGAGTTTAAGGGGTTGGTATCCAGATTATATTGGTTTGACTGAAGTTCACTACAGCATGTTTCTTTAACAGCTTCAAGGTATGTTGATGGTGTGTGACCACTTTTCTGCAGTATACTTATTTATACATTAAGAATACCTTTAATAGTCACTCTACTGCAACTGGTTTAATTAACTCCACTGACTTGCTTTTAGAATGCATTTTCCGTTTATGAGTGTAGTAGTTTGCTTTGCATGCAAATTTGCGGGGACAATATGGACACTTGTGAGGCTGTTCCCCTGTGTGTTGGGCCATGTGCTCCTGGAAGACAAAAACAAATTAATTATATCAATATAATTATATTAATTATACAAATTAATGGTAAAACATGGCTCTTTGTATAAGGTACGCAGAGACATGAGGTGTCAAAATTAATGGAAAATCTAATTTTTATTTTATATATGTGAATATGTATATATAAAACACTAAAATGACTCTGCAATGTTATCGTAAAAATTTTTCATGCTCAAAATAAAGGCACTGTTATTATAATAATGCAAGCAATAATTAAATTAAAATACATGAAATGTTGAAAGAAATTTGTATTTGGTGACCCACCCTTAAATTTGTTTGTATGGGCTTAATCCTATGTCCTTGTTCTATGCATTTCAATCACTCTTGAAATGAATTCTTGACATTTTATTGAATGTTTTGCCATTGCTTTCTCTACAATCTTAGTGAGATATTACACCGTACTGTTACAGTTAACAATTACATAAAAATAGTTAGAAATGAAGAGTAAGCAATGTATCACATGAAAGCGCTTCAGCATATACTAACATACAATTAAGGGGGTTTAAGAATGAGTTTTAAAATAATAATGCATAGTAAATAGTATTTACATTAAAATAAAATAATTACATCATTACATATTACAATATAATCAAAAATAGCAAAAGTACATTTTAAGTTGATGTCATCTGCCTGTTAGGCTTCAGGTTCTACAAAAACCCAGAAGAGGGCAGACAAAGAGCACAAAGCTAGCCTACACAATAAGGAAAACTCTCCCTGAGAATGACTTGCAAAATCATTATAATGCTTTGCAAGACAGGCTGAGCCTCTGACCATATTAGTGATTAACTATCTATGTCATATTTATTTATTTATTTGGTTTACTTATGGAAGCTCTATAACATCCAAAATCATCAGCGCCCCATTTAATTGTAAAACAGCCGATAAATTTTGCTCAGAGGCCCCTTCTTTTGTACTTGAGTTTCTTTTATGCACCATAAATCTATAACATAATACCCACAGATTTACTTCCCTTCTGAAGGAAGTCATACTTAGGATTTTTACACTCGAAAAAATTCACTAACCCAGGCCGGAATTAAATCCATGTTGTTAGGTCTATGAGGGAAGTAAACTAGACAACCAGAACCAACATCTACATTTCAGATAGTGCACTAGTACAAATAAAAATATATTTCAATTTGTCTATAATAATTAACACAAAAAAGCCAATACATAATTTTGGGTATGGTCAGCCTTGCAGCCTTAATAGATGCTTTACCCCTTGTCTTCACTGTACCTATGACTTCTGTTGAAATAGAAACCTTTTCACTCCAAAAGTGAAATAATACATATCATTTGAGTACAGCTTTTAAAAATGACAGTTCTTATGACATTTCCTACAGCCAAAACTTTTCAATGATGAACAGACAAGCTATAAAAAAATTGAAGTTGCACTCAGCTATACAACATACACATCTATCTGCATTGAATGTCATCAAGAATTCTTAGGAGTAATAGGGTATGCAGTCACTAAAATAACCGACATAAACAGTTTAATGTAAGCAAAATTTTGTAATGTTAAAAATTAAATAAAAGAGTTGATAAAATTAGAGGGTCAGTGACTTAATGCCCAATGTTGACATTGTAAATTCTGCCCCACCAAATAATGACAACAAAAATAACTTATGTGGAAATTGTAAATGTATACAATTCTTCTGGTTTCAGTTATAGGATAAGCTGTGCTTACCTTAAGTACAAGCTTGTGTTTAAATGCTTTCTTGCAGATCCCACACTGATAGGGACGCACATTGCTATGGGAGCGGAGATGAATCTTCAGGTTCACTGGCAGCTTGAACATTTTATCACACTGTGAGCATGGGAGGAGCTTGTTGCTATGCAATTTCATGTGAGTTCGCATTGTTAGTTTATTCTTCAATATTTTGCCACATTCTCTGCACTGCACAGACTCAGTAGCTTGCTGATGACTTTCCAGGTGCTGTCGAAGTGCAGCAAGTGTGGTAAACATCTTTGGGCAAATGTGACACATTGCAGTCTGCCCTTCTCTATGTAGGTTCAGTTGATGAGTACGCAGACAACGTGGATTTGTGTATCTGAAAATGAATATTCAAATAAATAATATATAAATGTAAAACATTCTAATGTGTCTAAAAATCTATTTTCTGGTTAAACTGTCAGAACATACTTTAAAAGCTGCTACTTAAAACATTATTTAATTTATTCCAATGGTAAGTTATATACGAACAACTGCCATAGACTTTGCAATAAACCTCATGCTTCCCTTATCTTGCTATTTGTGTGGATTTGGTGAGTGCTGTATATATGTTGAGATGGTATCTGTTTGAAAAGGTGTTTATCCAATAAGTTGTGACCTGTAATGAGGTGGAAAATAGCAGCTGCTTCCCTTCAATGCTCCTTCTCACTGAGAACAGTAGTCCCTCCAGAATGCGGAGTGCTCCAACTTAGTAGAATCAAATCAAACAGAATTTTTCTTAGCAACGCATTTAAACAGGAAGTAAAGAAGGAGATGTGCCAGATTGAAATGTGGGAATCAAAATGAATTCCTGCGCAAAAAAATTTGTTCTATTGTTTGAGAAGCTAAAATTGTTTTGATCATTGGAAAAATTAAATAAATTTTGAAACCCTTGCCAAAGAAGATTTTAAAAATATCCGTTGAAAAACAAAGATAAAGATATTGGCTGATGGAGTATGGGGCCTTCTACACCTGTGACACAAAGTGGTAGACATTGCAGAAAATTACATTTAAGGAACATACATAGCCTTCCTCTGACAATAAAGCCCTCTAGACACTACAGAACTGTTGCCTTTACTTTTTACCCAACTTACATATATTGCTTCACTATTAATAATTTCTGTTTAATTCTTCATTAACCAAAAAGTTTTAAAATTTTATAATATGAATGCTGGCTCTGAAATCTTTAAAAAATATTATTTCATACAGAATTTAAGAAAATATCACACAAAATAGAAATATACTATTTTACTTGCTTTCTTCTGCGTTCCATGTATCCTTAGATCAAATAGTTTCTGCAAAACATGCCACACACTTCACATACCTTTTACCACAAATATTACAGAGGCAGCTAAACTTTTCTTCTGTCCAATGATAATGTTTCTCATGTATACGCAGTCTGCTCCCAGTGGCAAATCCTTTTGGACACTGTCTGCATTTGAATGGACGTTTTTCATTAGGTACATGTGTTTCTAACATATGATAGTTTAATGACCATGGAGTTGTCATTTCTTTGCTACAAAGCTGACACCTGTAAAACAGACATTTCATAATTTATTCACCTGCATTCAGCAAAAATACAATTTGCCTTCATTTTTACACCAATCTTTATGTCCTTTGAGGTGTTAAAAAGTACTTACTTGTAATATTTGAAGTGTTTGTGCATATGTCTTTGGAGCATGTATTTTGCAGTTAACTTTCGACCACAACATACAATAGCAGCCTTTGTGTTGTGCTTAGTTCTGTAATAAAATTTCAAAAACACCTTTGTATTCAAATTACTCCATTCTTTCCTTCAGTTCAATGTCATTAATTATATTTTTACTGCAAAGAGCTTCTTAGCCAGAAAAATGAAAATGAATAATGTTCAGTCGGTCCTGGTGGTCTAGTGGTAACCATACTTGCCTTGTAAACCCAACATTGCAGGTTCAATCCCGCCCAGGGTCGATGGATTTTTTTCCAGCGTAAAAATCCTAAGTATGGCTTCCTTCAGAAGGGAAGTAAAGCCATGGGTCCCATGTCATATATTTATGGCACAAAAAAGAACCTCAAGCCAGAAAGAAGAGGCCTCTGAGCAAAATTGATTGGCCATTTCATGCCCTAAATCAAATGGGATGCTGATGACCTAAGATATTAAAGAGTGCCCGTAAATAAACCAAATCAACAAAAAATGACTAATTTTGATAAAACGGAGGTTCACAAAGAGGATGAAAATTACTAATGCTGATAAAATGGAGCATCACAAGTGATTAATTCCCCTATTTATAAGGTTGTCACCAAAACAAATTAAAGTGATCTACAAAAAAGAGATATAAATGTCTATATGCTATTTTAACCAGAACTGTTAATTAATTTCTATTTTTTAATAGTATTTAATGCCAATTTTTAATGCTGAAGTATCATAGGTGCTGGACATTTGTGATACATGAGATAAAATGATAACTTGGGAAAATATATTTTTTATTTTTTTAAGCAAGGGAACATTCCAGGTCTAAGTTTAGGATAACTCCCTGGCACATGCCATTTATGACTGAGGAAAATCTGGATATTCCGCTCATGAGAATCACACCTTAACAACCTTGGCCACCCATGGCAATAATTTTTCTTTCCTTTATATTTTGTACATATTCCTTGTGGAAATTTGAAACTGAAATTGGTATGCCTGCACATTCATTCCATGTTAAATCAGGTGGAAGGGGAATAGACATCATCTCTTGAACCAAAAAGAGATCTCAATGAGGATAAAAAAAGTTATGAACACTTTTCTTTAATCTTTCATAGATTTGTAGAAAATGTTTTGGAAAAAAAAGAGAGAGAAGACAGACATTTGGCAACTATGCTTTCCTCTTGTAACTACTGGAATGATGCTACTGTGCATAAGGTAATAGATGACTGTTAAGGGTGGAAAGTTCACAGTGGAGGAGAATGTGACCGCTATAACAGCCGAATTTCAAAAGTCATTAAACAAGTTACGAGGCTATTGCCACTAGATGGCAGCATTAATCCGGTGGCAATTGGTGACATGAGATAACTGATGTTTATAATAGCGGAACAGCAGTTGCAAAATGGAAGTGTCTCTGAGTGCAACCTTCGAGCAGCGCTCTGCAACAGAGATTGCTACACAGGTGAATTTGCAATAAGTTCAAGATTTAGTATGAGGACACGGAAGGGTAACAATGGACACTATAGTCATTACTATAACTTGTTCACACGGCATAGCCTACCTTATAATGCATGACAGGTTAGGTTTTCACAAAGTCTGTACACAAAAGGTACTGCACATGCTGACCCCACTACACATTATGCAAAGCATGGGTCTGGCATTACAACATTTCAATTGTTACCACAATGAAGGACACAATATGTTAGTCCAAATTGTCACAGGTGTTGAGTCTTGATTTCACCATACCAGTCTGAGATAAAGTATGCGTCAATGCAGTAGAAACATCCTGTATTGTTCATGAAAAAAAAATTTAAAAGTGACACCATCCACTGAGGAAATGATGCTCACAGTCTTCTGGATCATAAAGGCATACCTCACTGCAATCCAGCCTCAAGGACAAACTATAAATGCCAACTGTTAACTGTAATATCGTTAGTAAATTTTGTTATGGCCATTCAACGGAAGCAACCATGACTCCTCAACATTGCTCTTGCATTATAATGCGCATTCTCACACTGCCAAAACAAATTCGACAGTGCAAATTTCAAGTGGGAAATCCTCAAGGTCCTCAGACCTTGCTCCAAGAAATTGTCATTGCTCAGCCCTCTCAAACATCATCTTTCTGGTGAACATTTTCCCCAAAAATAAAGATGTAGAAAGGGAAGTCACTGCCTGGTTCTGATAGCAGCTAAGAATTGTATGCTCCTGGATTTCAGGAGTTTGTGAAAAAATGGCACAATTGCCTCAATGAACAGGGAGATTAAGTTGAGAAATATAAGCTTTTTTCAAATAAGATTCTTACTTAAGTATATATACATTTGTAACTTAATGACTTACCCTCATATATAAGATCCCCTACCACTTTAGCTTATATTCCAAGCATGTTTCATGTGCTCTTGACTGTCTCTAGTTCAATGCTTTGTGCATAATGGTTCCTGACTTTCATTTCTTGAGCGAACACGGCCATTGAAGAAATGATACCATTATCTTCGGACAGAGTTAGTATCTCAGTTAGAGTTAGTAGTACATTTTTACAATGCCTAGGTTTGACTTTTACGATAGGCTAGAAACAACAACCATTCCTTATAACATACATCTCATACTATAATGTAAAAATCTACATTTGTTACACTTACGCACAATGCTCTTCAAGAAGTTCATAGTTATTGAATATCTCTCCATCTTTGCACAGTTCACAAGAAAGTTTATAAAAAGAGGCCACATCCATTTGGCTCTTCAGAATTCCTTTCTTTGGAAAGCTTCCCTTGAGAGTAACATCTAGCTTGCTAAGCTTTTCTGGCGACTTCAAATATTCAATATCAGCATCTGTATTACTGAAAGAAGTAGGAATATTGTGGGATTAAAACCAACACACACACAGTAACATGTACTTACAGGGTAACCACTCACTTGAAGAGCAGTCTTTCATTTCAGATGAAAAATTAATGAATTAACTGTAATAATGAGAGTTATCTGGTAAGTTCCTATTTTGTTGGAGAAATATTGAAAATATTTAATGCAGTTGTATATTGTGGAATTTTTTCACAGTGCAATGTATTATTAAAATACTATTTTGAAGAAAACACTTAAAGTTAATAAACAAAAGGAAAGGGAAAACCAAGTGCATGAAAAATAGTGTTAAAATTTAATGGTAGAAAAATACAGGTATATGACACTTTGAAAAATTAAGATCTCATTATATGTGGATTGCATACTGTAATGACAAATTGAAAAGAAAACTCCCATTCAAAGAATATGTTCATTTCCAGACCTATTCTGAGGGCTAAACTCTTGAATTGGTGAAAAAGCTAAATAAGACATAATTAACCTTCTAATGTATGGTTTGAATGCTCAGAAAGTGGCACAAAATTATTTGGAATCAATTCCCTTGAAACAAGATGTCTTGTTTCCGAGCAACAGGAAAAACTGAAAACATTACTTGAAGAATTCCAAGCAGTGATGCAAACTGTTGTTGTCTTGATTTCCTGGCCCCTGAGTCCTCTAGTGCTAGTAATGCTCTCAACCACGTCATGTAAGTTTATGCTTAGATGTATTTATAATTTATTTATATAATTCATATAATTTAGATATTACAGAACAATTTTTATTTTGCAAAAATTTCAAAACCACTACTATAGGCAAATATATTTATGACTGTCAACTTGGGTATTAATTTTTTTACACTAAACTCCATTCACTTACACAAAAGTAAGACGTGTTTTGGGAGAATCTCTCCCATCTTCAGTTGCTCACTGAATCGCTGTTACTCGAAACTACGGCTGGACAAACGGATGTTCCTAATTTAAATTGCTGAGTTTTCAAAAACAACAATAAAAATTATTTATTGTATGTGCAGCACTGATATGTTGGAATTTTTTACACACACCTTTGTTCAGCTGAAATGGCACTCAAGTTGTTACTTCTTTTTGTAGAAATTTCGACTGAACATTAATCAGCTAATCTACAACACTGGATGTCCAACACTACATAGAATTTGTTATTGTATTATAATTATTATTATTACTATAATAATAATAAAATGTGTTGCGATAGTGTGGGCATTCAGTAAAGTGTGACATCAATCAAAAAAGGTTGGGAACCATTGCATTAAGGTGTTGAACAATTTCCCATGGAAATTGGACATGTTGTATTGCAGAATATCAGAAGTATGTTAAATGACAACATGTTTGCTTCACAGATGAATCATGTTTTGGTCTGCATCCAGACTCAAAGACAAAACACTTATGGAGACAAGTTAACACAGAAAGAATGAGACAGATACAGGAAGATCATAAATTCAAAGGATGTACCAATAATGGAAAATACAAAACTTGATCTTATTTTGATCTATGGAACAATGAATACAAATATATTCAGGAGATATATTCGAGATGTTTTGCAGCTTGTGGTGCTTCCTAATGCTGAAGTGTTAGGCCCTGAATTCTTTTACATGCATGATGATTCCAAAACACATGATGCAGAATATACGTCTAGATGGTTAGACAGGCACAATGTTATGTTACTAGAGTGGCCTGCTCAGTCCCCAGATCTAAATTAATCAAGCATGTGTAAGATATCATTCAACAGAGAGTTTTAGAGTTTACTGAAAACAATGAGACTTTGTAATTCATTTAAGTACTTTTGAAAAATAAGACATTTTTAAAAAATTCTGTTGGAACTCACAAGGTGAAGCTTTATAAAAAGTAAGTGGAGCATAAGAGTGTGTTAGACGACAGATTAATTATAATTTACATTGATACTCTGGATCAATTATTCATACATCTCCTTCATCAATGGCAGAGTACCAAGCAAGATGAAATCTTTCATCATATTTTTTCAATGCCAAGGAGATGTCCAGCAGTATTTTAAGTCAGAGGAGGTAGCACAAATTACTGATGGCATAAGAATCACGCAAAACTTAAGAAAAATGGTAAATTTATATATTGTGATTCTGTGTTTGTAATTCTTAAAATAGAAAATTGGTATTTTCATTAAAAATTATTCAAGTTTACTTTAGTGGATTACTGTACTTATTATCAAGATTAATTATTGTAAATATTGTTGTTGAATTACCATTTATAACTATGAGAAAATTAAAGCAAAATGCTATGTTCCTTAAACAATTTTTGCATGTATTTTATTAATGGCCACTCCCTATTGGTGAAGCAGAAAGAGAATTTATTTAATTTTAAAACTAATTTGTGTCAGAACTAATATAGTAAAGCAATTTATATATTCTTGATTAGCTGCTGAGTCAATATAATATTCTTATGTTTTACTTACCATTGATTAATATAGACATATTTCACAGACCATTGCTTGCATTATCAGCTGTAAGTCGACTGCTGGATTTGTTGATGGCTGGATGGACTTGTTATTGCTCTTGTGGTCATTTTATGAACTTTTGGATAAAATTGTCTTCTGTTGGGATCTTGAAGATCATCATATTTTCATATTATTTTATAAATTTTTTTTCCTCCATATTCCCAGCTCCAAAGGTCTATCTAACAATTTCAGTAATTTGATTTCCATTTCTATATAATGTTTATCTCTCCAAAATTGATGTGCAACCATTGATTTACCTATCTGTTTGTACCTGATGTTCTTCCAGTGTTATGCTTTTTTTTGTTTTGCCAACATATAATTTGCTCCATTCCGAGTAATTGATTTTATAGATTCCTGGTTTCTTTCCATCAGGGATTCTATCATTATCACTGGAATTGAGCAGGTTATTAAGGCTGAATTTATTCATAGGGGACAAATACCAAGCTTTCTGAATATTTTATGGAATTTCTTGGTAGCCCAAGGATGATAAGTAAATTTCCTGTGAAGGGTAGTTTCTTTTCTTGCTGTTAATGTTGTAACCTGTTTTAACCTCTTCTCTTGTTTGAATTTCTTGTTTTTCCTGTCTATAATTTCTTGGTTATACCCAATGGTTTTTGCCGTTATTATGTGTGAATATTCTTCACTGTATTCAAACTCATTCATGGGTATGTTAATGAGTCTATGTGCTAAGCTGTTGTTGCATGTTTGTGTGCTGTGGGATTGAAGACACTTGCCATTATATCATTTTCAGGCTGCGTAATCTTTCTGTTTATTCCAAATTTCAAATTATTTCTTGTTCTTATGATCTTTAATTCAAGGAAAGGAATCATGTTGTCTTGATCTCAGTAAATCGAATCCTCAGCTAATTAAGAATTTATTTATTATGTTTAGTCTATATTTGATGACTGACTGAAGAAGGAATAACATTAAAATGCTTGTCTTGTACAGCAATGTTAAATGCATCCAAATGAGTTATGGCTTTTTAATGAACTGCAGGCTATTCATTTTTAAAAATACTTGTAGGGGGCTCATCAAGAAAGACTGAGAATGATTTTGTTTACTTATGAAGTACATTAGGAAGGATCAAGGTTGGAAGTTCTTTATCAAAGTAATCCCTCATTGGCTTGTATGCACTTGGCCCAATGTGTCTGCCAGTATTAAAAGACATGCTGGGAACCAATTTTAACATTGTCTTCAGAACCGCCTGTCTTCTTCATGATAGCCATTGATGAATCAAAATCTGGCCCCACAGTTCGTTTTGAGATTAGGGAAAAGAAAAACATTACATAGAGCTAGATCTGGGTTTTATGAAGGGTGGGGCACACATTTGATGTTCTGACTACATGTTGAGCAACAACATTGCAAAGGTGAAGGCATGCATTTTCATAGTGAAGACAGAAGGTGCCAACCAAATGGAGGCAGCTCAGTGCATTTTTATTGGATGCCTTTGACCAGGATGTTCAAAACAGTCTTTAATATTCCTCATTAACTGTTGTTTCATGTTGATAAATGATTCAATGACAATAGAAGAATGAAATCACCATATTTCCTGCTGATCGAACCTTGAACTTCTTTGGTGTCAAAGAACCAGGTGACTTTCAGATTGAGCTTGCTTGTTTGCTTTCAAGATCATAGTGGTGAAACTAAGTTTCATCACCTGTAATGATGGAATTCAGGTATGCCTTGCCATGCTCAGCTACCAGATGCTGAAGCTCATGATACATGTCCATTCATACCATCTCTGTTCAGGCAACAGCAATTTCAGAACCCATCTGACACAGAGGCATTTCATGTGTAAGTGTTCATAGAGAATGGTAATGTACTACCACGGGAAATCTGTAACATGTCTGCTAGTCTATGCACTGTTATCTGACGATCTTCTGGAACAATGACAGCACTTGTGTTTGTCATGGTCTAGTATACTGCAGTGGTTGGAGTCCCTGCAGCATCCTGCTTTGTTGTTGAAACATGTCCCTCCTTAAACTCTTTGAACCACCAAGTGTGGTTGATTGTGGTAGAACATCATTGCCTTATGCTTGCTGTAACATTGCATATGCTTCCATACTGGATTTCTACAGATGGAAGCAAAATATCAGAGCAATATACCACTTATTACAAAGTGACTCCATTTTATGCAGCCGACTGGCAAACGATCACTCTTTGCTGGCATCCTGTACTACGGATGCATGTGCTTCCAATTTTTTTCACCAATCACATGAGATCTGTTCTGATGAAAAATTATTTTCCCATCATATGTCCACTGTGTGATGAGAAAAATAATCTTTTTCAGTTTTTATTGACTAGCCCTCATAAACTTACTCACATGTAGTTTTGAATACCAGGAATTTTCACAGTGAAATGTACATTAATATAACAAATTATTATTGAGGAAATCACTCAGCAGCAGATGCAGCAGGATGAAGGCAACAGCCTTTGAAACATGTTCAAGTAAGTGGAACAAAATTAGTGAAATTTGAGTGATTTCCTCAATAATAATTTGTTATATTTTCCCATGTTTTAGTATTTGACTAAGAAATTCCTTCAACAAGTAATTTATATTATATTTATATCTATATATTTGTTATATCTGACACTACAAACCTGTTTATGACTTTGGGATTTTCACACTGCTTCTCCAAGTCCCAAACATGATTATCATTAGATACTGTTCTGCAATGATCTATGGTGTTATTCAGACATTTGGAAAAAACATCTTCAGGCTGTTGTATATCAGGAGTAAATGGAATCTCTTTTTCTCTAGCATTCAGATCACTATCATCAATAAATTTCTCAATCACATTACCAGTGTTGTGAAGTTCTGCTTCTTCTTGCTTCAGATCATTGTCATAATAGTCTCCCTCAGCATGATGATAACTTGGTGATTCCTTCTTAATTTCAATAACTGGGTTATACTCAACTTTTATATCACACATGGATCTGTTTGTGAGGCCTGGCTTATCACATTCAAATTCTACTTTCTCAAGCAATTCTGAAAAAAAAGTGCAAGAACTGTATTTTTTAAATATTAACGGAACTTTTGTCCAAGCAAAATGCATGGGATTACATATACTGAAGCATTTTCTACACACACACACACACACAAAAAGTTTTTTCCTCTCAATTTTGAAACATGTTATATACCAAAAAGTACAATAGCTCAGTTACACTGCAAGCCAAAATTTTTTGGATACCGTGTAAAAATTACACAACTTGGTTAAGCATTAATGACTACTGTTATTTTTAGTGCTAATGCAGGCATATCATGTTGTGAGGCATAAATATGTATCAGCATCGTAAACAGACACCCCACCTACGATTTGTTGGAGTGTCTGTTGTTGTTATAATGCAAACATAAGTCATCTGTCTAGATAAGCAGTATATTGGATCAACATAGTGATACATTAAGTTACCTATTGTGAAAATGTCAGTATCATTGTGACAATCTAAATGCATTTGATTATTAATTCTGTATTTCCTGCATCCATGAAAACTTGAGTATAATATTTTGTAATGCATTATTACATTATTTATGACATAAAAGTCGACCATCAGACTTAATTTTTTTAAATTAATTTCTCAAAATTTGCTCATGTCAATTTACTTAATTACAGAATATGGGCCCAAAGCATACAATGAGCATTGATAAACACTCAACAGTGAATGAAGGGCATTCAAGTAGAGAAATAGCAAAAAAACTGAAGATTCCAGGTCAACAACTGTTGACACAGAGATTAAGGGAAACAGGGGCAAACAGTACAGAAAAATAAGTGGGAGGCCTATAGTGACAAACAAAAGCAAAGACAACACCATAGTGCTGAAAAGCAAATGAAATAAGAAGTACATAGCACCTGAAATTCAGGTTGAATAATTTAAGCTAAAAAAGGGAATGTCTCTTACCACAGTAAAAGCAATCTAAGGATGGCTAATCTGCTTGGAAGGGTAGCTGTGAAGAAACCTCTTCTTAGGGAAGTAAACAGACAGAAATGAAATGATTTTGTCTGGATTTGGAACACAAAAATTGGACAATCAAAGACTGGAAACATCTGCTTTGGACTGATGAATCTAAATTTGAGGCTTTTGATAACAAACGACAAACTTATATAAGACAACATCAACTGAACAGATGTATCCAAACAGTGTGACCCCAACATTGAAACATTGAAGGGGATCTGTAATGGTATGCGGCTGTTAATTCAGTGGGATTGATGATCTCCACTACATTAAGGACACCTGACAAGCATGGATATTATAGCATTTTAAGCAGGTATACTATTCAATCAGGTAAGTGTCTTGTTGGTCAGGACTTTACCTTTCAAAAAGATAATGGCCAAAACATATCTAAAAATTGTGCAAGAATTATCTGGAGAATCAAAGAGGGCAGGAGTGCTGAAAATTATGGAGTGGCCAGCTCAGTCTCCTGATCTCAACACCACGAGTTGTTATGGGATGAAATGGAATGCCGGGTATGGAAGATATGCCATAAATCTGAGAAGGCACTTTGGAATATGCTACAGGCCTCTTGGAATGACATTCCTAAGCCTACTATTGAAAAACTTATACACAGGATGCCAAGAATTGTGAATAGTGATTTCAGTAAAAGGACATTTTTTAATGAGAAACAAGTTTGAACTAATCAGTCAAAATTTGAATTTATATTTGAACTATGACTTTTTTATTGTTATTACATTATTACAGGTTTTGCATACTTGCATTTCCTATCTCATACGTTTTTTAAATTTTTCTCTGAATAATGTTTTTTGCCTAGAGTGTCTGGAAACTTTTGACTTGCAGTGTATATTAAATAACAGGAGCTAATTATTTATTATCAAATATCAGAACAAGCAAATTCTGAGTAACAAGCCAAGCAAGAGCTGTCCTCTCACACAGCATCTACTTCCATGATTAACAGTGACTTGCTCATGAGTGTTATTACTAGAAAGTGGAAAAATATTAAATTTCATTTCAACATTAATTCAATTTGGAATCGAACACAGTGAAACATGCATTAATCTCCTCTGAGTCAAAATATTTAGAACACTCTTTATGGTTTCACTTACATGAGATTTGCTCAGCACATGTTTCATGGAACAACTGTCCATAGCTGTTAAACGACTGTTCGATCATTCACAGAAGTTGGGTATGTAGTATCTGGGCTAACTCTAGTGGCCTTCTGATAAACTTGATTGAATAAAGAGCTGTCTGCCTCCGGGAGGTCAAAATTCATAAGGTTTTGCTCTTGTTTATTTATATAAATCCTTTCCCATATGTTTAATTTTTTTGGCTGTTGAACAGTTTTTAATAACTTGATTCTGTTTTCTATTTCAGATTTCATTCCAAAAATATGCTGCCACAACTGATTTATCTATGGATGTTTCTCTCATGTTCCTCCAACCTAATGCCTAAATTTTTCCTTTTTTTTTCCTTTGTTTTTCCTCAGTAGATTTTTTCACAAGCCTTACAATTAATCTGGTAAATACAAGGATTTTTCTCTTTGGCCCTGGAATCTGTTTTGTTTAATTTCAATAATTTTTTACACTGTATCGGTTTTGAGGTGCTAAAAGGATAATGTACTGCTTGATAACCTTTTTTAAATTTCTTATTGGCTGATGGATGATAAGTGAACTGTTTAAATGTTTTTTTCCCCCTGCTAAATCACTCAAAGTTGTGACTTGTTTATTTCTTTAATAAGAAAGTAGCATTCAACAGCATGACATACAGATTATAAATATACCACTGAACAAAGAAGAATACAAGAATATCTACACAAATAGAATCTGCTAAATTCAATGGATTCAGCAAACAGATGGTTAACCAAAAAATTAAAAGATTCCATAAACAAAAAATAATTAAACAAATCAGCTGTTCAACAACCAAAATATACAGGAAAGGATTTATATTAAAAAAACCTGAGCAAAACCTTATGAATTTTGACATCCCAGAAGCAGACAGTTCTTTTTATTTAAGTTTACGCAAGACCACAAGAGTTAATCCAGATAACCACCTACCCTACTTACAAGAATGATCCAACTGTTGTTTAACAGCTGAGTAAATCCCATGTTCCATGAAACATCTCCTGAGTAAATCCCATGTAAGTGAAACCAAAAAGCATGTTCTAAATATTTTAATTCTGAAGAGATTATTAAATTTCATATTTCAGACCATTAATTGCATAGTACTGGGAAGCATATTTTTTTTTTGTTTTAATGTATGTATCACCCAATATGCACAATTTCATTTTTCTAGTTCCATAATGTTTCATAAAAATGTTCATATTGAACAAATTTTAATACATATTTAGGCAAATCTAATGGAATGGGATGTGCATCCCAAATTTGAAACTTAAAATTATAAAAAAAAGATTATGGCATGTTGCAGTATGGCATCTTAAGAGATAAGCACATCTTCTTCATATAATGATCAGAACATAGAATTTATAAGTGGACTATTGTTACATCATGGAGCATATAAGACAAAAGTCCATCACTCAAGCTGTTGCCAGGACAGTTATTGTAGGTCAAGGAAGAAATAGTTATTTCTTATGGTGTCACTACTCACATGATGCCTTTCTTTCTCCTTTTACATACGAAATCCAAAACTTTTTCTTCAATGTTAGGATGTCTTCCTTTGCGAGGACCAGTGAATTTCTTCCTAGTAGGTTTATTTGCAAATAATACCAATTTCTGTTGCCATCATAAGCAAACATTGCTCTCAGTTATATTGAACTCTCTTCCTGATTTTCTGTTATCATTTTTATCAACATAATGAATTGCTTTATGTTTGAAAGTAGCATCATAAGATGCTTCTTTGTTTGCCCTACATTTCATCTGCCTACTTACTATTCAAATGCTCTTAATAGGCTAAAAATTAATATAATGTAATGAAGATAAGAATTTCAGCAATGCCTTATGATGTAATAAACAATAAATCTGAATGAAGTTATCAGTGAACTATGCATTTGCTCTCAAATCTAATATGCCACAGAATCTTATGTGCACTACAATTTTGAATACCACATTTGGACAGAAGAATACGCATTTGATTCACATAAATATGGTATTTGTTTATATATTTCAAATTTATATTTAAAACTTATTTTAAGTGGTCTTGTATAGTTTAAATATTTTTTTTCAAGATTTTATTTATATTGTTCTATAAATTCATCAACATTTGTGAAAACCCAAATGTTCTAACTGGTGTATCTCTTCCTATTCACTTGTTGCCACTTAGCTGCAAGGAGTAAACAACCTTTCCTCCTTTGATGTGTTGGTTCTGGTGGTGCAGTGGTAACCATTCTTGCCTTCTAAACCCAATTCGTCGGTTGGATCCTGGCAAGGACTGATGGATTTTACGGGCGTAAAAATTCTAAATATGGCTTCCTTTGGAAGGGAAGTAAAGCTGTGTGTCCTGTGTCATACATTTACAGCACGATAAAGAACCTCAAGCCTGTAAAAAGAGGCCTCTGAGCAAAATTTGTCGGCCGTTTCATGCCCTGATTTTAATGGGATGCTGATAACCTGAGTGTTCATAAATAAAACAAATAAAAAAAATCCTTTGATGTTGTTCAGATCTGCCAATGAGTTTCACAGATAAGAAGCCTAGACTCGATGATTTCTATATGACATGTACAAAATGAATATGTAATTGTATTTTGAGTTTGATTTACTGTAAAGTGTTTTTGTATTATTTAAAAAATAATAAGAAAGCCTTTAAAATTTTGGGAAAAGTTTAGCTCCTAGGAAGAAATTTTAATAAATAAAATTACATATATTCTGGTAGGATTGGTCATACCCAAATCACAAGCAATGCTATAATAAGGCTGTAGTACATTCTGGAAATTGATAAATCAATAATATAGAGTTCACTATGCAGTACAGACATTCAATGGTTAAAGCTCAATACAGAGTGGTGATTAAATTTTAAACTAAAGAAGAAATTTTACCTATTGATATTAAACAGTGCCCTGATGGTATGTATGGAGAATCTTCCAGTTTATATTCCACTGTAAAGGAGTGGTCAAAATTATTTTGTTTGGCCAGAAAAAAGTCATGAAAATCCCAGTTGAGGGTAAACATTTGCATAAGGCCAGTGCAAGACGAGTACCTTGAATTCTTTAAGCAGTTCAAATGCAAATGCATGTGAAATGGTGTCGGACATTTTTGAATCTTTGTCATGGTAATGGGAGGACAGTATTAGAATCCATCATTACAGGAGACAAAACTACGGTCTTCTATTATGACCCTCTTTCAAAAAGAAAATCAACTTAGCGGCAGAAGAAGGATAAAGCACTGCCTAGAAAGGCCAAAATTACACATTCTGTGAAGTTCATGCCCCATAATTCTTTTTAATGCAATGATCTTCAAGAATAGAGATTCACGAACAATGAGCTGAAGTACATTTGTTTTCAAATATTTTCCAGACAAAACTTTGGATTATTTCTAGGAGGATTAAAATGGTGAAATGCTAATCCAGAGATGATTATGATGATCAAAGAAACTATACCAATTGAAATGCATAGTTCATGAGCTTTAAAGTTAGCCATGATATGACCTTCCAAAAAGATGGCCTTCATGAGAAAGTTGGTCATAGAGCATGACATGGTTTGAGGTTTTTTTAATAGCTTGTAAAAAACCTCAAACCTGAAATATGAGGCCTCTGAATAAAATTTACAGGTGTTTCATGCCCTAAATTTAATGAGATGCTGATGACCTGAGATGTTAAACAGCATCTGTAAATAAACCAAACCAACAACCTTTTAGCATAATCTCTGTGATTACTTTCACATGATTGCCTGTATTGAACATATTCAGAATAACTTTCACATCTACTAGAACTGCTTGTCTCAAAACTTTAACAGTATTGAGGTGATTTTCTCATGAATTTCCTTTAATTTCTTCCCTTCCTCTGAAAGGAACTTAATTATGGCAAAATGATTCAAACATATTTCTTTTGGTCATTCACAAGTAGGATTTTTTGTGTTCTAATATTGCATTCCAGCAGTCATTGCTATTTAAAATTATGAACACGGAATATAAAAAAATGCAAAGCTCATCAGTCTTATTTTAATTTTTTCAAGGCAAGGGAAAACTTTAGAAATCTCTAACTTCAGGATAACTAGATAACTTGCCTACCAAAGATCAGAACTCCCTAATGACAAGCTGTTACTTGACACCAGTCATGGATCCTCTGTCTATTTTTACTTACTGACCATAAACTGCATGTAATGTATGCCAAGCTAGGCACCAAACTACATAACAAGCTCAGTTCAACAACACCAAGAGATGCTACTTGGTTGTATGACTAATACAAAAGTTAACAATGAAAAAATGCAAAGGTTTGAAAAAAATTCTGATAATTAGTTAGAATGACTAGCTTTCAGATGAACTGTCTATAAGAGATTATTAGAATGGCTTGAAGTTCCAATAGTCAAACCCTCAGTTGACTTTTCAATTATTAGTGTTTCGGTTACATTACAGTAAGCATTCTTAATAACAAGTGTAAATTTTAAACTGAAAATGGAGGCATTGAGAAAAAGAAAAAGATAATTTTGTGAATAAATTAATAACAGGGAATGAAGAAAAACCAATGAGATAAGAAAAATATCTCATATTTTGTATTCTTTTTTGCAGCAATTATTTTTGATTTTGATGTTTTCCCGATTTGTTTTGATAATAACCTGTGTTTGGCATTTCCTTAAATTCTTCTTAACATATACATAAATTTCTCCTCACCATTTTAATTCTGGGTAGATAAGTGCTTCACTAAAAACCTTCCTTAGAAGTCATAAATAACCACCCACTATTTTGATTTTTTATAGATACTCTTTTTGATTACCTTTTGGTGTTTGTAATACATTGCTATGGATGTCTTTCTGAACTTGTTCTATCTTAGCAGCAAATGAACTGAAATGCTCTATTTCTGCAATGCATTGTAGACAAATGGTTTTTGGAAAGGAATCCTCCCCATGAACCTAGAAAAGACAAACACGATAAACAAAAGCTAAATAATATTCAGAAATCTTCCTGGAATATCTTCTATCTGCTTAGTTTCCTACTATTTCAAATGTTTTATTACAGATAAAATTTATTTTAAATATGGTTATTTTACCTTTGACCAAATCCATTTTTATTTATTCCCTTTTGAATCTATTACAAATATTATGGTTATCATTTAACTGAAACTTCAATATATCCATTCCACTTTCAAAATCCTTTCTGTGCATGTGCACCAGCTTTAAACTTCTGTAATAGGAGAGTAGATAGAGATATTATTACAAAAGTAATAAACTACTGGGCCCTCCAATTTATAGGATTCACTCAAGGTTTTGTGCATGCACTGATTAAGAATTCCATTTTTGTTCCTGTTATATTTATATGGTTAAACTTTATGAAAAGGAGGCGAGCTAAAGGCCATGAGGTTGTAGCTAGCCAGAGTAAACCACTGGGTCTTCTGTTCTATTATTCACTCAATGTTAGGCATAGATTAGTGTGTATACATATAATAAGAATTATGAATTTTATTTTTGCCGACTTATATTTACTTGGTGTGTACTTACAAAAAGGAGGCAAGTCTATTATTCTTGATAAGTTTTACTTGTGGGAGGTACAATGAAGTTTCCCCACAATTTGTTTAGTCTAATCAGATTTGACCAGAAACATAACAGATTAGAGCAATTAATACAAATCTTACATATAATCAAGTGCACAGAAAGTTCAATTAATGAACAGGCACAGTTATGATGATGATGAGATGATGATGATATAACAAAAGAGGATGTTTAATATATGTAATGGTCAATATAACTTAAAATATCATATGTAATATAAACTTAAATACAATTATAGTAATGAGTACAATTACAGCTATGACTGTAAATAACAGAACATTTAGCCTGCAGTATTTGATTAATACTAACCCAAATGGACAAATATTTCCACACTTTTTGTATAAGACATTGTTTCTGCGCGCCTTCACTGAAAAAATTGACGTTATCAACATGCAACTCCAAACATAACCTACACGCATGTGAGATTGATAGCATTCGCGTGGACATTCTATCAATTCAAATAATCCACTGCCTCAGTTATTTTCGTTATTCTTCAGATGTATTCTGGTATTTAATCCATTCACACAATAATAATAATAATTTTACTTGCGTTAGACAATTTCTACTTCCAACGTCAAATGTCAGCAAATACAATTTTTACATCCATAGAGCATGTGCATTGTTACTATTTATTCCTCCATGGTATTACCATGGTGAAAAGAGCATAACCACCAAGCCAACGATGGTGCTGAGATCCCTTCCATAATTTGTACATCGCCATGTTTAAGATCTAGCTACCAGTTTATACCGTTCTTTATATGCTACTCTCATTGTTCCAGAGCTCCATTATATGAAAGAAACTATGTACCTGCGAACAGTGATGATTGTTTACTGTTACTTTTTTTTTTTTAAACTCTTCAAACGAACGAAACGTCTTGCCTTTGAGTGTCATTGTTAAATGGGTGCCTCACAGCCATCGTCTAGGGAGAGTTTCATCAAAATACTCTCTGACATGTATATGGTAGTGAACTGGGGCACTTATTGCAGATAAAACATCTCGTTTCCATACTCAGATCGCAGTTAAAACTGATGTCTGCAGCTTTTCGAGAAACCGCACCGGTAACTGTTTCTTCTATGAAGAACGATCAAATCAGCTACCAATAGGACAAGTCGCACCAGACATTAGCCTTGGTAAATTGATGGCTTTGTCCACGTGGATGTGCGGATTTTCAGGGGCCCAGTTGTGTCGGTGTACACGTTTAGTTTGAATTGTGCCTCATTTGATGGAATGTATCCTTGTATTCCCATTTTGCGTCGCTGTTCACATCATTACCAATCCAAGACCACCTAAATCCTAGGCTCAAAGTTATAACTTCACCAAATTTGAGATTTATATACAGAGACTAACCTATTTGTATCTCAATGGTTCAAAGGACATGTTCGTTGTATGTGCATTAAACTGTGTCTGAATAAGTGGATCAAATCGTCGGAACTTTGGATGCACCGTCTGAATACGTGGATACGAATCGTCGGAACTTTGGATGCGCTCTTCATCTCTTATCTTCACGAATTCCTGTGGAGAAATTCCTTCCAGCATAGCAACATATTTTCATCCTGTATTACCTGGGAATATCTACAACTCTTATCATCTGTTGTTTTATATTGTTTCAATAACCATATGAATAACATCTAAATATTCCGAATCTTAAGATCTCATAATGACTCATCATCAGAGGTAAAAAAATGAAATTGCAGTGCAAGGAGTCCCTTGGTCTAATATTAGATAAGTCTAAAATCTATAATAAATTGAAGTGAGTATAAATAAAAAGGAAAGGAAGGAGAAAGGGAAAAGGAGGGAAAAACTTTCAGATGACAGTTCGGAAAATTGTGTAAAAACAGCATAGATGTAGAGTCAGTCTTTATAAATAATTATAATATTATTCATTTATTATCCTATAATTAAATACATCAACATACCTTCATACGTCTTACATGAATAACATAAAAAAGAATTAATGCTGCTCAGTTCAAAAGCATAGACTCCAATTAAAATTACATAAAGCTTTTTGAGGAACTGTTAATTGCTTTATCAAATGAGCAGGCAAGAAGCAAAGACACGCACATGGAACAAATTGCAAATGTCCAGAATATTAATGTATGTAATTCTTCTCATTCTAAAATTATCTCTGCTATGACATGAATAATCTGTGACTCTGAGTACCAAAATGTCTTTTTTCTCTCGCGGATTCAGCATGTATATCATAATTAATTTCTGTGAATTGCTTCATTTCACAGTTTCCTTTAATTAATCGTTTATGTGAAAATACTTAACTGTTGGTAGAGGTGAAAACTGTATTCTGTAATAAGAAGTGTTACTTAATACACGTCAAATTATTTTATTCGAAAACTTCTGCTGATTCACGAAATCTACATTACAAGAAAATACTATTAAAACTTATAATGGTGGTATCCAAATTGCAGCTCACAAGTATTTTCGCCGGTGTCCGCCAAGCACCAAGAAATAACATTTTAAATAATAGTCAATTGTAGCTTTAATTCACCTTATGTCTATATCTCTTCAGACGAAACGAATACCGGAACTAGCAAAATCAAACTTCATGGTTAAACAATCGCCTCGATACCTTATAAGTATTGCCAATCTCATTAACTTAATGTTTATACTACAGAAATAAAACTGGCTCATGGCGATAGCAATTATTGCGAAACGTTTGTACACTAAATTAATTTGGAAATGTTACGTAGTTAAAAACAACAACAAAAAACCAACAGGTGCTCTAATGAAAGAGTATAGGTATGTTTAAAACAACAAAATAAACAAAATTCTATGGATTAAAACTGCACGCCTTCCATGCTTTTTATAATAGGAATGGTAATATTACATTATTGGCATGTTTACTTACATTTATTTGCAAATAAAAGCAATTATATATCAAAGCGTTTATATCAATATAATAAGCAACTTGCAATCATTTTCATCTTTATTTAGAGCGTTGTAGACCTTTCGTTCAAAAAGTTATCGCTACGTTTGGAAGGTGGGAAAAATGCAAGAATTAATTTTCTTGTTTGTTTGTTTGTTTTTCAAATAAACGTAACGTGATAAACGCTCCAATGTTGATTTTTAGGACACGTGTGATTGGTCTTGATAGCATGCTACACATTCAAGGTCAGCAGTTATCAAGTCACTTTAACTATTGATGTTTTATAAAGAAGCTTTTTTCTGACAGAATTGCGGATAAAGTAATTAATATGACAATATTTAAAATGTTCTAAAAATTAATTGGTGTTCTTGAATGCCATTGCTGCTCATGAGCTTACATTAAAGCGGGGACCGTGTACGTTGTTGTAATCACCACAGCTGTGTGTACTTTATAGGAACTTTAAAAATGAAAAGAAGTCTCAGCAGTTCTCAGAAAGGGTTCCTATTGGGTACTTGTTGGATCCTGCCGTACTCTCCTCTTCCTGGAACGGTGAAGATTTCCACTTCGTCACTTACAGGGATGCCTCCAGGGATCTTGCCATTGTCTGTGCCAGCAGGTGGGACGATACCTCTCGTAGTACCGGGATAAGCTGATCCAGAGCCAGGATAAGCTGATCCAGAACCGGGATAAGCTCTTCCAGAGTTAGGGTAGCCTCTTCCAAAATTGGGATAGACTCCTGCAGGATATGTAGGATAGCTACCTACGGGATATCCTCCCGAAGGATACCCAGGGTAACCCATTGTTGGGTATCCGCTAGGATATATCCCGCCCATTGTAGGATATACCGCCCCTGATGTAGGATACGTGTAGGAGACTGCAGGATTGTTCACCCCAGAAGTCCAGAGTTCGACGGTCGCTCCAGGGTAGTGCCACCAAACTGACGGTGCCTCTGGGTGAGAGGTTCCTTCTCTGCCCAAAAGGGACTCTATCTCTGTCGCACTTGCCTCCTGAGTTAAACCTGGCAAACATTGATTTTGGTTTGACTTTATTTTTAAACATGAATACAAAGTTATGAAGTAGTAGTAGTAGTAGTAGTAGTAGTAGTAGTAGTAGAAGAAGAAGAAGAAGAAGAAGAAGAAGAAGAAGAAGAAGAAATTACCACAGTACTGCCATAACATTGAGCAACGCCTGCGATGAAGGAATATCACTCAATGAAGCAAGAAATCGCTCCTGGCGGTTTTCCAAAGTTTGGTTTACTCTCGTGATTGACATATGAAGTGCGAATTACGATCGATTGCCTATTACGTCACTTCCTTACCTTTGCACTTCCTTCCGTTTTGATATTGTTCCCGGAATGTTAAACTTGAACGAACCACTAATTAATAAAAACAAACAGGTCCAAAGCGGAAATGATTCAGAGATTTGATTATTTCCTGGGTATAAGGGTAAGTTATGGTAGAGAGCTGAATATCATTGAATGAATGAATGAATAATGTTTAACGCCCGTTTTTGCTACAGAGGCACCACAGGCGATGGACACTGATGATACATGAGATGAAATTATATATTGGGAAAGGATTTTATGGAAGGAATCGTTCCAGGCCTAAGTTTAGGGTACCTCCCCGGCATTTGCCATTTATGAGGACTGAGGAAAACCTGAAAAAAACCTCAGTCAGGAAGGACGGTCCTGGCGGTATTCGAACCCAGACCTCCCGCTCACGAGTCCGAGACTTAACGACCTCGGCCACTCGTGGCGGTGATTTAGAGATAAGAATAAGTTATGTTTTATGGATTTAGATAGCTATACGCTGTTCTGTTGCATACTTATATAAATGAAATAAACTTTTGAGTGTTTGATTCATTAATAATATCCTGAGTTATTAATGTGAAGATCATATAAGGAATTATTTAAAAATGTATATTTTAAGGAATGCAGATCCTTAATCACTACTTTAGTATTCAAAATACTTTTATCTTCGAAATGAGAGGTTTCGTGTTAAAGAATATGTGTTTACAGATAAATAACTCCTAAAAAGAGAAAGGGAATAGTGCTATACTGTGTATACACATTATGCTTTTGCCAGTACAAAGTTGAAATTATGAAAGCTTGGGGCTAGTCCAAGACGGTAGACAACTCACGATACACAGTAAGTCAAACATCTGTGGTTCGATCCTAATGTAATTTTTTTTCTATTTGAATGCATATTTAAAATTACTTGTGTATATATTACGAATTAGAATTGGTTTCATGGTAGATCTAGTCTTAAGCCTGCTGCCGTGAAATACATTTAAAAACAATGAACATTAAGAAGAAACATTCTAATTGGATTCGAACTTTTTAAATAGTAGTTGTATACTTTTTATCTTGAAATGTCCATATTTTAGCTGTAATAATATTTTATTTATTTAACTGTTTGCAGGTGTTAAAGCTATTCGGGTTCTACTGAAGAGGAAAGACATGACAGAAAATCTCTGATAAGGCGACTTGAAATTCCGAAAATAATTCGAATTGAGTAAATAGTGAAAATCATAGCACTGAGTTAAAATTTAAAGCTTAATTTAACTCAAAGCACGTAAAGATACCCAAGGAATAATCTATTTCATAACAATGAATATAATGGATGTTAAAAAAATAATAATTCCGGTCAATGAACTTAAAGAACGACAAATCTTTGTGACCACTGAAATGTATTTGAATAATGTATAGTATGCAAATATAATAAACTATGTCTGCAAAAAAATATTAGAGGCGTCAATTTCACGAATGGTTGAGCCTTACCTCTCACGACGAACCCCTGCATAAGCGAGAGGGCAACGATAAACGCTCCTTGGATGTTCATTTGTTCAACCTTGTTGTAGAGTCTTGCACTTTATTACAGTTAAACGTCGGGAGACCCTCCTAACCTTGACTTGATATTCCTTCTGACTTGAATGGATAAAACACAAAGCAAGATTGGCCTTATATACCTCTTTGGCTACAACCATGCATTTTGTAATGTTTTTGTTATTTGTACCGCCCTCCCACGCCAGCAGGTTAGTCGCTTCCCCTGAAGTGATCCTTCCTTGTTTTTTAGCCTACTGCCTCAGGAAAGCGGAGGCATGGGGGGATTCCATGGAACGACCCTGCCTGGGTCGGAAAATTTTACCTTACGTAATCATTGTCCTAAAGAAGCAAACTCTATCACCTTGGGGTGAAAACTTAACAAACTTTTGAGCACTTTTTGAAAAGTTCTTGATAAGCATTATTCGAAATTGTAAAAATATATATTGGGTATTCATTTAAAATAATAAGAGTCAAAATTACTTATAAACCGGAAGTAGGAACAAGTCGGTCATATCATTTTTGAGTTCTCAGTTTGCGGCTATCAGCACACACCGAGTTTCATGTTACCGAACCGCATGCTTCTAAAGTTATTTAGGTGGTGCGGGACTTTTAATTAACTCTGCATATGTACACTTGCCGTCAAAACGACACAGTTTATAGAGCAAATAAGAAAGCATTAAACCTAAACGTTCTGTTGTTTAAAAAAAAAAGGGGCAAAACACACTTGATAAAGCATAAATTAAAATATTTTGGGAAAAATATCAAGCAGAAAGAGCTTGTAAGTTGGTTGCAAAATGTTCGATTCCCGGTACCCGCTTAGGACTTTGCTAAATTAGGGAATTCTAGAACGGGATCCACCTACCCTAGCGAGGATAATTGAGAACTGAATGACAGAGAAGTGGCATTCCTCCATCTAAGAAAACCGTGAGATAATTTGATCGCATGCATTCCCCCTTCAACAATAAGATGGGGGTCGAGGAAGCAGAGGTCTCTGCGGCAGGCCTTGCTAGATCTCGGTTTGTAGAGTCACAGAAGAAGAAGAATATTAAAATTGGACAGTGAAGCTTTGGTACTTTAAATTAAAACTAATTAGGGAAAGTCAAAAACGCTTGAGTCAACACTGACAAGTTTATAACAAAACCAGAAAATAATAATTTAGATATTAATTTAGCCTTGGACTTTATTTCAAATTTCATAAAATAAAAGCAGTAGCGAACTTTCATAAACTGTTATTCTCTCTTGAAGCCGCTATTATTTAGAATCGTAGCAAGACATTTTCTTACACAATGTACGATGCGGCCTGGTCATCTCTCCACGAAGTAAATTGTGCGTGTACATAGTGAGGAAAGGAGAGTTGGAGTCTAATGTCTCCCAAAACAAAATTTCGACCAAATTAGATGTTTATTGTACCATTCTTCACACTTTAGTTATTTCTACCTGTAAAGTATTCTTTGGATGTTCTTGTAAGAGAGGTAAATCAATAATTTGTCATCACGAATAAGAAAAATCAGAATTGGCAGGCCTCAGAAATCGACTGAGTCCATGAATGTTCCTCAAATCATCCATATTAGAAAAATCAGATAGCGCAACTATTTATTTCGTTACTGCCTGTCTAGAGTGTGATAAAAACTCCTTATGGCTTGCTAATTTAGTTCAGCGGAAGGTTGTGGACTGTATCACCAAACTGTCGTCTTGAGAATAGGAATATTCGGCTAAAATCTAAAACAGTTTCCACGAATGCACTGATATGGGTTGGGACACTTTTCATTTGAACCTGTGAAAAGGTGTTTGACATAGGTCCTTAATGGTACGCCTATTTTCTTAGAAATGTTCAAATACAAGCATCAAACTTTTCTTCGAAAATTGTAATCGTTACTTATACCTAAAGCTATCACCTTCCCTAAAAGGAATTCTCCTAGATGAAAGTGAAATTAATTATTTTTTAAATCACAACCCAAGAATAAAAGGCTATTCAAAGTGTTGTGTTGGAGAGTTTACATACATATTTACTTCTTCATAAGAAATAAGGTGGCTCTATAGAGACAAAAGTTTGACTCGGCTCTTTGAAACGAGTGCTGAAGTCAGAACCTACCTGACTAACTTTGGGATACAGATTATGTGACGAACGCTAACTAATAAAATTTGTGTATTTAGGTCACATGTTTCAGAAAATTAATAATTTAAGTCTCTCGCTATAAGGAAAAGCAACAACAATGCTTGACGCCAACGATAAAGTGTAAGGGTTCAAATGGAAAATCAAAAATTGGGCAAAATCAGTGAACAATGGCAATCCCAGTGGTAAAAAATATTTATAGAAGAACTAGATACACTTGGGGATATAATAATTTAGTTTCAAGTTTACCTCTTAATTTTTCTTGATAGTTTCAACAGTTATGTTCCGAAAGAACTCTATGAAAAAATGAAAGACAACTTTTGGGTTGTAAGCCCATTCTCTGCTGTGTCAGAAAAGCCAGGTTCTCCGACAATGCAGCAATGTGAATGCTTGATTACTTTGACATCAGATTCTATGAGAATTCTGTTGTGAATTAAAAGCCGGAATTTAAAGTTTTTTCAGCTAAAGTTAAAACTATCATTTTGCCCTTTGCAATCATTTATTTGTATAAATCAGGATTCTCTGCTTATCAGGTACTAAAACAACACAGATCTCGTCTCCATGCGACTCCAGCTGTTCCAGATATAGCCAAGTTATGTAAATCAGTTCAGCCTCATTCCTCTCATTTGAATAGATCTTTTACAGTGCCAAGTAACATTTTGGTTTTGTAACATTAAAAATTGTTTTATATACCAGATCTATGAGGATATATTATGGATTGCTTTTAGTTCGTTTTTAAATGTTAGAGTTAAAATATTTGTTTTTGTTATGAAATAAGCATGTTGCACATGTATAAAGTACCACCACGGATGTCCGTGGTCGTTTCGAATCCCGTCAGGACCGTCCTCCCTGAGTGAGGTTTTTTCCACGTTTTCCTCAGTCCTCATAAATGGCAGATGTCGGGGAGGTGCCCGATACTTAGGCCTGGAACTTTCCTCCCTCAAAAAGTCCTTTCCCAATGTATCATTTCATCTCATGTATCATCAGTGTTCACCGCCTGTGGTGCCTCGGTAGTAAAAACGGGCGGTAAACACTAATAAAAAATGTATGAAGTTCTAAATTCTGACTGTTTAACTTCTATCCTGAAATAGTATGGTCATATAAGTAGTAGGTGAAAATTAGTGCTCCGGGATGAACTTTTCCGCTGAAAAGTGCTCCATGACCTAAAAAGTTTGGGAACCACTGCTCTAATACATTAAAGGGGCATAGACTTGCAATTTGCAGCTATTTATAGAATTCTGTTCCACAACGGGTTCAGTCACTTGTGCCTTACAACTTCATACTTATGAAAGTACAAGTGATCTTTTCGTTGTGCCTTTCCATACAAATATTGTGTTAATGGACACTTGTAGCTTCCATAGATTTCTTTACAAGAGTAGGCATATTGGTAACTTCAAATACTAATGCAAGTTTTAATGTCTTTTGGGAATCGGTTGCCTTAAATATGTTAAGTATTAGCGAGAGTGATGATAATGATGAGAGTAGGAATATGTATAAAGAAAGAATAATTCAGTATTTGAATATAATGAAATTAGCGTATGACTCTTATAGGTCTTTCCTGTTTCAAATGCATATTTCAGTCCAGCATCTTAGTTTAGGATTTTAATGTTATATATATATATATATATATATATATATGTGTGTGTGTGTGTGTGTGTGTGTGTGTGTTACTTATAATGAATTATTGTTGCCAAATATTAGTATAAATATAAATATTAAATGGAATAATACAATACATGACTGAGCTTAATCGGGAAGCTCGATTCTTCTGCCATTTCTCGACAATTGTATTCGACGCTGCTATATATTCGTATGCAATGGTCGTCTCACAGAGAACTATTGCGCTTTAATATCGATAAATGCATAATAAAGTATTTAAATTATCATTATTTTTGAGAAAAAATATAAGACCCGTTTAGCAGGAATCCAATAATCTACTCTGTACATTAAAAATACGAATTTATTACTAAGGAGTGGACATAATCTCTTTCAAGGTATGGCGATGTATGGCAAACAGCTGTTTCTCTATCTTGCTCTTATATGACGTCACTAATACTCTACAAGTTTTGTACATTCTTTCGTGGAACAGAAAGTTACAAGTCCGTGCTTTACAAGCATTTGTTCTATTACACTGGTAATGTATTAGATGTACTTGTGGAATAGGATCCTAGTAATAAATAATGTTCTTCTATAGATTCGCATAAAATTCAATTTAAAAATACTTTGTTCTTTGGTCTTTTCGCGGCATCTGTATATTGTGGGTTGAATGTGAATTCGTCCTTGGTGACTTAAAGCTATCTAGCATTCAACATCTCAAAATAAGGAAAAGCTCTGAAAAATATCTTACACAGACAGCTTGACCTGGCCGGGATTCGAACCCAGGATCCGAATTAGTAATGTCAAACGCTATTTTTGTTCACAAAGGCGGTTTAAAATTTATAGGTTTTTGAAGAATTTAACTTTGTAAACTTTTTTAAATATATAACAAATGTGTACTATATGGCTACTCTTGTACAGGCATGAAAATGAAATAACGGCTCCTCTTGTGAAATTTCTTGTTCTGGGCGGTGCGATACCTTGCCTTACGACTTAAGTTTTAAGATAATTCCATCTTTAGAACTATTGCTGTGTTCCTGCATGGTCTCCACTGTCTAAAAACCTCTCTGAAGTAATTCAGTTCAATTCAGTTCGTTGTTCAACATTTAAACATTCTTTATCCCCCGTCTTATTTACTATATATTTTCTCAGTTTCATAACTTTAATTTGCTTAAAGTCTATTCAAAGGTGATTTAAAGTCATCCAATGGGAAAAAAAAAAAAAAAAAAAAAAAAAAAAAGCTAAACTCACTGAATGTGTGTAGAAAATGCGTGTGTGTCGTAAAGTATGCTGAGAGTGAGGTATAGATACATGCGCTAGAACAAAGAACATTTATTTATGATTGTTGTACACAAAAGAAGTCGTACAAGCACTGCAGAAGAGAATTTCGCGGCAAATTTTCAGGAATAACTTCTTCGTAGGGAAGTGCAATTTTCAAATTGGCGAACAAAGTGCGAAACCAGGACTTTTTCATTGACAGTAAGCCGAGACAAAAAAAAAAAAAAAAAAAAAAAAAAAAAACGGGATTTTAACAGAGGAGTAGCTTGATGAAATAGGCTATCGATTACAAAATTTCTCCCTGAAATTCTTTAACACGATTAGCCCAGCAAATTGGTATATCTGTCGGTAGTGCGTATAAAGTAGTCCAGCTGCTGCACCTTCATTCAAGTAAAAAAGTCTGAATAATTTATTTTTCGGCAGAAAGTCCAGCCTTTAATGCTTCCCACAGTTTTTAGCTGTCATAAGAGAACTAAAACCGAAAGAAAGTAACAATGCTTTTAAAACTATGCACATAAATTAATGAAATATATAAACATATAATAAACAAAAATAACTAACTTCACTATTTTCAAAATAGACACTGAATTTCAAGCAAATGTTTTTCCCTTATTTGAGTAAATATATGTTTGTCTATTTTCGATTATATCTTTATATTTTGAATGCCTGCAGACCAAGGCTTTCATAAGCATACTTTAAGGTTAACTGGGCTAAAAACAAGTTGCACTGATAGTAACTGAATCCATGACCTACTCAGTAATAACAGAAACACTGATACAAATGGCTGTGACATCACAGGATGCATCATGTATGAGTTATACTGCTATAGGTGTTACTCGTATGAACGCGCGTTTACTATGAATATTGCTTATAAAATGAAACAAATAAAAAACGATTTGCTTAGCATTATCACATACTTGTTTAAATATTGACTATAAGTCTATGTAGTTATTTAATGAACAGCAAAATATAAACTAAAAATATTTTATAATAGACCAACCGAAACATTTTAGTAACGACATTTTAAAGTTTAAAATGTTCATTTAATAAAATTCAGTATCTGCCGTACACAAAAGTATTACATTATTACATTTTTAATTAATTAGAGCAACTTATTGGAAATTAATTTAAAATCTGGGCGATTTTTCTTTCGCGGGACCGCTTTACACGCAGTTGGCCGCAGTTGAACGAGTTCGGCAGTTCTCTTCTCGTTCCCACGCTTAAAAGTCAGCCGGGTACCGGAGGAGAGATCAGTACGAGTTTAACTTCAGGAGCGTACGGACTCGTTCTTGTGTGTTGTGTGACAATGTATTAAGTGGCGTAATACAGTGCATTAATAAGTTAATATGGCTTAATTCAGGTACTCTATTCTCCAAATAATATTTATTTACGAATCGTACGTGCGTACAGAATCGGCTCGTGATATACGGAGATTGTTTCAAGAAAAATTTCCTGATATTAAACTTCTAAGTACAAATTGGTAAATAAATTTCGTGAAACAAGAAGTATTCTTGATAAAAAGCGTACACAGTCACATATAGTACTCACAGAAGAAAAGTTAGACATGCTCTGGAACGTTCCCCTAAAAATCTTCGACATCTTTATCAGCAAACGGGAATTTCCCATTCCTCTGTTCGAACGGCTACAAGCTAATTGAAGTTAAAGCCCTATAACTATACTTTAGTACAAGAACTTGAACCGAGTGACCCTGCATCAAGGAGTAGATTTTGTGAACAGATTTTGAATAATGGACATGAAGGAGAAATTGACATTAATCTAATTTTCTTTAAGGACGAATTTTGGTTCCACCTAAGTTTGTTAATGCATAAAATAACCGTATTGAAGCTCAGAAAAACCTAACCTGCTTCACGAGGAACCCCCCTGCATGATCAAAAGATAGCAGTGTGTGATGTGCCATTAGCAGAGCCATTTAGTTAGCGGAGACAGAATAATAGACTCAATTTTTTACTAAATAAACTATAATAGTAGTAGGTATGTGCAGAATATTTTGCAACTCTCTTTCGGCGAATTAACTGTGGACGTAGGTTCGCGACTTTCCAACAGAACTCTGCACCATGTCTCCTTGCGTGAATTTCATGAAATATTCGACGATAGAGTCATCACTAACAACATATGACCTCCTCGATCCCCGGATTTAACGCCCTTCAATTTCTAACTCTGTGAACATTAAATACAATACAAATTCACACACATTAGATGAACTAAAAAAAAGCAATTCGTGAAGAAAGTTCTTACATTTCTCAGAAGAAACTGCAGAGAGTAATATTAATGTCATAAGCCGATGCCAAAAATGTATGGAAAATGATGGAAGTTGCAGTATCTTGTTGCTTGATAATGCATCTCTTAAAGTGTTCAACTGTTAGTAATGATTTACGCGACAATCATAGCTGCGGACTTGCCGACAGCGGTACCACCTTGAACCGACCGGCCACCGGCCGTTACGCGTGGAGTGGTTTCTCGAAGGAAAAATCACCCATTTCATATTTAATGCTTCTTTTAGTTAAAACGAATTTAAAAAGAAATTACAGCTTTATGTTGAGTAACATTCAAAGATGACTCCCAAAGTGTTGAAGCATCATAAAAAGTTAACTACAGGTTGCGGAGGAGCATGTTGCTATTGTAAACTTAAATACACGCACAAATACGAAACTGCTGATTAGTAACTATTGGCAAGATTTTAGAATGGCTATAAATCAAGAATATTTAATTGCATTTAGTTTTAAAGTTTATAAAATCGATAGTTTATATATCTGTTTTCAAGTTTTTTTTTTAATCCATGCCCAATTTATGAATCAATCTTACCCATCTAAGTAGACAAGTATGAAAGTGTGGTATTTTAGTGTTGATATAAAAGTATTTTGTTGAGTCCTGAACGCGACATAGAATTAAAAAATTCATTCAGATGTTGTTAGGAACCGCCAAGTGTATGATCGGCAAGTAGGCTAGGAACATTTTTATTGTTTCTGGAATTTGGGTACGGTTAGGAAGGAAAAAAAACCATTTCTCCATGTTGTGACAGCTTGTAATTTCCAAGGGAGTGTCCTGACTTGATCCCCGGTGTTAACCTACTGCTAGGAAGGTCTATGACGTATTACGGTTTTCTTTTGTTTCTTCCGGAATTACCATAAGGTTAATGTTGCGTTGCTTTGTATCCGCGGCCTGTTGCTAAGACGCACATAAAATGTTAAAAATGAACCATTTCAATTGAAATACTTTGAAAAATTAATTTTCACTGGTGATTTTTATACGCCGTTGGCCATTCTATCCGAAACAGCGTTTAAATTAACCAACTTCCTTTGCCTCAAAAAGGAAGCTGGTATTGTTGAGTCGATGAATGAAGCGAGCAGCAGGAAAAGAGAAAAAAATCCTCAAGGGCTTTACTTTGCTACTACTGCACTCATTTACAAGAAGCGGGTGTAAAAACTATTGCATGAAAACAAGAAAAGCAACATCCTATGTACAGTACACCTATTTCCACTATTAGCACGTAAACGGGTCCTCATTTCGTCGTCTTTGTTCACCTAAATAACGATTTTCACTGCTGATATTTTCATCCACTCCTCGAAAAAGAAAATTTGAGCACTTTTAGGGTAACATGTTCTTATTAAGAGCAGTATTAAGTGTATATGTATGTATGTATGTATGTATGTATGTATGTATGTATGTATGTATGTATGTATGTATGTATGTATGTATGTATGTATGTATGTATGTATGTATGTATGTATGTATGTGTGTATGTATAAATTAGTTGAAATATATTAAAAGAGTTTAAAATACATTTAATTAATGATATGTATGTAAATAAGTGACATGCATTTATTTAGATTTCATATTTAATTTGATTTAAATAGATTTATTTAGTGAAATGCATTTAATTAGGTAGAAAACATTTAATTAGGTTAACATGTAATTAATTAGGTTGACATGTCATATTATTTTGACATGAATAAAATCATTGACATGTATTTAATTAGATTTAAATGTATTTAATTGAGTTGATATGCATTTAATTGAGTTGATATGCATTAAGTTATTTTGATATCAACGAAATTATACGGACATGTATTTAATTAGATTGAAATGTACTTAATTAGATTGACATCCATTAAATTATTTTGACATGAATAAAAGTATATTGCAATATATTTAATTAGATTGAAATGTATTTAATTAGGTTGACGTGCATTAAATTATTTTGACCTGAATGAAACTATATTGTAAAATATTCAATTAGATTGACGTTGACGTGTATAAAACTATACTACCAAGCATTAAATTGTGTTGACAGTACTTAATTAAGTTGACATGCATTAAATTATTCTGACATGTATTTAATTAGGTTGACATTTATTAAGTTATGTTGAAAATATTTAATTAGGTTGACATGTATTCAATTATGTTAACAGTGTTTAATTTCGTTGACAAACATTAAACTATTCTGACATGTATTTAATTGGTTGACATGTATAAATTATTTTACATGCATTTAATTTTTTTTATTTATTTATTTATGGACACTCTTTAACATCTCAGGTCATCAGCGTCCCATTCAAATCAGGGCGTGAAACGGCCGATAAATTTTGCTCAGAGGCCTCTCTTTCAGGCTTGAGGTTCTTTTTCGTGCAGTAAATGTATGACACGGGACCCACGGCTTTACTGCCCTTCCGAAGGAAGCCATACTTAGGATTTTTACGCCCGAAAAAATCCATCGGTCCTGGCCGGGTTCGAACCCGCGTTCTTGGGTGTAGGAGGCAAGTATGGTAACCACTACACATGCATTTAATTAGGTAGACATGTATTAAAGTAGGTAACACACACACGCGCGCGCGTGCACATGTAACTAAGCTAATTGATATGAATTGAATTCATAATTTTGTTTTTTTAAGATAAATTACATGTATTAAATTAATATGAACTGTACAATATATTCATAGCTTTCCATACATTTTATTTTTAAGTTTTATTAAGTTAGATACAGTCAGAATTAGATTAGTTGTGGAAAACATGTAAGCACGTGGTGTAATGATTGTAATTTCAATATTTTTTCCATGCCACCGGGTGAATAAATATATAGACTTTGATTTCATGCTGGTTGTAGAAATGCAATACAAGAGTACATAGATTATCATACGTGGAAGTGCGTCAGCCTTGAGAGATAAACTTTCCAGTATGACTAACATCCTGCTTTACTGTCTTGTAAATAACCATTTTTGCTAAATGAAAGAGCGCTTTCTCATATCTTAATAGAATACAATTGCCATTGTCATATCATACTCTATGAAGTTACTAAATGCATTGGAAAAACTCACAAATAATATAGTGTATATTAGGAGCATAATTTTGCTACAGGCTCGATTTTATTATTCGTACGAAGCTGTTATGAATGTTATTTAGCTTAAATTGTAGCGCGCATTAAGAGTAAAATTCGCATTTAATGCCAGAGAAAATGCAAATTTCGCATTTAAGTTGCACATAAATGAACAACAGAAGTAATGTTAATGTTTAAATTTAACGTTTTTCGTAAACACACCTACAGGGACTTTCTATGAAGTCATTCTACATAAACTGCACTCCTAGCGAAAAATTCACCTCATTGGGCGTTGTAACACTGCCGTCGTTTTTATAATTGAATTTCTGTTCATATTTGCACAGTATTTCTAAAGCTCTATCATACTCTTTTTAAGTATTTCGTACCCGATTTCTTTGTCCATCAAATTTCGCTTATATTATTTCATACAGATAATCTGCATTTGCTGGCATACTTATCTTTTATCAAAAAACGGAATGAGATGAACGGCATATATCTAACATAAAGGCGCGGTGGCTCAAATATTCAGACATTTACTGTTGAGTACCTTAGTAACTTAAGTTAATAAATGCGTATATTTTATAAAGATACATTGAAAACAGTAAGGTGTATCGTCTAAATTTGCTACAAAGTTTTAATGTTTTATTTATTGTCGCTTTGGCTGACTGGTCTTCTCAAGAAAATCTTGCTGCTAAGTTTGGTGCAACTTTCAAATCTGTGATGAAGAAAGTAACAATACTCTTAATTTCATTCGGTCACGTGAACTAAATCGCACGCAATGCATAGAATTTCTTAAAGAAATTACGGCATGGCGATGTCATATATCACAATAAAATAAGATGGTTAAATAAAGGAAAAGCTTTGGAACAATTTTCTAATCTTCGTCATGAAATAAATCTATTTTTACGTGAACAAGATAAAGGATACCCTGAACTAATTTCTTCTTCATGGTTAAAGGCTGCCTTCCTGCTGATAGAGGCCTCTGAGCAAAATTTGTCGGCCGTTTCACGCCCTGAATTGAATGGGACGCTGATGACCTGAGATGTTAAAAAGCGTCCGTAAATAAAACAAACAAAAAAAAAAAACCCCTGCTGATATAACAGAAATACTGAATGATGTTGAAATTCGAATACAAGACAAAAACAAACTTATTACTCAGTTGACAAGTGCAACTTGTTCTTTGGAACAAAAAAATTAAAATATATACAGAAGAAATGAGTAAAAACTGTTTTACTAGTTTCCCACGCTTCCAACGTCTTATTATTCAAGAAAACTCAGAGGAAGAAATAAAATTGAAACTCTTCATAGAATTGTACGTCGGCATGATTTCATCGTGAGATTTAAAGTTTCGTAGCCCACTGATTAGTCGAAAATCCCTCGACAGTAACGACAGCAGGTGTAACTGGACTGTCAATTTTTGAACCTGAGATTATAAAAATGTAAAATGAGCTTATTGATATCCTCCAGCAGGATTCAGAACTAGAAAACATTTTTCAAGAGAAATGAAAACCTAATTCAAATTTAAAATTTTGGAATATACTCCCAGAAAATTTGTTGGAAAACTTGGTGCCATGTTCATCTAAAATGCTGTGTCTTTTTGGATCAATGTATTTGTGAAATAAGTTTCAGCAAGATAAAGTTCATCAAGGATAAACATAGATCTCGTCTCTCCAGTGCCAACTTGAGGATTTCTGTTTCAAATCAATCAGCTCATATCGACAAAATTATGCAAGAGAATGGCAGAGTGCGATCTTCAACTTCAAATAAAGAACAGTAATCTACATAACAGTAAATCGTTTATTTTTTGAGTTGAAACAATTTCCCCAAATAATAATATACAAATTAGTCATAATAAATGGATAAACAAATAAATTATTAAGTTTGCATGTTGTAATTGTACTGTGAAATTTGGTGCTGTTCCCCTACAACTGTTGCTTATATTTGCTGTTGATTTGGTTTATTTAGGACGCTCTTTAACATCTCAGGTCATCAGCGACCCATTCAATTCGGGCGTGAAACGGCCGATAAATTTTACTCAGAGGCCTCTCTTTCAGGATTGAGGTTCTTTTATGTGCCACAAGTCTAAGATACGGGACCCAGTCTTTACTTCCCTTCCGAAGGAAGCCATATTTACGATTTTAACGCCCGAAAAAATTCATCGGTCTGTCTTATATTTGGCTTACCTTTAATTTTTAGTGAGTACCACTGATATAGACTGTGTACTGAATACCTATAGGTGTTAGGTGTACATTTGTGAGGATGAATTAAATTAATTACTGGTGGCGCAAATGAGCTCGGAGTTCTTGGCGCCTTAAAGTTATCTGGCATTCAACTTATCAGGGCAAGGAAAAACTCCGAAAAAACCTTAGCTAGATAGCTTGTCCTGACAGAGATTCCAATCCAGGACCTCTGGATTAGTGGTCGCAAACTGTACATTAAGGTGGTCTTACAAACATTGTTAACATTTTTTGATCTTTTTTCACATTCTTTGTAGTTTCATTTGTCAGAATATAATATTTCATTACAATTTATTCAACGGTATACAAGTGAATTAATACATTTACGTGATATAGCGGATTCGGCTTATACACAAACGTATCATTATTGATTTAAAACATTCTAACAGCGGTCTGTTGTATAAAAATTCAATAAATATTTATACCCATATTATCACTTATAATATGGAAAAGTATCCTTTATAACCAGCTATTAAGAAAAAAAAAAAACATTGACATATACTGCTTCTTTGTATCACTTTTAAACATTTAAAATATTTCAAATCTTTTATGCAATATATCCAGTGTAGTTTGATATTAACAATTGTTTTGAATTCACATATTGGCAGTAATACAAAGATTAGCTGGCAGTGACCTCTCGTGGAACTGTAAGAAGCAGTATTGCTGAGAAATCGACAGTTGACTAGCGTTTTCCAAAGAATCTGTAACAAAAATAAATAAATAAATAAATAAATAAATAATAAATACATTTGAGATTTGAACTCTTGTGGTTATAAAGCGTGGTAAATAATTTTAGACAATGATTTACATTTTATATGTTATTTATTTGTTCATTATTTTAACCACCACAAAAATAACACAGAATACACTGGGTGGTTCACGAATCACCAGCTCGGCCATGGCGAGCCAGTTTCGAGCGAACCTACAGCCAAGGCTACAGCGAGTCAAATAATGAAGGAGTGCTACCGGCGGGGGGAAAGGAATAGGAAGAAAGTTGTGTTATCGGAACCCATATGTAGTGGCTAATTCAACGTGAAGAAGCGGTTTGCGCCGAAAGGTGTTCACAACCGTGCCATGCAAAATGTATTCTCTACAACAAAGAACTGCAACAATTGGAGGCGTACATGCGCACTGGTTCCATTAAGAAAAGGAGGGAGAATTGTAGCCAAATTCATACATATAAGTCAACCGCTATCCCTTCATTATATCTAAAGAGCTCCAATGAGGAAAAAATTGAATCTGGAAAAAGGAGAAAGGATCAAAATTCATACTTAAACAAGAAAACAATAGCATGAGAACCAATCGATGAAAATCAGATAAGTACACATTTTGACTTTTTAAAACCATTTTCTTGAAGCAGAAATTGCAATGGAAGCAGCACCAATAATGTAAACCAGGTACAACCATTTAGAGGCCTCTGAGAAAAATTTATCTCCCGTTTCACGCCTTGAATTGAATGGGACGCTGATGACCTGAGATGTTAAATAGCGTCCGTAATTAAAGCAAATAAAAAAAAACACGCATTACGATTATGGAAGTAAGGTTTCAGTGTGAGATGAATGCTATCATGAGTGTGTTGAAGCGAAGAAGAAGAAGAAGAAGAAGAAGAAGAAGGAGAAGATAATCCTGTAAAATAGTGCAAGACAAACCATTTGAAAGTATGGATAATTCCTTAAGCCTTGAGGAGAATGAAGAGGATAGTCCTATTGCAATGTGCGGTTTGCAGGGAGATTTCCTCCCCCGGTGAATTGAACCATTTCACCCTCTAATTTTAAATTACCCATACCAACCAGGGGTGTTTATTTTCCGCTCACTTACTGGATATGCAAACTGTATAACTTAACACTTAATTTAAACTTGTGGAGCCATACACAGAAAGTTTATATGCCTTATAGCTATTTAACATTAAAATGTATTTAAAATGCATATATAAATTATAGCCCCATAATCTTGCTCATTAATTTTGGAAACAACGTTAGATATTAAATTGAATTATTCATAGAAACCGTGTGATGTATGTATATCCGTGTGTATGTTATGTATGTATGTATGTATGTATGTATGTATGTATGTATGTATGTATGTATGTATGTATGTATGTATGTATGTATGTATGTATGTGTGTGTATGTACTGGGTGTAAATAAATATATGTTACAAGACGGCGGTAAGTAGATGGGTGCCATGTGATCATATGTTGTTAATATACCTATGTCCAGAAACGTTTTGTTTACGTGCCAGAGCCTCAAAAAATGAAAGGGGAAGAGCTGTAGGTAAACAAATCATTAGACTCCGCGACAAGTAAAAGAGTTCGTATTCATTAGTTAAGGGTTGTGTACTGGTGGTATTGCTTCAGCTGTTACGTGATGTACAGTAGTCCTTCACTACGTCCCAAAGCCAACGGCAGTGTTTACAATTTTATTCTGTTCAGGAGTTTTTACTTTACAGTATTCATTTGTGAGGCTATCTAGAGCGGGAATGAACAATGGCGCCCCTCTACACAAATGCAGAATTCACCCAGATGCTTCTCATCTACGGGGAAGCCCGAGGTTCTATCAACAACGCTATCCTAACAGACGTCTATTTTCAAGACGCTTCCTTCCTTAAAAAAAAAAAAAAAAAATGCTTTCCCAATTCATCATTTCATCTCATGTATCATCAGTGTCTACCGCCTGTGGTGCCTCAGTAGTAAAAACGGGCGTTAAACACTACTCAAAAAAAAAATCGCCTATTTTTCTAACAAATTCTATTAGGTCTGTAAATAATGCTGTTATTCTAATGGAACTCTAAAGGACAAATCGTCCGTTAGTGCACCTAAATCTAATTTTGTATTTGCTAAACCCAGGCTCTGAACATTTCTATCCGTAAAGAGGTTGTGTGAAAGCACATTCTCAGTAAACCGTCCGCGATGTTTCTCAAGGCGTCGAGTTGAAGCAAATCTTCCATTTCCAGTCCTATACTCTGGCAAAAAGTATTTAATGGTAAACTCCGTTACTCTGCGTTACCGCTTTCACTCGCCTGACATTGTGGTTTACGATAACAAAATCACGTCATGTCAAAAACTCTTCAATAAACAGTAAACCATATAGAGAAAAGAGGTCCTTTGACATTTGGTGACAAGTTACTTTCCACTTACCCTTCGGATGAACTGCTGGCGCTAGAACTGGACTGACTAGAAGAAACGTCACCAAAACCTCCAGAGAAACTCTGGCTGGAAGCCTGGCTATTGGCTGAGGACTGACTCTCTCCAAATCCACCGGGATAAAATCCTCCTCCGCCATACCCTGGCTGGAACCCACCATATCCCCCATAGCCGCCATATCCACCTAGACCGCCATAGTAGCCAGGGAAGGCTTCCGATCTCCGGACACGCTGGTAGGGTACAACCGGGTACTCTCCTGCAGGAAAACATACACAGAATTACTTAGATGAATCAAGAAGAGAAGATAAGTCAACATATACATAGAACGGAATAACAAGCATTAATAAAGAACTGTTCAATAAAGAAAGATCATGCTTACTTATTTACAGGCACAAGTTTTCTCGTTAAAATTTAACTTTAGAATATTTTGTTAGCTTAATACGTATGCGCACCATGAGCTAGTTTCATTTGTCACTTCCAGTTCTCACCTTTGGGAGGCGTGTAAGTTAAGACATGCTTAGCTTCGCCTAAAGCAATGCGACGAGCAATATGCTGCTCTGAAATTCTGCTTGTCTCAACAAATCTTCAGCTGAGACTTATGCAATGTTACAGGGGGCCTATGGAGAGTTTTTCCCCCATAACACAGCTCGAAGATGGTTTAAAATGTTTAGAGAGGGAAGGCAATAAATTTCAAAAAAGATGAACTCGGAACTCCAGTTTATGCTCTAAAGGAATAAAACACTAACACCGCTGATGTGAGAGGGGATAGTTTTTTTTTTTTTGAATGATTTATTTATGGACGCTCTTTAACATCTCAGGTCATCAGCGTCCCATTCAACTCAGGGCGTGAAACGGCCGATAAATTTTGCTCAGAGGCCTCTCTTTCAGGCTTGAGGTTCTTTTTCGTGCCGCAAATGTACGAAACGGGACCCACGACTTTACTTCCCTTCCGAAGGAAGCCATACTTAGGCTTTTTACGCCCGAAAAAATCCATCGGTCCTGGCCGGGTTCGAACCGGCGTTTTGGGTTTAGGAGACAAGTATGGTAACCACTACACCACCAGGACCGACGAGAGGGGATAGTAAAATAACATTAAAAACACTTTCAGAAATTCTGAACATTTCACTGGGTGTCACCTACACGTTAGTAACTGAAAAGTTGCTCATAAGTGCAGGTTTGCATGCCATTTAAAATATTATAGGAGGATGCTGAATTTTTTTCACAGGTAAAATTACTGCTGATGAAACTTGGCTACATCATTTCAATCTTGAGACCAAACAGGTACTCTAAACTTAGGCCTGGAACGCTTCCTTCCTTAAGAAATATTCTTTACCAGTTTATCATTTCATCTCATGTACCACCAGTGTCCATCGCCTGTGATGCCTCAGTAGTTAAAAGGGGCGTTAAACATTATTAATATATATAATTTATGAAATAATTTATAGCTTGCAAAGCATTAATCCAATTTGAATGAAATTTGGTATACATTGTTAAATTAAGAGCATTGCAATCACAGTAAACGTGTCAGAAAAGTCCACACAAAAAGACAGAACTTTGAAAATTCACTCCCAGCAATTTCATGTAAGTGTCATACTGAAGAACTTTATACTTTCTGAAATCCTTCCGATCTCATGACACCGGTTTAGCAATAGTTTTGAAACAATGATTACATTTGAGCACTGAATATTAAGCATCGAAAAGTCGTAAAAGTAAAAGTAAACCATGCAGATATAGTGTACAACGTTTTTAATGTTGTTTGTTGCTTGCTGCACCACTCTTGTACCCAAAACAGTGACAGATCAAGAATCAGAAATCCAGTAGATAGCAGAAACAATTGCATTTTGTTAATAGAGTTTAACGCCCGTTTTTGCTACAGAGGCACTACAGGCGATGGACACTGATGATACATGAGATGAAATTATATATTGGGAAATCGTTTATTTTTTAAGGAAGGAATCGTTCCAGGCCTAAGTTTAGAGTACCTCCCCGGCATTTGCCATTTATGAGGACTGAGGAAAACCTGGAACAAACCTCAGTCAGAGAGGATATTCCTGGTGTGAATCGAACCCCAGACCTCCCGCTCACGCTTAAAGTCCTCGGCTATCCGTGGCGGTTCAAATAATTATTCGATGTTGTTTATTTGTTTAGGAATACACAACATAAAGAGAGGTTATGAACAATTACATAAGTCACTATGTGATACTGTTATTTGAAAATTGCGACGATTTCCCCAAATATCCCCGTAATTATCGATGATAGAATGTCACTTCCTATCACGTTCTGGGCTCAGTTACAGATTTTGAAATTAAACTGTCGCTTACCATCAGAGAAACTCACGACGAAATACGGCACAGATACGGCAGGAGCAGCCTCGATCGTTTGGCTCAAGGCTGCCACGCACACTACAAGAGCAACGAATTTGTTCATCTCTTGAAGATGGCTGGAGACCAGACAGTGAACTATAACCAAACATGATGCTGCTTTTATAGCTTGTTTTGGACAAAACCGCCTGAAGATGATTTTGCTTTTAACGACACGGGGTTTCCCCCTCCACTTTTCACAATTCGCTCTTAAACAAGGAGAATTGTTGACAAACGAATTAGGCTCAATCGTGCTGCCTAAGCACTCCGGTTAAGTTCTATTATTACTTTTATAACACGGAAATTCTCCTTCAAACCTAAGGAACTATGGTATACACTGAGAATGTTATAATATGATAAATTATATTTATAAATATTTAATTACAATTAGCCATCTGTTATGAATATAAGTGAAAGCCAGCATCTCAGTCATGAAACTCATATGAAATAAATTAATACATACACGTACGATCAGTGGGGATATTGTTACAGCACTATGCGAACAGTTTGCAGTCAATGGTCCCACATACCCAGCCTAACACTTAGACTGTAAAGTAACGCAAGTCTTCCGTTTTTTACCACCACGGGGATTCTGTGTATGACCTTCAATGGTTTCTCCTTAATTTTTTAATTTTACAAGTTACCGTTTGATGCAACGGCAATGGAATTGTATAAATAGATGCAACAGTACCGTTAAATCCTCTAGGAAGTTACCATTAATGCTAAATTGCAGGATTTCATTCTTACATAACGTGTCGAGGCACTTACTATAGCGCCATTATGAGAATGCGTGGTAGCTATAAAGAATTAGCATGCATGTTTGCAGAACGAGTATCAAGTTACCAATTTATACCTTCGAAGAGGGAGAAATGAACGGGGGCCGTTAAGCCGTAGCGAGTGGTCCTCCGGTTTGTAGGATTCACCCGAGGTTAGGTTTAGGTTAGTGTGTGTATGAATTGATTAGTAACGTTTATGTGTAAACATCGTACAATTGGAAAGTGTATATTGATTGTTCGCTTAACTGCTGATAGATTGTCTACAAGTAACAATTCAAGCTCTGTGGCCGTTGCTGTGTAACACACAGATTTGTTCCGTTTTCCACACACATTTATGTCTTTCTATGAATGTACAGAATGATATATATGGAACTACACATTTCTTTCTTTATTTATTCGACTGGAAATTCACCAAATGTCCTGAGTTTAACGTGAAAATAAGAGGGATATTTTGCAGTTTTCATTCCCTGTTACAAGATGTGCAGATGTTTATTCCTTATTACTGGCAGCTGTTTTCGATATTTTGTTCTAGTCGCTGTGAAAATGCAGACACATTAAATCAACGGCTCTTCCTTGTGAAGCAATACTGGATTACAAATTGAATTACAGCTACTCGAAGGGCATACCAGAGAGAGTTTGGTGTTCGCAGTCCCCCCAGAAGAAACACATTACTGACTGGTAAACAAACTGGATCTCTGGTGAGTGAAAAGGCAAACATCGTTCATCTAGACTGCCCATGATTGTTGTGGACGTCCGGGCACGACTTGAGCGATCGTGCTGTAAGTCATTAAGACGTTTGTCGCAGGAGACGGGTACACCTACTCAATATGTCAGAGAACTGCTGAAAGTGCTCACCTAAAACCATATAGAGTTACAGTTGTCATCAGTTGCAGGAACCAGATGAGGATAAAAGAGTGAAGTATTGCCTTTGGTTTCAGGCATTCCTTGTGTAAAACTCTGGCATATTGTCCAACACTTGCTTCACAGAGAAGCTGGTTCCATTTATGCGGCTATGTGAACTCAGAAAACTCACGCTATTGGGCCGTGTAAAGTCCACATATCATTCATGAAGTACCCTGTTAAAGTAAGATTTGGTGCACGATATCCGCACAGAAAATCTTCTCTCTTTCTCTTTACCAGATTGTGGACACTGCAGTGTATCATCGGATTTTCATGCAGTTTGTTGAGCAGCTGGACGATGTAAAACGGGGTCACGGATATTTTCAATAAGAACATGTCATACATGAAACTAATCCATGGCATTAATTGGAAGTTTCTTCAAGAACCTATGGCCACTGAGATCTGATTAGACATCAACGGACTACTTCCTATGGGGTTATTTAATAGACAGAGTTCACGTCACACGCCCCCAGACATTGGGTGATCTGAAGCACATTACACAGGAGATTAATGGTATTGACAGTACAGTTCTCCAATGAGCGGCCAGTAACATGGAATGACGTGTTGAATTATGCCTTATTTAGGGGGGATATTTTCAATTCTTTCTATAGAAGTTAACGAGTTTCCAAATATACTCTACATTTGAGGTATAATGAATTGTTTTGGAATAAATAAAAAAGGTGTTTGGTTCTATATAAAATTGCATTGAGGATGATGACTGACTTCTTATATTTGTGGCGTATGTTTATGTGCTTATAGTAATGTTTATGAATTCGATGTGAGAGTGGGTAATTAGTCGTTACCCCTTTTACTGTTCGCTGCTACTTTACTGTTGGTACAAACGTGACGCCAACATACTTTTCCTCCTTGGTGGATTTCAGCTATAAAGGTCCACACAGTTTTTGGGGATGATATATAATTTATTAGCTATTTCAATGCATTCGTTCCCTAATAAAGTTTGTACTTCAGCGTGCACATATTCAAAGGGAAACACACGTAATGTTGTAACAGTTGCTTAATTAGCGGATTAGGCACTCCTTGTTCACCTGTCGTAGCTCCCATTTAGTAAACATGCGCAAACTGATGACGTCACGCTACAATATTTATATTCTTGGACCCTTGAGGTACTTAAACCCAAGGTCGAACATTTTGTAATTTCCCTCGGATGAAATTCCTGACACCGACAAGTTCATTTAGTTTGGAGGTTAACTCCAGGGAAAACCAAACAGTTATATTCCGATCCAAGAATGGCAAATTTACGAACTTATTGCTTCTTTTTGTTCCTAAATTATTTAATTAGCTCACAGTATAAACACTGGGGACAGCTTGTGTCGGCAACTTTGATGTTCGTGCTCCTAAAACCCGGCTCCGAGCTGGTTGCAGTTATCGATGAAATAATTGTATGCCACTTTATCATGTTCTGTAAATGTGGAAATTACGGATTCATTTAAAACTTTAATCGTAACGAAAATGCACCTTTTCATTCCATAATATCTTTGAAATTCCCACATTTGGTTTTATTTTAAATAAAAGGTAATTATATAGAACACCACATTAATTTAGGTGGGCATATCCTGTTTTTTAATCCTGTTTTCGGTTTTAATTTATTATTGGTGGTTTTTGAATGGCGGTCAAAACATTTTTAAGCGTTACATTATTTTTTCTCCTAAAATCCTACTTTATGTTTGATTAGAAAGTACATTAAAGATTTTCGGTTATAACTTTTCCGATATAAAATTTGGTTCAGCAGCTGGCGAGCATATCTTAGTTTTATAATTACAGTAAATAAAGATCTCTGAAAAGCGTATACTGCATTTTACTATATCGATACCCAATACTCGATCATCTAGTAGGGGAAGGAGAGAAGGCTATCGTAAAGAGGTGTTCTGCTAAATTACTATATGAAATAAGCAATTATACAAGAGCAAATACCACCTATAGTTGTTAATTTTTGTGTATTCATTTCTTGGACGCATGTTTCTCATAAGAACAACCTAACGTCACCTGAAGTGTTTTTGCCTAATGATTATGGGAATTTTTTGGAAGTCCGAGCCCTTATATGGCCTAAGCTACTTGATCTACATTTGTACAACAATCTTTTTGACATTCTAATTTTATTTAGTTTTATTTTCTAAATTAACAGGCATTGCTCCATTTGAAAATAAAAATGTAGCTTTATGCTAGACACACAAGTTCCAATAATTGCTTGCTGCACTGTGCCTTTGTCTAAACTTCAATTTAGTGAAAACAGCGCATCAATAGCACCTTTTGTTCTGCAAATATCACTGTATAGACAGCGTATATCAAAATTAAAAATCGCTCCAGAGGTACCAATGTTTACCTTTTCACAACTAAATTCGGTATATATCATTTAAATAAAATAAGAAAAGTACTTTCTGAAATTTGGGAAATCGGACTATTAGAGTGCGGGTATAGTTGAAAAACGAAAATTAAAAAGCTTTCCATTTTCTCTCACTTAAAATAAAGCACATATTAAATCATAATTTATAACTTTGCATATGTTTTGTTTTTGACAAAAGTATTGTCGTGAAGATAGCAACTGGAAATATAAATATATTACTGCCATGCTTATCGTATACCCAGCCGATATCAAAAGAGACGGCAAACATTGGACATGACCGTTACTCTATATCCCAACAGTAAATTCTCCACCAGTTGTACATTTGTCTGTGTTAATCCTCGACTGCTATTGGTTCAAGTTCACATCACTGCACGTGGAGTTTGTTGTTAAATCGTATAACTATTATATGCTTGATTTCAAAGGCTCTGAGAAACACATAGCGACCATAGATTGTCATTTAACATCACTCCAAATAAAATTTGTCCGTTGTTAAATCCTAGACTGTTATTGGCTGAAGCTAAAATATTATTGGTGCGGTAAGACAGAATTTCTATCACAATATTATCAAAGTCTCTTGAAAAAAAAAAAAAAAAAACGTGGCGACTAATTAAACTGGCTTGGCCCGTCTTCTATAAGAGCAGGGAAATGGTCAGGGGTGAATTTTTTGAACTGTGGGCACTTGGAGTAGACACGCGAGTCACTGCTTCTGCTTCCTACTAATTTCTGTAAACTAAATATGTAACTTCTCTGCTCTAGCGCTCTGTAATAACCTTCACAGCTCCTGCGCGATAGACTTTTTCATTGTGCATACATCTCCGTGATTTTAGGAATGAAAATGATATTATTTAATTACTATTCCTCGTAGTTTATTTGCGAATAACCCACTATATGAATATAAGCTTGGAAATAATGACAATTAATTTGAATGAATAGAAAGAGGAATGGAAAAACATTTTTGAATACTAAAATATATTAATGTACTTTAAAAATATATTTTATTTCACTTAAAATGGAATTACAAAAAATGCACGGAATATATTTCTTATATTTAGTTAAATACATATCTAATTTCCTGAAGGAATTAAAAATGTTTCCTTATCATAATATTTTGGTTACAATAACATCAACTCAACTTATGTTATAAGATGTTTGTTTCAACCACATTTTGGTAAATCTTTTTTGTTTTAAAGTTTAACGGTATATTAAAACATTTTATTTCTAAAGCGACATAAAAGTCTAAAAGTATTTTTCTAATGTTGTGTATTAGTAAATCTTTCTAGATTGCAAAAAAAAAAAAAAAAAAAAAAAAAATTATCAAGTTGACCCAGCAGATATAAGGAAACATCTTTTAAAAACAATGTTATAATAATACAATAGCGGCACACTTAGGAGATACAGTTTAGGACGCTGTGTAGTGAAATCACAAATAGTAACTTACTGGGCTAGTATGATGCTCTTAAAAGTCCTTGGCAAGTGTGAAACTAAAGTGCACTTATACTAACTTTTTGTTTATTTTAACGAACACTATAAAGATCTTACTGAACTAAATCTGGCAGCGTTGAAGTTTCCTTCACTTCATTTCTTCCCTATCAATGCGGGCGTGTTCTTGACCTGGAACAAATATAGCATAAGATTTTGCTGTAGGAGAAACGATCAGGCATATTAGGCATATTAATTTACTTACACTTAGTAAAAGTATTGTTACTGACTAATAGAGGGTAATTTTAGCTTTTTACCCCCCCCCCCCAAAAATAAAAATCATATTTATTTATGCACAGCTGGCTTTATTGCAACAAATGACATGTCATAAACCTGGTAAAGAGTAACTAGTGAGTGTTCACAACCATGGTGTTCTACCTTTTTTGTTGGTTTAACTTTATTTAAGGACGCTCTTTAACATCTTTGGCAATTAGCACATTATTCTAATTCAGGGCGTGAAAGGGTCAATAAACTTTGCTCAGAGTCCTCGTCTTTCAGCCTTGAGGTTCTTTTACGTGCCGTAAATCTACGACACTGAACTAACGGCTTTACTTCCCTTTGGAAGCAAGCTGTGCTTAAGATTTTTACATCCAAAAAATCCAGGCATCCTGGCCAGGTTTGAATTGGCGACTTTGGGTCTACCACTAGAACACCAAAACCAACTGTTTGTTGTTGTTGTCTTATTTGTATTAAGGTGTTTCAACCAAACATCAGTAGACATCGAATGTTAAAATTCTAAAAACTTGTGGTTTACCGCCTAAAATGCACTGAAATATTTAAAAAAGAAAACAGGAAACAGCTCTAATAAGTAAAATAGAACACAAGAACAAAAAAGTACTAATATATTTTATCTACTACTGTTATGAAAGTGCATGATTAGTTGATCGTGTCCAGGCAACAAAAGCTAATCAATATATCGTTATCTTCAAAGCACGGTTTAGACTGAACTGAAATAGTTATAGATCGTCTCTTTAAAAGTACCCTCTATTTTACGAACTTACTAATATCGATCTTATCTGAAGAGTTGATTAATTATCTTGAACTTTTTGTAAAAATACCCTAATACAGCATCATCATTTTTTCTTACTGCATTACTCACGCACAAATTCTTGAATTTCGTGTAATTGTGCATATAAATTTTATCAGGAAGTATATCGTCCAAAGTTCCATGTTCGACTCATGTATAATTGCAGCTTGTCACTTGTCAGATTCATCTTCTTTTCTCGTTTTCACTTTTTGAAGCGAGGTCTAAAATGGAGACTACAGCAACAATGTATGTTGAGTTCTCTTGTTACCAGCAAACTATTCCTCACTCATATAAATGTAAAGAATTAAGTAGGCTATGACAGAGTCGAATAAACTGCAATTTATAATAAGTTTACTTCCTGAATTTTTAAAATAAATTTCATTAAATATATCAAACGTAGATAACACGTTGCAAAATTAGCTTTAGTAGCTAGTTGTCTAAAGAACTATGCTTGTGCTTACAGCTAAAATTAGCATAACATTTATAATATAAGAAAATTAAAATAAAGCTCATGGCTGTGTTTATGAATTGCCTATTGAAAGAAATACAACTATGCAAAATAATCTTCACCTCAATTCTTATGAGCACGAGTTAGTAAAAATACTAACTTTAACAATAAGTATCATGTAGCATTTTTTCTACGACAGCACAAAATTTACACTGAATATTCAAAGATGGAGCGTTTATAAGATAAACATTTAATAGATGTCTAAACTGGCCAATATCCACCGTTAAGTTGTTACTTTCAAATTCAGAGCCATTAGGAAATAGATATCTAAAAAATTACACTCTGTTTCATTCATGACCATCTAAAGCGACCATAATCATCAAATCGGCTAGAAAAAGTCGAATGCTACTTCGGTAATTTCGAAAGCATTAGAATAATTTGTACGATATTTGAGTGTCATATATATGAAATGGAAATATGAAATAATATTGCAGACTGCGGAATTCGCTCTATCAGATTAGATGCCACAAATATCAAACAAAATACATGTCAGTGGGTTTATGAAGAAAGCGGACATTTTTAAATTCAAAACTGTAAAGAAATAAGTAATCATGAAATTACAGACAATTAGATCGATGAAAAATGAAGCTAGTTCAAATATTTGAAATCATGTAACATACGCAACAAGAGAATATTAGTGTGAGAATGAGAAAATGAGTATAAACTTTGTTACATGTTTGTGTTACATGTAATATTTATGTCATGAGAGACTGAGATAAATAATTAATTTCTTAATTGAACGAAGTTCGTACATTGTAAATGCTTATTATTTTTCGGTGCGTAAACCAAATAGTGGTGTTTACTAGAACTGTTCAATAAATAATAATATTTTTCACAGACATAATTTCTCGCGCTAAAATTGAACTTCACAATATTTAGTTAGCTTAATGCGTAAAGTACACAACGTACTAATTTCATTGTTATTACTTCCAGTTCCCGCCTATGGGAGGTGTAAGCAAAATGGAGGTGACACGCAACGAACAATATGCTGCTCTGAAATTCTGCTTTCGTTTCAAGAAATGTTCACTGAGACCTGTGCGATGTTATGGGAGGCCCTAAGGAGAGTTTGTCCTTCCCTATAGCACAGTGATGGCTTAAAGTGTTTAAAGAGGGAAGGCAATCAATTTCAAAGGAATGTGGACAGTTTGTGCTCTAGCGGAAGAAAATATTATGACCATCTCATTTTTCGATATTCAAGGAATGATTTACCAGCATGTCGTATCTGCACACACAACTGTAACTGGACAGTATTACAGAGATGTCCTGAAAACTCTTGCAAGTCATATCAACGCAAGAGGCCTCACTTCTGTGCAACAAGCTGGATGCTGCAACACGATAATGCACAGCTACACATCGCAAATGCTGTTGCTAAATATTTCACAAAAAGCAATGTGAAGTATGTCCGTTATCTTCCCTGAAGTCCAGATTTAGCCCTTGCGACTTTCTTCTTTTCCCAAAATTGAAGAAAATACCTTCTGGATCATCAAAAGCAGTGATAAAGGCTGCGGAGGTGATTCCGAAGTACCTGTCAAAGTTGTTCCCAGCATGTCTTTGAAGAATGGCAGAGACGCTGGGACAGATGTATTGCATCCAACGGGGACAACTTTGAGAAAGATCATCAAAATTATGAGAATGAGTCAAGGTATGTTGTAAAAATAATTATGGTAATTCTTTGTTGAAGGTCCTTGTAATAAATAGATTTTTTCTAAAAACAATTGGACGAATTGCAGCTTTATGCACTGCCGTGGAAAAAAAAAATATGTAGATTCGATAATGCAAAATATATGTAAATAAAAGGAAAAAGTGTCAGTTCTTATATCAGAATAAACAAACGAATCGTAAATTATAAAAATGTGGGAGATTTCTTTACACAAAAGTCCCCGTTTTTTTTAAATATTGTTTTTTTATGGAAAAGACGAACAAGTGAAAATTGAAGCAGTTATATATTGAGAATATTGAGAAAATAAAATATTTGATAAAAGTAAAAGCAAATATTTTGACCAACGCCAACACTTTCATTATTACTAAATACTTTAACTTTTATACATATTTTACTGCGTTATTGTAGATATGGCATGTTATTATAGTTGCATCTGTACTGAAACAGGAGAATTCTCTACCCATTACTAATACAAAGCCACCTTACTGAATTTAAAATTTTACATCTTTATACAGAAGTATTAAAGAGTCATCGCAAAGTAGCTCCGCAGCCATTATGTAGCCGAGATTTCACTAGGGAAGCGAACTGACCAAACACATATAGTTACTGTGTACACTTAACTACCAAGGCATCTAAGTACACACTCCAAAGTCCAAACCTTAGCAACAGTAGACGGATTATCTGCTTTCCAAGGAAGGAAGGAATGTCAGAAATGTAGGAGTACCAATTTTCTCCTATGTGGTACACATCACTCGAGTAAAGAGGAACTTGTCGATGACCCGTTATTATACCGAACGGAGAAAATCTGAGATATGTAAGTTGGAGCAGCTCAAAAAGAAAAAGAAAAACCCAGCTGAGTGCAAGAGGGAGAATTTATTACATATTGTTGTCGCTATACATTATACATTTCCATACAAAAATTGTCGTTTGTTATCAAAATTTCAAAAAAAAAATAATTATATTTTTGTGTGAAGTAATTAACATTTTAAATGCTATTTTTAACAAAGTTTAAAAACTAACTTTTAAAACTCTTAAAGGTATAAATTATAAGAAAAAATATACTGAGAAGGAAAAATTGAAATGTAAATGCAATTTACGAATAAAAAGAAAAAAGTAAATAAAATATTCAATAATTTTTCATGAATCGTGTACGTAATCTAAAAGTCTTTAAATATGTATGATGCTTGTTAAAAAAATATCCAAACTTCCAAAATTCTGCTCCAAAGAAATATCGCAGCAAAAACGAGATGCCTCCCATGTTTCGCGCAGTGTTAACTTATTTCAGTCGAGTTCCGCGCTACTTTCTTGGCAATAGTATTACGAGTGCTGTGCTAATATTGAGATTGTGGGCTATCATGAGCAGTGCATAAACATTGCATTTTGCGTGAAACTTATTTAATCCTTTACCGAGATTCATGATTATTAATTGTTTAAGCCGTACGCGCAGCTATGATTGATATATGAGTTTAAAAGTGATTGGAAGTTGGTAGGTCACCACCCACGTCAACAGACAGTATTATTGAAATCATCCATAAAAATACACGACTGACTGTTCGAGAAATTGCAGAAGAGTGTAACATTTCTGGAATCATTTTGTTATAGCGAAGATCAGCTTTTGCCTGTTGACACATGAACAAAAGGACAACGTCACGTTCTATCAGAAGCTCTGAGTTCGCATTAATGAGGATGCAAATTTTGTGAATAGAATTCTCACTAGTGATTAAACATGGATCAATGGTTACGAAAGTCCAATCATCGCCTTGGGCTGTGAGTTACTGGCAGTACCAAGAAGTCCTCAATACATCTCCCAGAAAAAGTGATAAGGAATAAGCCTGTACTGTGGGAGACAATCATAGATGCTGCTACATGATAACGCAGCAGCCAGTTCGTTACTTTTGCAAAAAAGATAACTGTTCTTCCCACCCTCCACACGTCATCACCAGGTCTGACTAGAGGATAATAAAAATGCAGATGTCTTACCCGTTCTTCCTGTAGCCGTTGGGAACGAGCTGAGGACCTCCGTAAGCGGTGGCATGACTAGTGGCGACGGCTCCACGACCGGTGCTGAAGCTGTTGGCGATTGCAGTGGCGATGCCAGGGTTGTAGGCGCCGCCTCCATCAGCTCCATCATTCCCACCGCGTCCGCCTCCCATGCCGGGGAAAGCACCGAACACCATGGGGAAGTAGGAGTTGTAAAAAGTGCCGCGACCTCTGCCTTTCCCGCGACCCACGAAGTAGTCGTCCTCTTCCTCGGAGCTGGTGTCGTCAGCAGGTAGTCTCTTGGGGCCCTCGGGAGCGCTGGCTGCGGGAGTAGGGGAAGCTGCGCTTGCGGGCTGGGGCTCGTCCTTGGGGGCCTCCTCAGGGACGGGCTGATCGCCCTGGTAGCCGTCCTCAGCGGGGACCTCGTTCTCCTTCTTGTTATTGTCAGGGTAAGGTGCCACTTCTGGTTCTTCAGCAGAGGGCTGACCATTACCGTTTCCATTGGAGATTGGCTTATCGTCCTCAGGGGCTGTAAAATAAAATGGTTGTGGAGTTCCGGCGAAAAGGAAATGTCAACAATAACCCATACCTTTGCTTATGTAGAAGCACAAACAACTGCGTTCTTTAATTCAGAACCGAGTAAAAGCAAAATATACACAGAATTAGTCAGCACCTCTGCCTCAAATTCGGAGAAGATATAGAGAGAGAACCTGTGTTCTCTGACGCTTTATTCAGAAGTTTTGTATCCCTGTTTGTTTGCGTTTATGTTTACTTTAAACTACGTGATGCTGCCTTGTCCTCTCCATGCCCCTTGTGTGTAGTGAATGCGTGTACAGTTGAATTGAAAATGGACGTCCATGCTTTTCCTGAGTTGACGATGGATGTTTCTTTAAAGGCGTGTCAGTGCATGATATGCACGACCCCAGTTGACACAAGACACGAACTGAATGAGCGAATATTCGTTGCTTTTGATCAAATCAAGACCGACTACATTTACCAGATCCCAATGTAGGTATCGATAATAGGCAAAATGGTGGAAATTGTGGTCCATGCTGTTAATTACATGGATTTTTAGTTTGGTTCGTTGCAGCTACATGTTTTATAATTGGAAGTAAATCAACAGTAGCGTGTTACCTCTTTTGTTTTTCTTTTTATTAAAATGACATTAATTTAGTAAAAACATATCAGGAACTTGTTTAAAAGAAATTGTTAGTTCAACATGAGTTGCTCTTGTGTGTCTTATTATGGCAGTGCATCGCATAATAAAATACTTAGATTCCTAAACAATGGCAATTAAAGGAGAAATGGATAAAGAGTATACATTGTGGAACATTTGAAGTAAATGATGAAACTGTAGTATATATTAAACGTTTCGTACCAATATATGCGGTTAGGAAGGACTTTTTTTCTGTGCAATTTTCCCTAATCTACCATCGTATGTGATAATGTTGGTTGGCAACAAAAGGAAATATCTGAAAGAACACATGAAACGGGATTTGGATCGAAATGATGAGTTTTAATGAATGGTGTGAGCCTGGCGTTATATCATGTTTCGATTCATTTGCAAGCGATATGTTGTTGTGAAGAGACAGGCATGTCCGTAGTGGAGTCGGTCATGTTGCTGCTATTGAACACATAGGTTTCTTTATTTGGTTCTGGAGCGGGATGAAGAGAGTTTTAATTAATGGTGTGGGCAGGATGTTATGTTTTGATTCCTTTGCAAATGAGACTACGATAAGAAGGTTTGCCCGTTTATAACTATTGCCAAGGAAGACATATATCCTTTTCATTAAAATAGACGATGATAATTATGATGCTGACCCATCTATGTCGATTAGGTTGAAGGTTTCTAGTAATTTGGAAGTTAGTGCATTTTATAAATATTTGTACTTGCCTGAGGGGAAGTTTTAATTTCAAATTATTTTATATTTCGTTTTTATATGAGAATTATTGTTTGTAAACAATTATAAAAAGCATTGAAATATTTTCTAACAGTAAACAATGTCATCTTATAAACATAATATTGCTTTAAAATGTTGTATTTGCAGTATGGCGACTACGGTTGTCATTTTTTGATGTCCTACGCATCGGAGTCTGTACATGTAGTCGGTCTTGATTAAATGCTACACATACCTGAAATTTTTGTCAGGATCCCTCAGGCACTCTGCGACGGTGTAATCACGCTCAGGGCACACACTTTGAACACCTACTGTAATCTATCCCAAGGGTACTTGCAGAATAAATTTATAATATCGTGTCATAATTGTTAAATATCTTACCTGTGTTTCCTTCAATGGCGCATGCTTCCAAAACGACGAGTCAGGGAAAATAGGTTGTTTAACAGAGAAAACTATCTCTTCCGCAGAGCTCCTAAATCACCGCGTATATTTTTCTTTCAATTTACTTTCAGTAATTAATAATAAATTTAATTATCGGTTCCGATAATATACTGTGAAGTAGTGTGGATATGGAGGGGCTTAATTATTAAATGTTGTTGGTAATGTGGGAGGGTTTAACAGTGTAGCGTGAGGGCACATATTATTGATCACGTAGAACAGGCGGTAGGTTCGTTAATTCATGTGATAGTTGTGCGTTTGATCTTGGGGGAAACTAGCTATGCGCATGCGTATAATGACAATGTGTTGAGTTTCAATGCTTTTTTCGGAGAGTCTGACTAGGGAGGTCAGAGAAAGAGAGGACGCTACTCCATCAGCTCCAGAATGGGCCATCCTAACGACGGCCAACACGGGTGTATGTAGATAATTATTATTTGTGTTGTTAAAATGATATAGTTGAATTTAATTGTGTGTTTTCACTTGGTTTTGGTAGAGATATCTATAATATAATTAGATTATTTAGGGGTGAGTTCGCCCTTATGTTCGATCAGGTGTTAATGTTACGTAAAAGCGAGCGGTTCATTAGGTGAGCCGCGACAATAGTAATCAGCTCTTTAGAGGCGCTTCAAGAAATGCTGGATGAAGTACATACACTGTGTTCTAAACAACATAATGTCTACCTGGTGTACAGAATTTAGTGCTTGACACAAATACGCACCTGGTGCACCATTCCCGTTGCTATGTCCGTTACCATTTCCGTTCTTCTTGTGACCGTTGCCGTTGGTCTTTATGCCGCAGTTGGAGCAGTCATTTCCATAGTACGAGGAACCTGCGGATACAGCGTCTCCAGCTGCGAACGCCGTCATCGCGCCCTGGGGGTCGGACCCTGAGCGTCCATTGCTAGAAGGATAACTCTGGTGATAAGGATATCCCCCAGTGTTCCCCAAGCCTCCGTGGCCGAAATATCCATGGAACATCATCGCACGACCTGGAAAGGCGGAGCGCCTCTCGCGTACCTGAGGCTCGGCATCTTCTAGCAACAGAATACCTGTAAAAAAATCTCCTATATTTTAAATATTCATTTGCTGCAGGTGCTGACTTCCTCAGCTATTAATCTTGCTAAGGTTTGATCAGCTCTATGGTGTACTTCTTAATATGAAAGCTACTGCATGGGAGCTATTGAAAATGGTCCTCATTATTTATATTGTCCAAATCAGTCAACAAAATGAATTAAAACCTCGCACATATCTAACACAAGTTTCCCATTAAGAGAAACTATAACTTCTTAAAGTATTCTTGTGGTAAAATCTACATATATGCCAAGTTTATAAGTCGAAAACTTACGAAAATACTGGAGTATTAAAATTAAGTTGCAATGTCATAAAGCAGCCATCAATTGCACAGAGATTGGCTGCAGAGAAGCGTAAATATACCCAATGTATTTTGCTATTTCATCTTGGTACTGTAATGCCAACTTACAAACAGTTTAACATGGTGGTTCTCAAACTTTCCTTGGTCAGGGACCCCTTTAAGGGCACTTGATAGAGATTTCAGGTCAATAAATGGATTTTTGGCTTTATGCATAACATGAAACCACAATGTTTGCAGATTATGTCCAATATATAGTTGTTGTGTGTTTGCGGCATTTAAATTAATTTAAATATGGCGACATGGCTACTACACCCCCTTTTCCACTGCTTTCAGATTTTGGGTCTATATATTAATTTTTGATTTTATGCTTAATATGAAGCTACATACTTTGCAGATTACACCCTTATATAATTTTTGTTTGTTTTGGAAATTTAAATGGTTTAAACGGCAATTTAAATATGGCCATTATGATGTTACACAACAAACACACACACTTTTGTCTTTTTTGTCATTTGCCGTAGCTTGCATATTTTATATTTAGTGTACCTTTTCATTAAAACTATGTAAGATCAGCTAAGAATTCTCCTGTGCAAGTGACGGACTTTTCATTGTCAGTGCTAGAGCTCTTAGCCCCTCAGATTCAAATTCCACCTTGGATATTTCATAAGCCGTCTGACTCATTTGTGTAAATGTTAAATGAGTGTAAATATTATTATTTTCAAGCACATAATTACTAGACACAGTTGTAGACTGCACAAAGAAAAGTTTGAGAGTGGGTTATTAGATTTGTTTTCTAGGACTTACTAGCCAATACCCGTATCAGTAGCATTTAGAGGGCTGTATCTCTGGACACACACAGATTACATTGAAGGACTGCCAATGTCAGGACCATCTCGAAAACATCACAACAGAGAGACTCAGACAAACCCACAGATGTAATGAAGATAAATGATAAAATGAAAGGCGAATCTTTGACAGAGAAATGATAATCCGGTGCCTGTAAATGGACTGACGAAAACTACGAAAAAAAAACTCAATTAGATTAGTCAGTGCAGGATTTGAACCTGACACCTCTAATATACGAGCCAAACGTTACCTCCTGAGCTAATCTGCTCGCGTATATTGTTTTCAAACTAAGGAATTCTCTTACCTGCTTTACTATCCAAGGAGAATAAAGGAATAGCGCTGGTTGCAGCCACTGCCAGGAGAAGAACAAGACTTGGTACGAGCGACATTCTGTGGAAAAAATCACTTTGTTTAATTGTTGATATTTTGACTTGACCCTATTTTAGAAGCTATTGGATGTCCCATAATGAACGTAATTTTTAAATTGAGTGCACCTGCTGGTTTGTTAGGTTGCTGGACCTGAATTTTTACAGATTGTAATCTGTTTGTATTGCCATTAACGATTGTCACTTGTGTGTATTTTTATCAGCTAAAATGGAGAGATACACGAAGGATCGACGCGTCCAGATTCTGAAAGTGCATTTTATTAAGTCCGGTGAATGTTATGCAGAGACCGTTAGAAGACTTCGTGTAATTTTTGGTGGACGAAATGCGCCTAACGTGTGAATATGTAGAGACTGGTACGGAAATTAAGATACAGCATCGACACAGAACATCAAATCACCTGGACATTCTCGTCGATGGTGAAGAATGTTTCCCTCGTTAGACAGAGCGTTGCTACGAGCAGGTGAAGTCGATTCATCCCCGTTCTCAACAAGTAAACATTCCCGAAGCAGTTTGCAGCGATTTTTAACAAAAGATCTGCATATGCATCCTTTTGAGATCAAACTAACACAAGAGCTGAAGTCGACGGACCAAGCCATGCAGGAAATTTGCCTGAGGTTTAGTTTCATTATTAATGGCAGTATTTGTGCTTCATAATGATTTAATAACATTCGCACTTTTCAAATAAATGATGTGTTTTATCATTAAAATTCCCGTTCATTATGGAACACTATATAAAACTGTGTTTTTTATACTTTTACTTTTAAAATTAGACAGCGAAATAAGCTTGGTCCTTAATGAAAATAAACTTTTGGATACGCCTGTGGTTCACAGAAATTATTACCTAAGTACGGCTATCTACAGGAATTTTGGTTTCTTTAATACCGCTTAGTTAGCTGTCACCAGTATAATACGTAGAGAATCCATCCATCCAATGCCGGTCGCAGCACCTGCTCTTTCCTCTGCCTCCGTCTTGCGACTTCATTGACAGAGAGTAGTACTGCAGAAGGGTTTATGATCAATACAGAGACACTCCGACATGTTGTAGATCAAATAGACGCCACGTCTCTGTCAAGCAGATCTTCAATTGTACTCACCTTATTCCCCACCTTTCTAACTCAACATACATCTTGGACCAAGATAGGCAGTTTTACAGATAACATTTGTATTCAGGACTGATAGACCGGTGCATGCAAATAACTGCGTGTTTTGGCTGCCATGCTAATGTTCTCTGCAACGCACCGCCTCTGTTCTTCAACTTAACTTGATATAAATTATGTTATGTTAAAGCTACGTGAAGGTATCCACTATCGCTTGGGATTCTAATGAACTCCTGTCGAGAATAAGAGGGCAATTCGCAGTCTGTTGTGACTCAAAGAAGTGTGTTTGACCGAGAAGCTGAACATTTACTTTGTATGTTTAAGAAGCGTTGGCAGGTAAACGTTTTGAATAGTGTTAACATTGTAAATAAAAGAAGCTGGTTGAACAGCTACCCAACTCAAGTACGGAATTGTCTATAGTCTACAAAGAGCAATTTAATATCTTCCGCAACGGCGATTCTTCTCAGATACGTGTTCACTCTATTCGACATCTTGTAGGCGAAAGCGCTTCGCAAGAAACAAAAACATTTAAAATCAGTCAAAAATAAACTAAGCTAGGCTGTGGAAGCCCAGTGAAGAAATTATTTAGAACATACATCGTTCAAGCATATCACCATCTATAGAAGTAAACGTATGTGATTTCATGCTGGGAGTTCCAGTATTGTTACTGCATATGTTATTACAAGAGGACCTTTGATTGCCGATACCCACGAGTGATATTTATTAGCACTATTTTACGAATAAATTAAGAATTTAAATATAATTCCCTGAAATTGACTTACAAAATTGCAATAATTGTATATTTGTATTATGAATACTTAGTCCTTCCAACCCATCTTGCAACAGACGAATGTCGATTGTAAGTAATACCAATAGAGGGGAGCCAAATATGGGTTTGAGACTATTTCATGAAAAGAATAGGAATTAAAGAAATATATATTTTAAATTCGCAAACACAATATTATAAATTGTATAAGGAATAGCTATTCAGAAACAGTGGAAATGAAATATATGAAAGTCGACTATTACAATCGCTACCGTTAGATTTACTAATACCAGCTGAGAAAAACAAAAGAGAGATAACATTTTACCACTTTGAACAACGTGTTTATCAAAACGTATGCTTGCTTAGGAAGATATTGAAACATAATTTACATAATGATTTCAGACTATTTGAATATGCGAAAACAATTGCTTGAGTGAATACACATTATGTCAGTTAAATTTACAATCACTGAATAAACAGAAAAGTAGTCAATGATGCGTGCTCAGGAATTATATTGCGAGCATAGAGTTGGCTTCACTGACCACAAGATTAATGCACTTCGCGTGATTAAAGGGATTTGATACAACTTAACAATAATTTCACTGCGATATTGGGCTGTGATTGGTTAATATTCCAACTTTTGTTTCGTTTCAATAGTTAAATTAAACTGTATAGTCCAAAATATAGGAATATATTCATAATTGCGGTATAGGGATACAAAACTTGAGGAAAACTCCTTGCAGAATCTCAGAGCACATCAGCATCTTGAACATTATAAAGTATCACTTATAATTTTCCGCTGTGAAAAATAGCAAACTTCGTCAAACTTGACAAGGATTAAAGTTTAATCTTCACAATCAATAAAAAAAACCCGTTCATCTCTTTAAGTCATTATAATTAAACCTTCAGAGGTAATGAATACTCTCTGTTCGCGAAGAATGTATCAACAGATTGGGACAGCAATTGATATTTGATTGAATGTAATTGGTATAGTGATATAGTGATATATTGATCAATATTGATATATTGATATTTTTGTACTTGTTTCTTTAAAAGCAATTGTTTAAGCCAAATATTCTTAAAAATGAGCTTACCTGTAGAGCTTTGGATGGCAACGGATGTCCCAGGAATTGTCAAGAGACCGAAGGAAGTTTTCGAGCTGTGATGAAATTCCTTTGGGAGGGCCAATCCACCCTCTACAACAATTAACTCGTGTCTTGAGGTTGGTCATACTCCTACCGTGCTTTTTATACAGATCCTCCTCTCTTTCCCCCCCTCAACCCTTCATCAGCAACACCTGAAACATCCATCTTGGCATTCATCCCAGAAGGACAAACCTGACGTTTCGAGCCTACCGTCCCCATCCACCAGGGTTCAAGACACAAACTTCATGTAAATTACCTGAATCATCAGAAAGGAATAAATTATCTGTATTTCTCTCACTAAGGTCTTTCTATCTTTAATACGATTGAAAAACTGTTTATAGTACATTTGATAGAAAGTATTTGTGTATCTTCATTAAACGAGATAAACGCTTATCTCTTTTTAGAACATTCCGAAGCAATTCTGCAAATAAATCTGATACATACTGAAGGATATTTCAGAATAGATTATTATCAAAGAATAATAGAGATTCAAATTTCAAACTTACAGGTAAACTAAGGCAATAAAAATATAAATTGTTAAAGTATAACTATTTCTTAGTTGAAGAATTAGAAATGAAATTGGAACGTATTTTCGGCTTTCAAAATATAAGGCAGTAGACATTTAGAAGGAGTGTAAAAATAGTTTATTTGTTTAATCCCGAAGCGTGGAATAAGAAAATATTCACATTTGAAGTTTTTGGGAGATATTTAAATGATCTGATTAATTTCAGTGTGCTTTTATTTCTTAAATTATAAAAATAAACGCTTATCACTTTTGGAACACTATTAAACAGAATTCGTATTCTCATAAATAAAAATGTCAAAATATGGGAACCACTGGCATGAAAATGAAGCTAGTATTATTATATTCAAGATGTCAAAATTCTAAAATCGTTTCCAGTATTTACAAATTTAAACCCTGTCCATTTAAATTTCTCTCTAAGAGTTATTCATTCCCATTGACTTCGGTGTCCTTGATAACCTCATATTTTTGCCACCACTTTATGGAGTTCTCCATAAGCCTAGCGAGGCCAGAGCCAACTTTTGTTTGAGAAGCCTGGAAGGTGCAGTTACAGTATCCCAAGGCTTAAGATGACATCTGCCGGGAGGGGGGGATACGTGATAATATGGCTTAAGTTTTCGAGGCATTCACTTTAAGAACTGAAAAAACCTCAACCACGAAACTAACCTAACAAGAAATTAAACCAAACCCGCCGTACAATGTTATCCTCAACGTTACATTAAACACACACACACACACACACTCTTAGAGCTGTTGCTTCGTTTCTCAGCAAATTTACAGACTGCGTAACATTTTCATTTTGGATGCAATTTATTCTGGCAAATGCACCCTGCGTGCTTTCGATTTAGTTGGTTTAAAGTTAACTTTGCTAGCGGGTATTTCATGATATTGTCGTCCTTTTCAAAGCAGCTGGTCGGTCGGGAATCAGAGCGGTAACTCCCGGCAAAGTGAATGTAATATCCGCGCAACTGATTCAAGTTCTCGCAATCACAACGAAAATAAGCATTTACCCTATGACAGGAGATGCTGAAAATGTTTTCGGCAAATGTTTATTTTTAGAAAATTGTCACTTATACGCATCAGTCCATATTTAGAAATTTAGCCAATTTAAACTTGAAAATGTACACGGTCATCGCTGTTCACGAATTGCAGAAATTTCTGTAATTGAATATTATAGAACATAAATAATAAAGATATTGATTCACGCTTAGTATTACTAATGAAGCATGTTCTATTTACGTAATCAATAACATGATTAGAGTACAGAAAATTTGATTTTACACACAAAACACTCTTGCTTGGCGAGAAAATCGGTGTATGGTGTGTAGTAAATATATACAGTAATACCAACCTATCTTTTTTTTAGAATACGATAAGTGTAAAACGGTACAGGAATGACATATTCGCACCATTTTGTGAACAAGTGTTTCATGTTGAATGATGATGTGGATGTTTCCAGCAAGACTCTGCCCCACGCAAATGAGGCATTAAATTTTATTTAAGATACAGTAATAAACGGGGGATGATGGCCCACACGATCATCCCTCGTGAAAGTATGTGATTTTTATTTATGGGGGCAGTTGAAAAATAAAACGTAAGGAAAAACTTCACAGCAGAACTGAAAGAAAATATCAGGCGATAAAAGACTCAATTTCGGAAGATCAACTGATATGTGTAAATGACGAACCTACTTACTAGGCAATGAATATATATCAAACAAAAGAAAAATAAAGTAACACTACTAACAATGTCACTAAATTAACAATAATTAGAATAGCAGAAAAAGGACAAAACGCCAAGAAAAAGTCACACTTGCAATCGCTATATTTCAAACTACTTGAGTTCTTCTATGGCAAGAAGACAAGTGCTATATAGTGTGTGTGTTTGTTAACGCTCCTGTAGTTGACATTTTTGTTTTTTCTCAACGAAACTCGGCATATAATCATCATTTAACCAGTTCGTTAACTAGCAAATTTGAACCATTGGGGGTGGCATTTAACCTAAAACAACAGTTTTAAAAACGCTCTAGCGGCGGCAAAATATATTGTTTTTTTTTTCCATCGAAACTCGGTATAATGCCATTGAAATAAAATTAAAAATAGTTTCCGAAAATCGCTGTAGCGGCATCAATATTTGTTTTTTCCCCAACAAAGCTCTGTATATACATTTAAATAAAATAATAAAAAAAACAGTTTCTGAAAATAAATGAAATCGGGTCATTAGGAGTAAGGGATATATTTGTAAGCCACATTTTAAAAATCGTTCTAATGGCACCAGTATTTGTTTTTTAGCAACGAAACTCTTAGCTGAAAATCGAAATTTCAAGCAACACCATCTCTGCTCTAGCGCTTTGTAATATCCTTCACAAATTCGACTTAGTGAGGTATTCGCGACCGCCAGCAGCCATGAAACGGGCGACAAAACTGTGTCTTTCATAGACACAACAAGTATCATGTATTAGGTAGGTGTGCTCATTTTACTCATAAAATATACACACACTTTCACAGTTGATATCTATTTAATATATTTCAAAGTTGGACTGAAAAACAACAGTAATGTGTAGTATGATGTTCTGTAAACCGATGTGACTCACATACAATATGACAGCGTTGCTACGTGACAGGTAAATCAACAAATGAAGACAAGATTATCGTAAATCAACAATGAACAAATGAAGTCAAAATTATCGTATGATATTCTGTAAACAGCTGTGAGTCACATTACGTTATGCTAGCGTTGCTACAACAAAATGGAGCCAAGATTATCGTTTGAACAGCGGAAAGCAATTTTGAAGTAGCACTGGAAAACCGACCGAGAATGTTGTTGAAGTTCAAAGCCAATGGAGACGTGTGTACCGCCAAAGCAAGTAACAATTGTACGCATTCGAGACAAATTTGAGACTCACGGTACCGTAAGCGATGTGCACAAGAGCAGATCTGGGAGACCTCGCACAGCAACAAACACCCCGCGCATTGGATCCAAGGCACTGAATAGGACGAAGAGGTCCGATTGAGTTTCCACCGCGTTCTCCGGATCTAACTCCGTTGCACTTCTACCTATGGGGAACTCTTAATGTATACCGTAGAAAATCAGCTACACTGACAGCACTTCGGGAAGGGATCGAAACGGCATGTGCTGCAATCGCCGAGGACACTTTCGCAAATGTTGCTCAATCAGTAGTTCAACGTACTCAGAAGTGGACATTTTGAGCAACTGTTGTAATTGTAAAAGTCTAAGATGATTAGTGCTCGTCATTTTCTGTTTGTGTGAATTCAGTTTTGTTATGTTAACACAGTTTTTTCTTTGCTTGAAGTGCGGACACATTTTAGGCATTTAGGCATATATATATATATATATATATATATATATATATATGCCTGGACATGTATCTGCAGGTATTTGCCCAATGGTAGTCGTAACATGGGCACACTGACTATTTAAAAACAGACAAAATACATACATATAAGCACGCTTCACCAGACTCTGGACATGGCAAGAAATTTTCTTAATTAAAGAAATGTGTTCAGACGAGAATTTGATATAGACGAAATGAAACTGTATAAGGACATAAAATTATAGGCATGGAAAAAAAAAAAAACAAAAAAAAATGAATGAATGAATGAATGAATGACTGAATTGACAAAGCATTGTTTTATTTCTCTCGAGAATGATGTTGAGCAACAGTAACTCACATTTAGCAGATAGAGTTGATTTTGAAACGCTTCTAAGAAAAATGTTCAGTTTAGAAAAGCAGAGGGAGAGAAAAAGAAGAAAAAAGTATGCCGAAATAATAAATAAATAAATAAATAAATAAAATAAAACACTCCGCAATATTATCCGATTATTAACAAAAAAAACTGAACGAGGGAAAAAAAAAACACCTGAAATAATGCGTCGTGTGGGAAAGCAGGCCTCGCGATTTCACTCCATATCTCGGTGTTATCAATCAGTGATTCAACTGGGGAAACGCTTGTCAAGTCCGCACGCATACTCAGCACAGACTCCTCGTCGTGCAGGGCAAAAAAAGTGTTGCGTGTATGTAGTTTATGTGACGGAAATGCTAGTGAACTTCTAGTATCGACATATATGCTACAAAATAGGACCTTTTGGCTGACACCTAGGTCAAGGATTACCTTTTCCCGGTAGCTTTAAAACATAAAAATATTCAGAACTCAAGATGTTGCGTTGAACAAAACTTATAAAATAGTACTCAAACTGAGATCCATGCTCTTGAAAAGAATGACAAAGAAAAATATATTCTGGAGATAAGAGAATGAACATGTTTATCATTTATACATATATAGTAATGTTTAACTTAATATAAGTTCAATTACACATGCATTGTTATATTTGACTTATTCTTAACTGGTGACGCGTGTAAAAAAGAACACAACGCTTTGAAAACATATCATGGGAAAACATTTTGCCGCAGTATTTTCTTTTCTTTTATGTAAATAAACGTTTTAAGGGACACTTAGGGCACTATTTGTACCAAATATTTCATAAAATGAATAAAATAAATATGAAAATTTAGTAATTATTGCAGTACGTCACATGTAGGTATAAAAGGGCAAGTACAGGTTTAAAAATCGCTTTCAACATCACTAAAAATAGATCCAAGATTGCGGGGTTCAATCCTGGAAAGGTTCATTGATTTTTTTCAAGCGTAAAAATTCTAAGTATCGCTATCTTCGGAAGGGAAGTAAAGCCATGGCTCCCGTGTCGTAGATTTACGGCAAGTAAAATAATCTCAAGCCTGAAATAAGAAGCCGCTGAGCAAAATTCATCGGCTGTTTTACGCCCTGAGATGTTAAAAAGTACCCTTAAGTGAAATGAACCTAACCTAACCAACTAACATCACGAAAAATTTCATCTCTCGACTGTAATATTTGTTAATCAACGAAGGTTTCAGGAGATGAGATGAGCCAGCGTAGTCCGTCATGGATGAAAAAGAGCTAAGCCAGAGTAACGTTTCTCTTGGTTTGGATCCAGTGTGACCAACAAATATGGATTAAAATTCAAAACAATTTCCCCAAATTGTTTCTATTATAATTAATTTACAAGAGCGAGTAGAATTATTTTCCTAGTAATTATAATCATTCGGTTATACCACGAGTGAAATCAGAGTTCCCTTGAATGAGCAGGGAATTTTAATTTATCATCTTCTTATAATCTAGATGAAGCAATTGTTTATATATGGGATAATAGGTTTAATGTTTTAGTGCCAACAGCCACCAACCCGGTGACTGTTTGTTTGTTTTATTTAAGGACGCTCTTTAACATCTCGGGTCATCAGCGTCTCATTCAATTCCGGGCATGAAACGGTCGGCAAATTTTGCTCAGAGGCCTTTTCTTTCGGGCTTGAGGTTCTTTTTCGTGCCGTAAATGTACGACACGGAACCCACGGCTTTACTTCCCTTCCAAGGGAAGCCATACTTAGGATTTTTACGTCCGAAAAAAGTCATCGATTCTGGTCGGGTTTGAACCCGTGACCTTGGATTTAGAAGGCAAGTATGGTTACTACTACACCACCAAGACCGACATTCTTAGTTTGTATTCAATTATACCACTACTTTACCGTCAAGGTGCTCGAGATAATTAATGGGCGGAATCGTGAACGCGATATCTGGAGTTCGATTCCTGCCAGGACTATCCTCCCTGACTGGGGTCTGGAACGTTTCCTTCCTTAATAAAAAAAATACCCTTTACGAATCTATAATTTCATCTCAAGTATTACCAGTTTCCGCCACCTGTGATGCCTCCGTAGTAAAAAACGGGCGTTAAACACTATTAAAAATGCTATTCTTTTACTTATGCAGAGCCGTCTATAGAGAATACAGGTAGAGTCGATTTCGTAACATGCGCACTTGGAATTCGATCTCGCGAAATACCCAAGCCATCCCTACTGTACATACCGTGGTTCCTATTACAAACACTTGAACAGCACCAGGGATGCGATGAGGGAAATGTTTTAAAAGTTTCTCCTCCGTAATTATTACGCCTGATATACCATCGTAAATTTTCAATGAGATACCTACTTACATCATTACCTTGTGATTTTCATCGTTTAAATACTTTTTAATTACTAATAGTACTGTATAATGCAATTTTTCTTACTGCCTATATTCATATTTTAAATGCTTTTTAATGCCTGAACATCATATCTCTAACCATAAGCCAATCCCGGCCAGTAGAAACGCACAAGCAAGTGAATATGACAGGGAAAAAATAATAATAAATAAAAAACGGAGAATAGAAAATGGAATAGGGAAGAAGACAGAGAATACGGATTTTGGATGAGATGACATTTAGTGTAAAATTTCCAGCAAGCGAGGTTCAAATGCAGGACAACCGCTACTCCAAGTTGAAGGAGGTAAAGGAAACGAAGAGCAGATCACGTGCTGCTATGAAAAACTCCCCATGTGCGATAGAAGCCGAAGGACTTCATAATTCTTTAGTAAATTTGATATGGATGCCTGCAACTCAACACATATACGTCAATATGAACATATTCCCAGGTATTACTTCACAACGTGATCGGCAAACACATCGCTCCTGCACGTAGATCCACGATCGCCGTGATTGATTGCCACACAAGCCGGAAGTTTAATTCATTCTTTCATGTTCTCTACCCTCAATAGTTTGCGTAATATTGTCTCTAAAGGTTAAGCACCCTTGTAGCATTAACAGCAGGGGGACTTTTCAAGTGCAGAAGGTAAAAAAATAAAAAAATAAAAAAATCCTGCAGTACTCCGTCCCGGCACCTTGTTGCCTATACCGCAACGTGCATTTTCAAATTTTATCATTTATTAAATTTCTTTTCCCAGGATAATGCAGAATATTTCTACATCTGTAATTAAATAGACAAAGCAATTTATAACTTAAAGTAAAATTAAATATTTCACTACCAAAAACTAAATTAAACAGAAATACAATTCTACTGGAAGCCAATAGTCAGCTATCTGCCTACACTAAAATGTTCCATCGGTAAAGTACAGGTAACCAGCACTTTCTTCACCCTAACTATTTAACTTATATCTTCTATTATATACCTCTACTACCGCATCACTTCTTCTTTTTCTTCACTATACTCTCCTCTATTTTCTTCTACCCTCTGTCTGTTATTTGTCTCTTCCGTTTTTCTTCTTCTCCTATGCTCGTCCAAAGTTCCTTTTGCAATTTGCATAATTTTTCGTTTTCACCGCTTGCAGGCAAAAATCTTCTCCTTCCACCCCACCTCTTCATTCTAGTTGTAATCCAAAAATATTTCCGTCAATTATAAGTTTAAATGTCTTCCTTTCCTTCATCACTCCCTTCTTTCTCATCTTCTAATTCTCTTCTATCAGTCTCTTCCTGTTGATGAATAACGTTGTCTTGTATATTTTTTGCTTATTAGTTGTGTTTTGGGATTGTCTTTATATACGTATGCGTTCTGATCTTTTTCTTCTTCGTTAATTCTTATTACCTACTCTTTTGGTATCACCTCCTCACATGCTAGATTACTTATTTTGAGTGCAGCCTGCTCAAGAGATTTATATAGGCACTTATTTTTAGGTATAAGTGCCACCAGATGACCACTTAAAATTTCTCTTTCTTCTCTCACCTGTTCTAAACAGTGTGAATTTCAAATATTACGTGCTCTGGGTTATCCTGTGTTTTATAAGATCTACACATATCGTCCTGTGCTCTGTTAATTTTTTTTCTATAAGTTCTGTAAGCAGGATCTTCCCTTTGGTAGGTTGTATCAATTTTAGCTTTAATCTCTCAAAGATGTTGTTAAATAATTTTAAGGTTCTCCTGTCTGCCTCGGTATTTTCCATTCGTGCATCCATTGTAATTTAAATTTTTGGTTTATTTCCTTTAAGTTGTTGCATTGACTGCCAATTATTAAATTTACTTTCTCCAAAGGATGCCAAAATACAAACTCTACTACGAAGATCACAAAGAGGGTTGCTGAGATTTACAGTGGCATTAAACACTTCGCCTACCTTTTAGTAGTTACAGACATATGGCCAATTGATTTATTAATTAAATTAAGAGGATCTATTCATTGGTGGAAGAACGGTAACTTGGAGAAAGTAAATTTAATAATTGCAAGTGCAAAAGTTACAGTCCGGCTGCACCAATCTGTTATCCAGTTTACACGTAATTATTAATTTCATCAATTTTTAAATTTAAACACTTTCTAGGTGTTGACATAAGACTTTATTGGTAACAGAGCGCCGCTTTGACATGCTTCTTACACCTGTATTCTCTGGTAAAGTGCAATTCTACCAGGTGCACTTGCAAACTGTTTCATAGCGGTTGCCATGGTAACGGTAGACGCTTGCTTTATGCTCGAAGATAGTAAATACAGCCTAAAAGGAGAATGGAACGATGGGCAGCATCTAGGGCGGGTGGAAATGTTTGTCGTTGATTGGTTGCCTCGCTTCGACATCAACTCAGAAGGATGCGCGAGCCAGCGAGCATTGCCAGCTTGCTAAATATAATTTTTGAGACTTTTTTTTAGCGTAACAGTTTTTAAACATTACATTTACTCATATAATCATTTAGAAATTCGTTTTATGTTTTATAGTCTGTAGCTACAAAAATAAAACTTTTTGGATTGTTAACATATTACTTAATTTGCAAATGCATTTAGCTCTGGCTTTGAAGCGATTGGTGTACTACTGCTGTTTGTAGCTTCGGTTTTCTATCGCGTCATTCTACTAGATAAATGCATTATTGCAATTACATAAAATGACATACAAATAGTGAATCTCCGTCGGTCCTGGTGGTGTAGTGGTTACCATACCTCCTAAACCCAAGATCGCGGGTTCGAACCCGGCCAGGACCGATGGATTTTTTCGGGCGTAAAAATCCTAAGTATGGCTTCCTTCGGAAGGGAAGTAAAGCCGTGGGTCCCGTGTCGTACATTTACGGCACGAAAAAGAACCTCAAGCCTGAAAGAGAGGCCTCTGGGCAAAATTGGTCGGCCGTTTCACGGCCTGAGTTGAATGGGACGCTGATGACCTGAGCTGTTAAAGAGCGTCCATAAATAAATCAATCAAAAAAAAAAAAAATAGTGAATCTTGTGTAAGCATGTCAAAATACTTTGTAAAAGAAGATTTTCCTATTAAACACCTGCTGTAGTATCTCTGATATGTTTTAATTTATGTTGAAATTTAGTAGTTTTTATTGTGTAATAAATAGCCTAAAACAGTGAGTAGATAAAGCTGTGTATAGTAGCTTATTTTAGACTCAATGTATAGTGTGTCCCATAATGAACGCAACTTTTGTTTTAATAACATGGCACATGCTTGAAAAGTTCTAATATTATTAAGTCAATATGAAGCACAAACTTTGCCATTAAACGCGAAACAAAATATCAAGCAAATGTCCTCCACCCCTTCGTTGCCACATCTTCACTCTATTGGCAAAATTTTCAACGACTTTAGAGCAAAGTTCCGGATGAATTTCACCTGACGCTTCTAATTTATGCCTTGAGTTGAGAGATGTTCGTCAGTTGTTCACATGAGCATAAGATCTTAGATACCCTTACAAAAAAATAATCACATAGTGTCAAATCACAGGATCTTGATGGCCAATTTGAATCACTTTTTTTTTCCACAGGCGGTGACACTGACGACACATGAGATGAAATGATAAACTGGGAAAGCATTACTATTTTTTTATTATTTTTTTAAAGGAAAAAAGCGTTCCTGGCCTAAGTTTATGGTATCTTTCCGACATTTGCCATTTATGAGCACTGAGGAAAACCAGAAAAAAAAAACGCAGTTTGGAAGGACAGTAATGGAAGGAATTGAATCCCAGAGTTCTCGCTGACGGGTCCGCGCCTTAACGACCTCGGCCACCCGTGGTGGAACATCGCAGTTGCGAGAGAGGTAAATGCTCGACGCTGCAAATGATCCGTCGGTTTCAGCTCGTGGTAGTTCGATCTTAAAAGAATGCATATGCAGATCTTTTGTTAAAATTCGCTGCAAATTGCTTCAGGAATGTTTAATTGTCGAGAACGGCGGTGGATTCACTTCACCTGGCTCGTAGCAACGCTCTGTCTGACGAGGGCAACATTCTCTACCGATCGACGAGAACGTCCAGGTGATTTAATGTTCTCCTTCGATCCTGTATCCTCAAATTTCCTTATCAGTTTCTATACTGTTGACACGTTAGGCGCATTTAGTCTGTCAAAAAGTACATGAAGTCTTCGAAGTCTCTGCATAACATTCACCATACTTAAAATGCACTTATAGAATCTGGACGTGTTGATCCTTCGTGTATCGCTCCATTTTATCTAATAACAACACACACAAGTGACAATCGCTAATCTCAATACAAACAGATGACAGTCTGTTAAAGCCTAGGTCCAGCAAGCTAGGAAACCGACAGAGGGCTCAATTTAAAAAAACGGTGTAGAACACTCTATAGTAGATACTGAGCGTTATTTTTAAATTATTATGTGGAGATAGGGCTACAAGAGCAGTGGTCTACGCTCATCCTGACACATTTTAAGTTGCCCCACTTTAAGACTGGAATAAGTATGTCCAACTTTTGCAAACACTTTACAGCTCTCATAATTTGATAATGATTTTCTCCTTCAGTTTTGGGGACAGCCTGAAGTCGGTGAGTAAGCAGGGTGTTCCAGCTATCTGTCCTCTGCTTTACCACAACGGCATTGTCCTGAAGAAACAGCAGACTTGGCCTAAACGTAGTGTAACGTTTCCTCTTTAGTTTGATCTCGTAAATTTTGAAATTAAATGTGTATAATAAGGATTTGTTTTTAGACTCCTATCTGCAAATAATCAACAAGAATAACGCCTAATGCATTTCAAAAAATAAAGTCTGATAACTACACCCTGAATTTCATAGGGGTGAACACCCCTTATACTTACACTACTTACATTACATTTTGGTTTCAGAGTCAAGTGTTTTTTTTTTTTTTTCTGAATGGGGTTTAACGCCCGTTTTTACTACTGAGGTACGGTGGACACTGATGATATATGAAATGAAATTATAAATTGGGAAATGATTTTTGTAAGGAAGGAAATGTTCCAGGCCAAAGTTTAGAGTAAACTTTGCTAAATTTGCTAAAATCTTTTAAAAATAAAAAAAGGGCTCACATTGATACTAATTATTTTGGTGAAAGCTGCTTCAGTATAAATTAAAATTAGATTATTATATAAATTAAATTTTGGATGACAAGTAAAATTCCCATATAATTGAATGAAACTCTGGCACACATTTTTTTAAAAACAAGATGTGAAATGACTGTAATAATTATTGGAGCATAAGTGTCCTTAATGTTATAAAATATATGCTAAAGTAATAGCAAGAGCACTAGAAGCTATATCTGAAACATGACTTAGTGGCGAACAATACGCTTCAGAAAATAAAGATCTTGTTCAGATTGTGCATTTATATTATAACAAATAAACAAAAATTAGATGATTTAATTTACAAACTCATCTTTTTTGTCGATTATGTAAAAGCATTCGATAGTGTGTATAGAAGTAAATTAGGGGACACAATGAAAGATACAGCAAGGTATATTGTCAAAAATAAATATAACTATTTCACTCATGTGACGTCACCTTAAAATCAACCAATGAAACGAAACAGAATTTTGAATTTTGACCAAACACAGTCGGATAACGGAGTGAAAATGTCGAAATATATATATATATATATATCCAAATCCGTTTTATCACGCGGATGCATCTGTCTTGTGGTCAGGAAGCCAACTCTATACCTCCACTATATCATTCCTGAACACGTATCACTTTGCTAGAGACGGAGGTGAGATAAAAGCATGAATAACTGACAATCATAACGCAAAATGGAGGGATCTTCAAAGTGTTTTGGTGATGCGTCAAATGTACAAATTGATCTTATCATTGTGAATTCCAAATCACAGAATACAAAGATAAATAGAGACGCTGAATGTTATATTTTTTCCTCAGTTGATATTACAATATCGAACGATAGCGATTGTAAAAGTCGATTTTTGTCCGTTTCAGCCCCACGGTTTCTAAATAGAATACATATTCATAAGTAAAAAAAGTTTTAATATTCTGTGCGCGAATTTCAAATATATGTATCACTGTTATTCTTATTCTATTCATGAAATAATCCTGAATTCCTCTTTTGCTCTACTCTATTGGCATTACTGACAATCGATATACTTCTGTTGCAAGAGTGCTTGAAAAGGTTAAGTATGAATATACAATTATTACAAATTTGTAATTAGAGGAATTATATTCAAATACTTATTTTATTTGTGAAATAGTCCTAATAAACATCACTCTAGCGAGGGTCTGAGCTTTCCAGATAAACTCACTACGTTCGTGGTAATGTCAGACCCTCTCGTGATAATTCTTTATTGAACAACCCTTGTAGTTGGATTGTATTTGGATTATGGAACAAACAGAGCAAACATTAAAAGATATCGTTTTACTTTTGTTTCCTAAAACTATAAAGTGCAAAACCGAACCTCATATTGCAGTAGTATGGCGAGGTAAACAATTGCCACACGATGTTAAGGTAGTAGATTGTTGTGAAGATTCCACTGAAAGTGAGAGGTACTCGAGACACGAATGTTAATGATGACCTCGTCACGGCTAATTGCTTCTTCCCAGCAGGCTTGCCAACGGTTTTTACCGTTCATCTCAACATCGCATTGCCTTAATTATACCACCCTCGCAAATTCCCTGGCGCCTTCCTTCTATACTCAAGGTCAAGTGTTGTCTATCGACTGAAAAATTGTCCTGGTTTATCCCATTCTTATCGATGAAAGACTTAAGCCGGAGCACGCGAAAACTCTCCATCTCCCGATAAAAGTTTTAAACTTAACACACGCATATGAACAGAATGCGTGAAATCGTAGGCTTCCGCGGACGGTGACCATGTTAAGATACTTGGTATGTTGTGGAAAAAGTATCATGGTCATTTTTTATTGAGCCATATGTTGAAAATTTACAAAAAACAAAAACAAAACAAAAAAAAAAAAAACAAAACCACGATTTCACCATGAATGTGCCTCCATTAGGATCTATCCAACTACTGACAAATGCCTTTCTTTCCCAAGTTCAAGCTCAAGAGATATATTTTCATAATTTTGTGAACCTAAATGACGTTACAAGCCTTTAAATAATGATTCTAACTCTACACACTTTGCATAAGAACTAAGCTTTGGCCAGTTTCTTCCTGTGCAAAGAGATCCCAATATGTTGACCTATAAGACCTGGTAAACTTAGCTCCAAGCGCATTCAACCTCCACTGTTCAATACTTGGACAGTCCTCTAGAATTTGCTTCCAATTTTCTCTGACTCCACAAAAAGCGCATGTTCTCTGCACAGCCCCATCTTTTATTTTTATCGCCTTCAATTTCCCAATCTAATCCACGCTAGACCAGAATAATGTTGAGAACGTATCGAATCCCTGCATCTCCTCTTGGCATTTTCCGGCTCTCAGATACAACTTTTTGATCCAGCTTGATGCAAGTGTAGTAAACCTTCATTACACATAAAAAATATTTTCCTAATGAAAAAAAAAAAATCGCTAAAAATCCCTATGTTGTTATTGTCAAAACTTTAATAAATAACATGCAAACATTTCTGCCCCAACTCTACATAGATTCTGAGAAAACTTGCACTTTATAAGCACTTAACATTGGAGATATATGGCATTCCGGAGCCTCTTAACATCAGAGCAGTAGTGCAGGTTGATATATTCAGAAATTGTTTGATCTGAGTATTCCGGGTGACTCGAGGAGGCAGCTTGAGCTGGCGCGGCCAAGTTTGAAGTTTTTATGGCACATTTCCTGTCGAACGGTTATTTAAAGCTTGCGAACACCACGCGTGTCAGGTAGATGGACACCTGATTCTCAAGACGAATGTCGTGTGGCACTATGGTACCAACTTCAAGTGTCAAATGTCCGCTCTGGGTGATAAATCCTCTCCGTTGTGCCGAATGCTAATGTGCAGGCAAATACCTTGCTCCCACAAGGACGTGATAGCTGCTTGAAAAGGTACTGGCTTCAAGAATGCCCTGCATGTTTGATAAATGGGCTATCACCTCGTTCTCATTCTCTCCCCCCAGTTTATCCCTCATAATATGCTGAACACCTCAATTTTTCTCTATAGATGGCAAGGGCGTTAGGCAATTATTTCCCGTCTGTAAAATCAATTTCCGATTGTGTAGCGAAATGAGAACCCGTATTCATTAAGTAATTAGCAGAGCCCGGAAGTTCCACCATTTATTTGGGTTAAAATAGGCAGGCAAAAAGATACTTAATATACAGAAAAAAAGGCAGCAATATAATTAAAGTAGACATTTATTAAAAGTAAAAACAGAGAGTAATGTCACTCATTATTAATAAAAACAGGTATTTTAAGATACCTAGTAATTTATTTATCACATAATTACAGTAGTTGAGCTTACTTAACTTGGTTACAAGCAACAACAAGTTGTTTTTTTTTTTTTCTTCCAAGGTATCAACTGTCATGGTCAGCCGTTTGTCGGAGAGTATATTTTTCATCATGGAAAAAGAACGTTCTACTTCCACTGAAGTGATTAGGGTATAATTATTTAAAACAAACTATATCGGAAGAATTCATACCAGTTTCAATAGAACATTTACCTTTCAGGACATCATGGGAACTTGTTCAAGATAAAGCAAAGTATTTTTGAAGAGTCCTGGTGAATGATCAAAGATATTCATGGTTTCTGGTCGAGTTCATTTTTTGTTTATGCGTTTATAGGGGAATCAGTTTAGTATCTCTCTTATTTCCGTACTGAAGTACGGAATGGTTTATTGCACAGCTGTACAGCTCTCATCTTTCTCGCTTGCAATTGTTTGTTACCTTCATGCAGCTGAGAAGTTACCCCTACGAAAAAATTCATAAAATTATTTTGTGCAGAACGATACAAGGTCATTAGCCAGGACTATTCAAACTACAGTATCTCTATTTTCTGGTATTCGTATATCGGAGGTAACCGTGCGTTCCTTTCACTAATGAAGGTTCTGATATTTAAAGAGCTTAAGTAAATGGGACGAGGAGAAAGTTTTTGACTGATTGAAAAGAAATAAATGTATAACAGAATTCTCAAAAAATATTTTTGTGAGATGAATATGCCATTTAATTTTTATAACTTTTTTCACTTCGATATATTGAAATTCTTCACGTGCTTTTTAAAATGAGTAAATAATCGCAGAAAAAAACCCATAACGATCCAAAACAAGCTACAAAAGGGGGGGGGTTTAAACCTTAAGATATACAACAAGAGTCAAAATACAAACTGGTCCTACCAACCCCAAATGTGATAAAATATACTCATTTCTATTTGACTCATAAATACATCCACACAAATAGTAAAGACATTTTGCGTAACTTCCGAGCTCTAGTTGTTAGTTTCGTATAAAATACATGTTTTTTTACAAGAGGAAAAGTAATTTCAATCCGAACATTTGCATATTTAATTTTTTAAATCAACAAATTAAGCGAATTATTTAGTGTTGAAAAGATTACTTACTGCAGGTAGATGGGTATAACCTTTCGGCACCAGCTGGCTCATGTTGTCGAATCATCTGACAGCAGTCACACCTGAAAGGTCCAAATATTATTTTAGATGAAACGAGAGAGAGAGAGAGAGAAATAGAGAAGAAGGTGAAACCAACGCCGTTGTAATGAAATCCAAAAAATTCATTTACACAATTAGCATTCGAAATGGAACCGCAGTGTTCTACGTTAATGAGATATCGCAACGGCACAGATGAGTAGGACCAAGGTTGGTCTTTATAAAAAGTTGTGCGGTACACGTAAAAATAGTAACAATGAAAATAGGCACATAATTCACAAGATATTTCCGATTGCTTAGTATTCTTCTTCACGGTGTACAGATCACCTCTTGAATATCAGATAATCGTGAATTGTTTTCCTATTTTCGTTGTTACTATTTTTACCTGTATTTCATTGCTTTGTAACGAACCTTATGTAGTACTCTTTATAGTGTTTTCTGTATTCCGTTATACAAGTATGTAGTAGAGAATTTTGTGCTAAATTTCCAGGAGTAGCATACACATTTATATGTTGGTGCGACAGTTTCTTATCCCCCATTATTTTGAATAGCAAATAAGAATAAATTAACTTTATTGTTATATAGTGTTTTCAAGATACACTTTTCGTGATCTACTATGATTTTCAGTGTTTGGTCTGATGTCAATTGCTAGTGTAGCAACCCAAAATCCGTTTTCACAAACTTTCTATCAAAATCATGGCTGTTGGTCAATTTTTACTTCACCCTTTCAATGAGTTGTTCTCTGTTGCGATTGCCTAAATACACTGTCTTACAGTCTAGCTCACAAGTTGTCCATGGCATTTAAGTCTGGAGAATTTCCTCCAGAATATGAGGGGGATAAGTGAGGGCATACCAGTCCAGATATCATTGAAATTCTTCCGAATGACATCCATGGTTCGTTTAACGGTACGTGCTGTTGCACCATCTTGCATTGGAATTCCAAGTGAATCACGTGGAATGACTTTCTGGCACAAAGCACACGGTTTTGTCGATGGTACTCCATAATTTGGTTTTGGGGGACGAAATGCAATTCTGTCTTACCGTAGAGAGACATGCTTCCAGTAACCACGTGAAATATGAATCGTTCACCCCGGTGAGAAACTTTGGGTTTAAACTAACCAATGAGCAAATTGTTGTTTCTCAGCTTCTGTTAAAATAATTGTAATCCACCGAACACCAGCTTCCTCACAGCAAGCTGATTATAGTCCCCCCTGCTTCTCCACATTCTCGTACACCTAGGAAGGTACCCGGATCTAAAAATAGGTCATTATTTTTTTCCAACTTTGAAGCACAGCGTCATTATTTCCGTTGTTGCTTCCATTCGCCAAAATCGTCGCAGGGGAAGCAAGTTCACGTTTATACAGTCCTTGCTGAGGTTGCTTCATCTCTAAACGCATTTTGAAGTTATTAGAATGAATTATTTTGATTAAAGTGATGAAAAAAATCTGAAAATGTAGTTAACTTAAACCCATTAATTTCATTAATCTGATTAATTTGATAGACTGTTAACCTAAAAATATCTAGCAGCTAAACCAGGAAATGTATTTTGGATTAGAAATCAGCAGTTGCCTTGGAAACTAACCTATTTTTATTACTAAACAAAAGAAAATCTAGCTTATTATTGTATATATCAGTTTGTAGAAACTTTCAGTATGATCCATGAAGGTAAATCTGAAAATTCTTAGTTAAACGTTTCAGCAATCAGTTAGTTCATGGGACCTTTGAAGTGGTTGAATGGCAGTATCAGCAATGTTTTATGACTGTTATTGACTTGTTATTTAATGGAATTCATCAATTTTCTTGTCCCGATGTATAACGTAATTATGACTAGGCTTTCTCATTGGTTTTCAGAACAGTTTGATTTTATATTTCATTAGTATGATCGAGGAATGAGTTAATTGAGTGATTTACGCACAGTTATAAACGTTCGTTTTCTCTCTAGGTCCTCTAAGAGTGATCAATGGAATACTAAAGAGGTATATACGTGTTTCCAAAGATGCTCAATGAAAACCGTCACGGTTTGATGCCTTTGACCTCTAGCTATGCTAATTATCAACTGTCATAAACTTCACGCGCCTAACAGCGATCGCCTTGCAAGATAAAGTCAGTAAACATGAATATGTGTTGACGTTACCGTTAGCAACACACACGGAATGTTATCAGTTCATCATTATCTTAGAGTGCGGTCTACAAGATATTTTTATATGTCGATCAGGAACAAATAAATTTGTTTTACTTTAATTTCAAGATAATAACTATTATCACCTCTAGGCTTAGCATAAAAAATACAAGACAAGATCTATCCTGTAGTTTGAGTAGAATATGTATAGGCCCAAGTGGAGCACCTATAATGTCTCAAGATTGGCTGGAAAACAAAACATTACGATTTTAATACGACAATTTGGCATGACTCTCTAAAACTTACTATCATGATAAAATTCTGTGCGTAAAGATTTCCTGTTTTAAAGCACACCGTTAAAATTCAGTAAAATGATTGAAATATTACAAAGTTAAGTAAGATGCACGAAAAGGCATTGGAGGCTATGATAATGAAATTCCATGCAGTTATAATTTTTTTACAGTGTTTAAGAAATATTCATATAAAATAATTACTAAGCCTTGTGTAAAATATTCCTTGAAATTGTTCGGTAAAAAGTTCAACCTGAGTTTAAATTGCCTGGCAATGCTGCACCTATAGATAAAGTTAATAGCAGGTGCTATCAACTGGTTACCTAGTAAAAGACGTGTCTCTTATATACTTATTTTTTTAACACAAACAAACTTTACATGCGAAATGTGTTTAGATCATAAAATTTACGGAGAGCTGTAAAGTTTAGCAGGAGTTCGAAAGGGATACTACCCTTACGTGATTTGCTTCGCAATTTAATCTGTAAGTTCGCAAACGCACTGTTCTAGGCATTCTTCACCTGTTTGCGTTATGTGTTGCGGACCATTTATTTTAAACAATTAATGCCGATTATGTGAGATGCATTCTTTTCACAACGGACTAAGAGGGTTCGAAATATCGTATTCGTTCAATAGGATTTCCCCACAGCTCATACAGTGCGTTATGGAAAATATGAAGTGTTCAGAGCACAAGTGGTATAACTTCACCTAGGGCTGTTTACTGATAATGGCAAGTTTTTCAAAATTGACACGGACAACTATTTGCAGCATATACAGTAATATTGACTGAAATATGTCATATCTGCTGGAATAATGTATTTTATGTAGATAATGGCATAAAATGCAACAATTATAGAAAATATGAAGTTGCTTAATCTGTGCAACGAATAACTTAATTTAGTCAGCCCCTCCATAATACCTCATTTACAGCATTCAGATTGTAGTACATTATGCAAAATGTTCATCAGAAACCTGGTCTTTTGAACCCATTGACGGACGAGTAGAAGAAAATGTTGATACGTTTTTTTTATATATGAATGATACAAAGGAGAAATATAAGAAAGAATACCTATCATTGTCACAAACGTCTGGTCTTGTGGAGAGCCTATTGTTTCACGATGACAGATTTTGTAGAGTTTAACTTTTTGGCGCTTACAGAAATTAATTTCATGGAATTCACATTTGTGCTGAAACTCTCTTTTAAATTCATAGTGAATGACGTTTTCTGAAACTGCATCCATCTCACTTTCAGCCACTGCAACGTTGCCAATCAATAGCCCTTTTTCTAATCACTACATGGTTTAGTAGTTACTTTGTCAACAAAAATTCTTCCCTCTTCGTTACATGCCAACAAAAGGATTCTTCTTTCTACTTGTTCTCACAATATCTACGCAGGTATTAGCAGAGAAAATGTATTGTTTCTTACGACTAGCTAATTCAATTAAGCCGAAGTCTGCATCATCATTAGGTACCGTGCGTTCAGTTTTGTTTTCCCTCGGAGGGTTTTGCCTTTGGTCGAGCGAGCAGCTCGTTGGCTGGTTAGCCGGCCAGCCGGGTCTCAATGATTAGCGGGAGGGTAAGACCATAAAACAAACCAATCATACAATACACAAACCAATTTATAGACTCATTTCTTACCAAATTATCAAACGAGGTGTTGAAACTGCCGATCTTCATTCTTGATGTTTTGGTATCTCTTTAGGAAATTATCCATTACTCACTGCAGTTCATTTTGAGAAATTCAGACAATTTCCTGGCGAATATTATCTTTGAGTTCTTGTATGGTGTGCGGGTTCGTCTTGTACGCGGCATTTTTTAATTTACCCCAGAGATAATAATCGCAGGCTGTTAAATCGGTGGACCGAGGGGGCCACAAATCCTTACAAAGTTGTTAATGACTGGCTCTCGTGGAATTGTGAGCAGTGGCAGAGTCCTGTCGAAAAAATCACGATCACGTTCTCGGTCGTTAATTCTTTGAAAATAAGGGTTTGGTATGGTATTCATATAAATAACAGAATCAACTGTATGCTAAAAAAAGTTGGTTCTATGATTCTTTCACCACTGAGTTAACACATATGAATCGTACATAAAAACAGGCCTATGGAACAGAAATATTAGTAGAAAAACAAAGAATTCTTCAAACAGTCACAGAGAGTATATTAACTTAAGGCGTTGAAAGGTGGACATTAGTAGAAAGGTGGAAATGTAAAATACAGGCAGTCGAAATGAATGGGATTCGAAGAGGGGACAGAATCTAAAATAAATAAAATTCCACTGAACACTATTATAACAATTACCATTTAATACTATTTTGTATCCATTATGTCATATTTGATGTTGTGATGAGAACATCTTCTGGGAGGCAGTGAAATAATCGAACAGAAGCAGAAGTGATAGAATGCATTGTTATTAGTTTTTGTTCCAACAAGGACTACGAAGTATCTGCAATTGAATAAGTAAACACAAACGAACATTTAAGGTTATGATAGCAGTTCATAGTAAATTTGTGTATTTTAGCAGTAAATTTATAGTTCAATTACAATTTTACTCTTTTGTATTATTTCATTTAAATCATGTTATTTAATGTTTTCATTATAATAATTAATTGTAAAATTGTTGTAACGAATAACAGTTCCATTTGAAAAGAAAATGCATAAGAATAGGCTTCCTAGACTCATAGTCGAGTCGAAGTAGAGATTATAGGAATAAGTTATTAGTTTTTTAGCGCCATGTTTTAAATTACTGATTAAGCTCCATTCTGGTTAGTAAAAAAAGCTGCCAATGAGACCGTACATTGACGCTGACGTGCATTTCTCATATTTACGCGAAACTAACGCGCCTCTTTTTGTCCTAACGTAGTATGCAAAATTGTGGTGCGCATTAGATTCGAGTGCAAATCCATTCCGTAGTGAGTCAATAACTTCCTTAGAATTTATCGTTTATTATGTCATAATGCATTGCTGCAATTCTCGACTTCGTTACATTTATTGTTGGCTATTACTGCTTAAAGCTTTTGAATTGTAAATAATCACGAAATGGAGGACAATCAGAGAAGAACATCTGATGATGCTACTTTCAAGCCGAAAGTAATTCTTTATGTTGAAAAAAAAATGTTAATAGAAAGACAGAAAGAGAGTTCAATGTAGCTGAGAGCAACTTTGCAACAGAAATTGACATTATTTGTAACTAAAGCTAGTAGGAAGAAATTCACTGTCCTCACAAAGGAAGACATTCTGACATTCAAGAAAAAGTTTTGGAGTTCGTACTTGAAAGAAAGAAGAACGGATAATCTTTGACAGGCGACACTACAAGAAATAACTTTTTCTTCTTTGACCTACACAAAACTTTCGCCCACCTATGGTGCCTCAGTAGTAAAAACGAGCATTAAACACTAATCAACCAGGCTTTCGAAATTTTAACCCATGAAATTCTTTATGCTAAACTGGAGAAAATTGGCATAAGGGGACATGCTCTCAAGTAGGTTAAGTCATATTTATATGGAAGACAACCCCTGGTAGAGGTTATATATATGTATAGAGAGAAAATTAATTAACATCAATCAAACAATAAAGAAGTGAAACTTGAAGTACTGCAAGGCTCACTACTAGGTCCAGTGCTGCTTTTACTTTTTATGAATGACTTGAAAAGAAACTTTTCCACCCAAACTATCATTCAATAAGCTGATGATACAAGCATTGTCATGGTATGCATGGGATGTGAGAGCCTTCAACCACTTATAGAGAAAGCTTTATCAGAAACAGGTGATTGGTTTGCATATAACTAACTAAAAGTAACACAGAAAAGACATTCGCAGTGAATTTTCACCCCAAGCAAAACAAGGAAACGCCAAAACCTACAATTATTTTTAATGATAACCACATTGAACCTGCAAGTAATATTAAATTCCTTTGAATCATAATGGCAAGCGATCTAAGATGAAATAGACATCTGAAACTGTAATAAAAAACTTATCTGTTCAGGAATTTAGCAAACAATGCATATCTTTGAAGTATTTAATTTGCTTAAATTTACACCCGAATGAAGTATGGCATCTTGCTTTGGGATAACTCTCTCTCTTCCAAAAAATTATATGTAATACATAAAAATAATAAGAATAATAGCTGGTCTTCCTGCTAACACATTTTCTCTAAACTCCAAAGAGTATTTTATCAACGAGCTAATTCCGAATCTAACATCAGCTGTGAGAATACGAATATGAGAAGAAAGAAAGGATTATTTACTCGAGCCTGCAACGCTCCACTCCGATACATCAGTCAATTTTACAGTTAATTTTACGATGTCATTCATAAGAACAGTTGGGTTTTCTTGCATCAATTTATCGGAAATGTTCAACACTATTCTTTCTTTACCACTAGTTAGTAATTTACCTTTAGAATGCTCCTGTATTTAATGCTCATTATCACATGCTGTTTTAACCACACTAGCACAGGCTACCATTTTATCAACATGAAAACAGTTGATGGTTGTAAACAGAATTGTTGGTTTTATTACATCCATGCAGCGCTTGTTTAAAAACAAAATGCAAACGTTTTCGTGCTAAACTATACGTTTTCACAGGTTGTGCAAGAAAATAAATGTAACTACATATAACTAAAATATTCCCGGCGGTATGCTCTGTGGCCTATGGTCTTTAAAATCACTGATCGGAAAATGACGCAATTTGTTTACATCAAGTTTGGTTCTAAGGACGCACGCACTTTAGTAAAACTTCGTGTGAATTTGTGAAATAGTAGGTATATTTATTTCGTTTTGTTTGTGCCCAGTATATGTTAATTTTTGCATGTTTACCCCATCTCCATGTGGTTTTACTGCTATGACTTCTTTGAATGATTTATAATCCCCATTCCCTAAATAGTTTATATATCTAACATTGTAAGCAGAAAAAGAATTCTCAAACATGTGCTTTGCTCCTTGTCCCTCCAACCCTCCACTTAGGCTCATTTTGCTTTGCAGCTTGTTTCGTGTTGCTCTTTACTTTTATTTTTACATAGACGTTTTTTGTTGTAATGAATAGTACTTAAAAATGGAATTTTTCTTTTACATGCGGCCAGAAATATAAATTAATTTAAAACAACAATTACGACAAAATAGCCCTGTAATGATCAATTTCAATAATAACAACGCCGGCCGTGAAAGCCTAAAAATGATAAATGTCTTCAGCAACAATCTTGATTTTCAACAATTTAAATAAAATCAACAATGAAATTGCAATACTGCTATAAAAGTCAAAACGACTGGTTGAAAAGTAAGCCCTTTAACCTAAACTTTCAACTATAGCTGATATTTCTGATGAACTTCGTAAAAAATATAAGTTTTGGAATACAGGTGTAGCTTTACATCTCACCAATTCTTAAAACGGTGCAAAGATTTGGTGCTACTCACCAGAACCGTCCTGCCTGACTGAGGTTTTTTCCAAGTTTTCCTCAGTCCTCATAAATGGCAAATGCCGGGGAGGTACGCTAAACTTAGGTCTGGAAAGCTTCTTTCCTTTAAAAAAATCCTTTCCCAATTCATCATTTCCTGCCATGTATCATCACTGTCTACCCCCTGTGATGCCTCAATAGTAAAAACGGTCGTTAAACACTATTTAAAAAAACTTAAAATAACTGTTTCAGCTGAACACGCGAAAGTTAGTAATTTTGGACATAATGATTTGATCAAAACATGGGTTGCATTTTATATTCGAATTAAAGGTTTCGATGTAAGTTTTTATTTTATGGTTGTAGTTATATCTGTTAACAAAGAACAACAACTGGAATGAAATGTAAATCAGAAGTGCGGCGCAGTATGTGGTCCTTTGTTTTCGCAGCCAAAAACGAGGAATTAATTCCAGAACAAGATGCGAGTTTTGCCTTGGACACAATGTATGTTTCATGGCTACTGATCACTATGCGAAGGCTAACTGTGAACCAGTCAAGCATATAATGAGATCAAACCTCCTGGCTTAATGGGTCACTCATTTGTTTTCCCTACTATCTAGGTCTTGCGGTTTAACATACTGTGGTAATTAGCTTGTAGCAGTTCTCTTTCAGAAAATATGGACATACTTAATATCACATCTTGAGTCTGGTATGCCTTTTAGGAAGCACAGTGGAACACGTAGTCACGAATGCTCGTGTTCAGATCGAAATATCTCATAAAGCATTGAAGAGTAATGTATGGAGATTGATGTAATGTTACATTTCTTTCCTATAATGTACGTTTTGAAAATATATTTTGTTGAGAAACGTTTAAAACTAATGTAGTAAAAACAGAGACATTTTATGTGCCCTTTTCATAGATACTGCTCTGTAAACCATTGAAAATTTCATGCGTTTAAAAAATGAATAATATGTAAGAGCAGGACAGTAGATATTTTATACACAGGCAATTAACATGTAAAATAAGCAACACGTACAGTTTTATACACAAAGTGGTCACATGACCTCTGTACGACGGCCATGACAGAACACGAAATGTCAAGGAAATTTGAACGAAGAATAATAAGGGAAATTTATGGTTCGATAAAGGAACAGGATAATTGGTTAGGTATAACAACAAAATTAACCAATTAATAAAAGGGAAAGATATAGTTAGACTCGTGAAAGCAAGAAGGCTGCAATGACTTGATCATCTATGACGTATGGAAGAAAGTAGTATACCAAGAGAGTGTTGAATGCAACAAAAGGAGGAGAGGGAAGCCTAGGTTAAGGTGGCTCGACAAGATTATAAAGATAACAAGATGGAGCGGGAAAGCAACAGATAGGGTAAAACAGAAGCTGGTTGTGAAGGAGGCCAAGGCTCATGGCTGTAGCGCCGATGATGATGATGACAAGGTGTTAAAAACTTTGAAATATCTGCATTTGAGTGTAAGAGTCCAGTTAAGAAGAAGAGGGGAGGTGGAATATAAAGACGATTATGAAAACAGGTAGACTGAGTGAAAAAGACGACAATTGATGGTGAGATAGTGGAATAACAAGTAGGGCAGCATGTGATTGTGTACAAATATACTGACTGCAGATATCAAGAAAAAGTATTTTATTTGTGGGCATCTTTAACATCTCAGGTCATCAGCGTCCCATTCAATCCAGGGCGTGAAACGGCCGATAAATTTTGCTCAGAGGCCTCTTTTCTCAGTCTTGAGGTTATGAGAATTACTTTGCATGCTATTTTTGGTTTGTTTGTTTGTTTTTTTTTTTCAATATTTGGTTAAGAGGAAGGGACATTACACAAAATAGTTAAAAGACGTTTGCAAGATATAGATAAACAAAATATTTTGTCTCAATGCGTAGAAAAAGTATCGCTTAACCGGCAGGCTCAAATACATCCGGGGTGGGGAAGAGGACATTATTTAGATAGCTGTAGTAGGAAAGAAAGAAGTGGTCTCGCATGGTTTAAATCAGGGGCTTGGAAAGGAAACAAAACGGTCAATGCTCTCGGGGAAAGAATTTGCAGAAAGCGATACCTGGAGGCATATTTCGCAGAATGCAGGTAGATTTTAAGAAATAAACATTTATCACCGCAATTTCTGAATTCCATCAGAAGTTTGAATATTTGCCGGGAAGTGTTTGTTGGTGCATGCGAGATACACAATTTAGGAATCTTTCTAGAGAAGACCCGATAAAGGAGGTTGATAGCCATAATGAGGAGGGGGGAGTTAGAGAGGGGGTGTGAGTAAATGGAAGGGGGGCTCAAGAGTAAGGACTCCATTCATGTTAATGAATTTGTATACCGAAGTATTTGTATTTTTGTATGTATGCGTGTAGATTTGTATGTATGTATGTACGAATGTATGTATGTTTGTATATATATGTGTATGCATGCTGTGTATAGCCCTCTTGATTTCTATAAGGACGACATCAGCATGTATTTATTTGAATGTATTTTCTAAAACGTCCATTACTACTACTACTACTACTACTACTACTACTACTACTACTACTACTACTACTACTACTACTACTACTACTACTACTACTACTACCACCACCACTACCACCACCACCACCACCACCACTACAACCACTTACCACCACCACCACCACCACCACCACCACCACTACAACCACTTAGCACTACTACTATAGAGGATTTTCCTCATTTATTTCACTTTTCAAAAAAACCTACCCTGATTACTTCAACTGCAAGTTGATTTTAACTGGTTTCAAAAGGCTAATGAACATTTCAACCGAACTATGGAAATAAAATCAGTAAATACACGAAATGGCGAGAAACGAGTGGGCTCTACATTTTTGACTGATTTGTCATGCGCTGCATAAAGTAAACCTGAGATGTAAGGCTATACATTTCATTTTCTCAAGATACTTATAACACTCTGGCAGGCTATGCCCGCAATATTTTATTGCTTTATCTCAGCTAAGTCTGCCAGATTGTCCACAACACTTTCTCACATAACCCGGCTCAAGGCTCAAGGGTTCACGTGTCGGTAAAACCCAGATCATAGGCGCCATCTCCCTTCAGTGATGGAGAAATATATTCCTAAAGGAGCGTCAAAAAACGTTCAGCCTCTTGAACGCTATAGAAATATTTATTCAAAGCACGTAAGAGGCGCATTCAAAAAGTTTCGTTAGTACGCTCTCCCAAGCCCCAAGCTATGAACTGTGTTGGACCGCTTAACCTTGCAATTCTTCGAAGTACTCTCCATCTCTTTCCAAACAGTTGTAGGCTTACAACCACTGATGACAGGAGCAGCGGTAATCCATCTGAGGTGTTGTCAACAAGGCTGAAATTGTACCTTAGAGAGGGTCCTACGAAGTTGTTAAATAATGTGTCTACCTAAGTATGAAATAAAAGACTTACTTTTCAATACAGTTTCCTGATAAACATTTTAAGTCATTAGAAAAGAATTCTTTTGGTTGGTCCGAAAATCACGAATTTACAACCACCGTGACATTTTCATCAATTGAAAACCGCTGTCAATGGTAGGGTGCATGATTCAGGTACTGAAACCCGCAGCCTTCAAGTGCGCAGTCGTGAAATAGCAGGAACCTCAAACCCATCTTGCACTGACTTTGGACATACCCAAAATGTCACTAATTATACTCCAAATTGTTCCAACTGAAATGCTATTCCTCTGCTACTTGGGAAACCCCAATTCGTCTGTCTCATTAACGCTCTATACTGCACTTTTTGCAAATTGCGGAATGCTAAGGGTATTGGTGCCTCTAGTGAGATAATGCTGGATACGAGCAGTTGAAGTACTGGCTACGAATTGTTCACTCAGACCAGACACTGATTAAGGCGATCTGCTACCGGGAGCAGCTGAGTATGTGGAAAAGTAAGATCTGGGTTTCAAAATAACAGGAGTCTGGAAAATATAGGAATGGAGAACACTTGGATCGCAGAGCTGGAAACAGGAGTGAGGTTTGGAGAAAAACGGGGCCAAACTCAGCAATCAGATGCCCGCTTGGTTTAGTTTAGGCGCGTGGCGGACGACTAAAGTAACGGACAGAGAAGATACAAGAATCTGCCCTATATGTGCGGAGAAACAATCGTGGGGGCATATTCTGGCATACTGCAAGGGCACGAAAGAATGGAGAAAGAGATACCTTCCAGCCTCGTTTGTTAATGGAGAGAGCAGTGGCAGTGCTGGGCTTTTGGTGGCAGATAGGGAGGGGTAGGAGGGATTACATAAATTTTTAAATAAAGTGTGACATCTCAGATCGAAAGAGACATACAACCGGAAAGGGGGATCGGGGAACATGAGTCACACATTTTTTGTACATATATTTGAGGGAGTGTAAGCTATTTACTTTTCTGCTATATTATGTATTTAAAATCCTATTTTATATTTTCTTTTTCGTTATTTGATTCAGTATATATATATATATCATTATATATATGTATATATATATACTGAATCAAATAACGAAAAAGAAAATATATATATATATTGTTTGTCTCATAATAGTTAAACATCCGTTTGAGCAATTTCATGTATTTTCTCGTGTATTGGGGAAGCACAGGACCCGTGCGAAATGGATAAGTTAGTTTGTAAAATATGTTTTGTAAATAAAACACTACTGCTACCACTACTGGCACTACCCTACTACTACTATTACTACTACTACTATTACTACTACTACAACTACTACTACTATTACTACTACTACTACTACTACTACCACCATCACTTCTACTACTATTACTACTACTACTACTATTACTTCTACTACTATTATTACTACTACTATTACTACTACTACTATTACTACTACTACTCTTACTACTATTACTACTACTATTACTACTACTACTACTATTACTACTACTACTACTACTACTACTACTACTACTACTACTACTTTTATTACTACTACTGTTACTGCAGCTGCTGCACTTTTTGGTCACAGTCAAAGACTTAATGACTTTGTACGTTTAAAGTTATCCCTTAAACACAATCCGTATTTTCTCTACTGTGATTCTCATTTTAGATTGCCCACAGCAGCAAGCATCTATATTAATGCACTTTTAATAAACGAGGTACGTACAAAATTATTAGAATTTCAAAATTCTGTGTCAAAGAAGGGTCGTAGCAAAAAGCGATTGGTAGCTCTGACCTTGACTAGGCGCCTCCCATTCGCCACGCAATGATCTCTTATTTCAGTCGAGTTGAACGCTACTTACTTTCCAACATTGTTGTGAATGTTCTGTGAGGCGCTATCATGAGTAGGGCATTATCATTAAATTTTGCTTGAAACTTCATAATTCCTCTTGAGATGAAAGAATATATAGAGATAAATCGTTTAAGGCGGACTCGGTGCTTTCAGCGGACATCAACTGATGAGATTCATCCGTGAAAATGGACGCCTGCCTCTTCTAAAACTTGCCGAAGCGCGTAACATATCTCTGGGATTGGATCATGAAATGCTGACAGTAAAACTTGGCTACTTTGTTGCAGCAAAGTTTGTCCCTCGGCTGTTGATACAAGAATAGAAGGACAACCGTGTCGCGATCTTGCAGGAGGACTTGCATCGTGTTATTGAGGATGCAACTTTTATGAGAAATAGTCATGTAGGACTGGCAGACATGTTGGGCCCAGTGATAACAACTCATTTCGAAAAATATCCTACCAAACTTGACCCTGCCTTGCATATCATAAATAAAAAAATAATTCTGTCTACATTTGTTGATTCGAGTATTATTTATTATTCAGTGTGTTTAATATCTAATAAAATTTGAAATTACTTTTTATAATAATTTAATATTATAGGTACACAGATTTATTTGTCCAAATTTTACCACCACGGGTGGCTGAGGTCGTTAAGGCGCAGGGTCATGAGCGGGAGGTATGGGGTTCGAATCCCACAAGGACCGTCCTCCCTGACTGAGGTTTCTTCCAGGTTTTCCTCAGTCCTCATAAATGACAAATGCCGGAGAGGCACTCTAAACTTTTCCTTCCCCCCAAAAAAATCCTTTCCCAATATATGATTTCATCTCATGTATCATCAGTATTCACCGCCTGTGGTGCCTCAGTAGCAGAAACGGGCGTTAAACTCCATTTAGAAAAATGTCCAAATTGCTCTGAAAAGACTAGGTAATATTTCAAATAATATTCCTTCTTATCAAATTACCAGGAAGTCCGGAAGTATATCTGCAGGAAATGACGTCATATTATGGCCGTTGTAATGTTGTCATGTACACCATCGATGATTCATAAACAAGGCACGGTATGCGTCTCCTTGAGATGCACACGATTCATGTGTCATTCACAACACTTCTCATTATAATCTCTTTACACCTCTAGAATTATCACATTCACTTCATAGAAGTAGGAGAGAATGGTGGAAATATGCGAAGTCGCTTGAAAACGTTAAAATAAATAAATAAATAGAAAAAAAATGCAAAGTAAATACATTTAATTTGAAAAGTATCAGTTATATTTCTCAACATAATCTGTCTAAAGGGATTGCCTCAGCGATTGTCCAGACATTTTAATATCGTCTGAAATAGGATTTGTCAAACTCTGCAGTCCTTATTGAGTATTAAAAACATCAATCGTTAATTAAGGCTGTCAGGCTAAACCTACCCAAAACGCTGGTTCATATGAGTAAATTTTTAATGAAGAAATTAAATATTTTATTTGAACTAGTGCGCTGTCTGTGATAGACGTAATAGGTGATCAAGGATACGATGCGATAGAAGGCTCAGTCTGCCTTGCGCAAGCGCAATTGTGATTTTCCAAGTAACTGTCAGAGAAAGGTGATGGGGGTCTTACTCTGTAGGCTAGTCCCCAGCAGAGTTAATTATGTCTGCCCTCTTTGAGCTCGCCAGAAAATCCGAGATGGAGACGATATCAGTTTAAAATAATTTCGATATTTTTGGTTTTATTGTAGCAATGTAAAATGATGTAATATAATTTGCTTTAACAGTAAATACACTTACTATGACTTATTATTTTACAACACTTTTTGAACTTTCTCAACAATATTTTATTTTACACGAAAGCGCGCACTGTTGACAGGTTGGTAGCTCTTTGTTTACAACTGAAGGGTTGGCGAGAAGAAAGATGAGGGTCCAAATAACAAACTTTGCTACAGTATGTATGCATAATGTCATTATTTTTAATTAATTTTATTATACCTTAATACGTTGTCATGTAATAGAGCGAGGAAAAGAGTTGTAACATTGAAAATAATAATTTTTAAAATTAGTAAACATCATCACTGATCATGAAAATGTGTAAACAAAACTTGAACATTGTCTTATAATCGCTATAATGCAACATAATCCTAACCGCCTCCATGGTCTAATGGTTAGCATTACTGACTGCTGGCCGAAGGCCCGGGTTCGATCCCCGGTACCTTCTTGAGAAATTTTCTAAGTCAGGAAGTGCTGGAACGGGATCCACCCAGCCTCGTGAGGACAAGCTGTGTTCTTCGATCACGAAAACTTAGTGTAAGGTTACCGGTGCCGGTAAACTGATCACATGCCCCCCCCCCCTGTAATACTGCCTCTATCAATGAAGTCGTAAGACGGAGGTAGCGGATGCAGAGGTTGTCTTGGTAGGCCAAGCCACACCCCGGGCTGTAAAGCCAAATGACAAGAAGATAATGCAAGTCCATTGTTGCAACTGCGGCTTTTGTTCATGAGGTATTCCTCTTGTAGCTGATAGCCTTTGGATGGCAACATGACTTACGTGTAGAATAAAAATGAAAGTTGGTAGCTTTTTCATAATAGATTTCTGACGTATTGTAGTCTAATTACCTATCACATAATACAATTACTATTTCATAGAACCTTTGGCTTTTATAAAATTCTTTAGTTTCTGCAGGTCCTTAAACTTTTCTCTGCTGTATAAACTCACCAGCTCCCAATGCAGAAATATCTTGTACTCTGCACGTCCTGGTACAGGCAACAACAGTGAGGCGTATTCGTCTATGCTGCAGCCTATCCCATTCTTGTCAAAACGCTGAATTCGCTTTTGTAGGCTCCCGTCTATTTTCTAGAGTAGAAATTTATTTAGTGAGAAAGCAAATTCCACATATTCAAACTTTTATATGATATTCGAAAAAAAATCCTAAATATGGAAGTAAAGCCGTGGGATGCTGTACCTTTACTGCACGAAAAAGAACCTCAAGCCTGAAAGAAGAGGCCTCTGAGCAAAATTCTTCGGCCGTTTCACGACCTGAATTGAATGGAACGCTGATGACCTGAGATGTTAAAGAGCGTCCTTAAATAAACCAAATCAACAAAGTTACACGCACGCTTGATTCACTCAAATTGTGTCCCCCCCATTCATTTCTCTGTTATCAGCCTTTTCAGACCCGAACTGTCTCACTTTCATCAGAAATTTACCCATTCTCTCCTGCTCTTCCTGCCTGTCAGCAGGGTCCAGCATGTCTATCTCCGTCTATTCATCCAGTAAAGGAGGGTGGTAGATACCTTTCCCTGCATTTATCCGTGCCTTTACATTCAGCCAGTATATGTATCCATGAAACCCTCTTCTCACAAACTCTGAACCCTTTTTCGTCTAGTCTCAGCCACCTAGCGGGGGTCTACTCTTTGTTTTGATGTACTGCTCTCTCCTTCATTTATCCCTGATTACGCCTCTAGAGATATCATCTCCCAGCACTGAGCTGTTGTCTGCTGCCTATCCATATTTCTCAAGCGGTTCTTGACCTTCCTCTATACACTCCGTCTGCTCCCTTGACCTGTTATTCAAATGGTGTCCCGCCTGATCGTTTCCAACCTCTTTCTTAATTAGGATGCCAATGTCATGTTCCCTCTCCAACCCAGCAGTTTATGATAACACAATGCCTCATTAAAGTTAGGTTATCATGAATAATTCGCTACCAATACTTCACGACGATGATTTTACACTCTATGGTCTCGCTGTTGGCCCCGAATCTTCTCTTAATTCCGCAATACGCTGTGTCCCTATCCAGCCCTAAAATCCCTTTCCAAAAGCGTGTCCTTACTGACTCTAGGTCCGTTTGTTTCCACCCCAAAAGTTCTGTCCTATATGTCGTAGATCTGACTAGTGTCCCACAGACGGTTATCAGTAAACTACCTGGGATTCTGCTATGTTGTTTTCACTCTTGCATTATGCATTGTCATATCAATATGCTTCGTGTATCTTCTGTTCATCGTAAAAGTAATGTCCAGGTACATGGCATTCTAAACGTTGTCTAGCATATGTCTCGCATACGTCCATGTCCCCACCCTACTATAAACCGATTCTTTCTTGAAAGTCATTGTTTTCGTCTTATTCACATTAACGGTGAGTAACCAGTCTTCGCAGTAGGTCCAAAGTGTGTCTAGATCCCTCTGTTAATCTCATGATATACAGTAAAGTGCGAGACAAAGGCTAATATCCCCCGCCCCTAATCCACCCAGTTCCGAGTATGTAGTGTGGTCTCTTTCTTCTAAACAGTCGCACGAGATAATGTAGCAATTCTCTAGCATTGTTACTGTCACTTTCGTACATTAAATACTGAGCAGAAACTATGAATACTTTCTGTTTCTCATATTATTAAGAATAGTTGAGGGTGTCTTAATTAATAAATAAAATAAATGAATACCTTATTTACTCTCATTTCCATACCCGATATTAGCTCTAAACATGTACTGAAAGAGATTGCAGAGATGTGACAACATTGTTTTCCTGAGCGCAATCTGAAGCTCATCATTCCTCATGCGTATCATAAATAAATATCTGGATAACTGTAATCACTGAGGCATACACACAAGAGATAAGTCATAAGTTATGGCAACTATTTTTTTTCTCGCGAACAAGAGACAATATGAAAAATCTAAGATACGATTAAACAGTGTATGGGCCGTACTTTCGAATGAAGCCATCAGATGGTGTATGTGAGCAGAGCTGTTGTTGTTGTTGTGGAAAATAGGGGGTTGATAATGTGGAAAAACTAGTACTTGTATTATAGCATTAAGATAGATAGTATTTATAAGTAACGGTTGGAGAACTTACATGGGGAAAATCGTACATCCGTGCATGCGAAGAAGTGCAAAGCACAGTGTTGTTTTTTGTTTTATTTTGGTTTGTTTTATTTGTTTGTTTGTTTGTTTTTTTTTTTTTTTTTACAGGGATTCTGGGGAGTCGATAGCTGGAGCTTGCAGAGAGTGAACTTTGCATCTTTTTGATCCATAATGGCCACCCTTACGACGTACAAATCGAGTACACAACAATTTTACGAAGGGCAAAGTTTAGAAATGTTCGTATCTGCATAGAATACCTCTGTCCATTATTTCCTTGTTTTCACTTCATTTTGAGTAGAGAGGTTAGTTACATAAATAGATTTAATGCGGACTTGCTCTCATTATGCGAGTGGCTCTACAGTGGGCCGTGACATTATTATTATTATTATTATTATTATTATTATTATTACTTCCATTATTCTCTGGTACTGTCTCACAGTGAAAGACGTGAGGCTTGGCTATCTAGTGGTAACTATACTTGCCTCGTAGACCCAAGATAGTGGATTCAATTCGGTCAGGGTCGATGGATTTTTTGGGACGTAAAAATTCAAAGTATGGCTTTCTTCGGAAGAGAAGTAAAACCGTGGGTCCCATGTCGTACATTTACGGTACGAAAAAGAACCTCAAGTCTGAAAGAAGAGGCCTCTGAGCAAAATTTATCGGCCGTTTCACGCTCTGGTTTGAATTGGACGTTGAAGACCTGAGACGTGAAAGAGATTCCGTAGATAAATAAAAAATAAAACTACGAAAGACTAAGGCAATCAAGCTGTCAGCGCAACAGTTTAATGTCTTCTTCGTTTTACACACAGTGAGAGTGTGGGTGACGTCGCCGTGATCTGAAATAGTAAGAGCGATAATGGGTTACGTCACTCTTGTTACAAAACAATGGAACAGGGCAGTTTCGTCACTGTGCTCGTCATTACCGAATTCCTCGCCATGTTAGCCAAGTACCGTTCCCTCCAGGGTTTCACTTCACTGCATGTTTAGCTAATAGTTACTGACGCGTTATAAAAGATCTGCAGTTGTAAGCTAAGATCTTCTTCTTTACTTCAGGTAACACTGGTATGCAATGATTCTGGGGTTTCTTCAAAAATATGTCTCATTTACTAAATATGATATGCTCATTCCAAAATTGCTTTTCGTTCTTTCCTACCATGTACCAATTATTTACAATTATAAGTTTTATCCATATGTTTTCAATAACTGTGTATGGCTCTTGTTTGACGCAAAGAAATACTGTGAATTTCAGAATTTTCATTGACAACAATCATACCAATCTAACTTAAAATAATACTTTTCTTCTTTTCATTTAAATCCTTGGAAATTTAGTTCACCCTTTGATTACTTCCACTCTCTTTACTTCTTTTATTGATCAGAAGAAATATTGAAAGAGATGATTTTCAAATAGCGAGATTCACTTTTAGTGAGTGGCAGTTGTATTTCATAGATTTGTTTCTTTTGATGTTATATGTCTCCCAGAAAATGTAAAAATAACCCTGATATATTATGCATATCTGTGGTTGTTAGGAAGATAAGACAGAACATTACAAATTTTGTTAAAAAACATATGTCAATTTTCATATGAAGCTTGGAAACCTGGACAAAAAATGGGTTCCAAAAAAGTATGTCATAACTTACGTAGAACAACTAAGAAAATGCACTAAAGAAAAGAAATCTAGTATGCCCTTTGCAGTTTCAATTTGGCATGAACCTGGAAACCATGTGGATGATGTTATTTTTGTGTATGTAATGTTACAGGCTACAACACAAAAGCATGAAAGAAATCAAATATTAGCAATAAAACCCATCTCAATGGTCCTGAACTTCCTGTGCCCTCTCCATCAGAAATAGGTGGAAAGAAATCATCATCAGATTCTGAAACGGATTCTCAAGACGGTTGTTGTGATTTCGATACAGTCCAAGAACGGGCTGTTTAACAAACTCAAAAGTTCACACAAACAGAACGTAATGCTTTTAATGGGGACTTAAATCTTAGGCTAAAATATTGGGATCCAAGCTATAAATAAATTGAAAAAAATCCTGCCTATGGGAATGCCATTTTCTTGGTACAAGGCACCGTTCCGAATTTGTTCCACATTTCTCTCTGAAAGAAAATAGTACATATTATCATGAGATTCCTCGTTTAGTGAACGCTTTGAGAGCTGCAGAATACATTCCACATGATTGGAGACTTTTACAGACTCCTCTGAAAGTTGTATTAGTATAACGGAAACAAATATGCATCAATTCCACTTGCCCATTCAGTTCACCCCAGTGAAATATATCACAACTTATAATTACTTCTAGAAAAAGTCAGATATGAAAAACACAAGTGACAGGTGTGTGCAGATTTAAAAATCATGGGCATGTCGCTAGGGTATACTAAAATGCCATGTTTCATGTGTGATTGAGACAGTAGAGCCAGATCTGATCACTGGACAAGAAAACGTTTGGGAACAGGGAGACAATCTCGTGCAGGAATGAAAAATGTAACTCGCGAGAGTCTTGTGAATCCGAAAATTGTTCTATTACCTCCCCTACATATAAATTAGACTTAATGAAGCAATTCGTGAAGACTTTAAACAAGGACAGCAACTGCTACAAACACATCTGGAATATCTGATGCTGAAGTTAAAGAGGGTATATTTGTGAGACCACAGATTGGGAAGTTGACTTATGATACTTATTTGAAGAAACAATGACAGATATTGAAGAACAGGCTTGGGTTGGTTTTGAAAGTGTCATCAAAAACTTCCCACGAAATTACAGGATCCAAATTACAAAAATGCTGTAGAAGATACGCTTGAGAAATTTGACAATATGAGTGTCAAACTACATTTTCTACACTTTCATTTGGACTTTTTGCCTGAAAATCTCGGTTGTTTGAGCGAGGAGCAGGGTGAAAGATTTCACCAGACATTAATTACTAGGGAAAGTGGAATGATAGCAGACCATTACTGGTCAATAAACAGACTAATCAACTTTTTTTTTATAAAAAGAAATCTAAAAAGCGTTCGTTTCAAGATAGCAGATAAAATACTGAGCCAATGTTTAAATATAGATAATTAATTAACAATTTAATTATGCTGAAGAGTGTTGCAGATATATTAACTCACATTTAATAATATAACAAATTTAATATAAACAAGCGTAAAAAAGCGTTTTATTATTTCTTATACTGTGGAAAACTAGTACGTGATAGAGGATCATATTTACATTCGGTATAGTCGAATTGGGCGTATTCACATATTAGAATAGAAACCCCAGGGTAAAAGTTAAACTTTTCATATCGTGTTGTTGTTTCGCCTCAATCTAAGACCAACTCCGTAGTCTTGTGGTCAACGTTTCTATATGAAAACCTGAGTCTTTTCTTACCCTGAAAAGGGGAATGTGAGCGTTGTCTACTCTGAGCTCATTTACACTCTCATTTCATCAGTGGTGAAGGATGACTTTTTGTAAAAGGTAGACTGAGACATGGGATGTCGAAATTAATGGAAAATCTACATAATTTATGATAAGTACCATGAAAACGGAACAGTATAAAATTACTTCACGTTCAGAATTAATGCATTCTGATTATCAACAATGTAATTGCTAATTAAATTAAATTACATACAACATTAAAGAAAGTTCGTGTCCACAACTCACCCTTAAATAAGCTAAATCTTCCGTTTCCTTCTCTGTGCATGTACATCAACACTTCCTGATATTTCACTGAACTTTTTACAACTTTTTTCTCTATAATCCTTGTAGAACATGGCGCCGTTCCGCTACACTTGACAATTACCTAGAAACGGAGGGAAAAAGAGTTATAGATACAGTATTACCAACCTTACATACGGACCGCGGTTCCGCGTAACAATTACATGAGCTGTAAGAACAAGGTTTAAAACAATTTAGTCATAATAAATGGTATTTACTGTTAAAATAAAACAATTAACATTATACCATACTGCTACAATACTAATAAAAATTGTGAAATGCAGTATGCTTCAAAACAAACGACACTGAAACATTAGTTAATGCCTTTGATACAAAACGTGTTCAAACTGTGTACCTTCACATGTCACACATTGTTCATAACGCTTCTGAAGATTATTGAACATTGTGATGAACAAAGATTGCTGTAAGGAGGGAAAAAAAAAAAAAAAAAAACGACGTTATCTTCTTGCGTAGTTGGGAATTATTTGTAAATGAGTCGTCTGAGTCGTCTGTCTTGAAAACCGATTCTTTCAACCTGCGGATATGTAGACATCAGAGGCGTTGAGATCGGGGATACGGGAATGGAGTTCCACGAGAAATTAGGCGATCTCCAAAGTGTCGTTGCAGAAGGGCAAGCGACACCCCGCGGTGTGGGCTGTTGCAAGACCGAGTACATAAACCGAATATATACAGCCGGTCGTAGCTGTAGCTCCATCTTGCTGCATCATTTGTCGTTGCAGCGACACTTTTCTGGCATGACAAAAATGGAGCAAATGGGGTAATAACGAGTTCTCTGTAGCGCTTCTGTTTACCGTTTGCGGATTCTAGAGTGAAGCATTCTCGTTGAAAAGGGCTCAATATCCCATGACCGGACACGGTGCATGGATAAACTTCGGAAGTGGAAAGAAACAGATTTAAGTTTTTGGCTATAGGATTCAGTTAGTAAGTCAAGTACAAAGGAATGGCTGACACAGTATAACTCAGGTAAACATTAAAGTTTAAGTGATTGATCACGTGAATTAGAAAGTAACAAATAAAGCTGAAAGCAACTAAATGAGTGAAAAATGTTGAGATGTTTGCATCAGTATAAACAAGGCCAACTCATTCTCAGTGATTGGAATAGTACTCAGATTTGCATTTAGAACGTTGACTTGTGTAGATATCATAAGTGATGGTCAAAGAATAGGTAAACAGCTCAAGTTTTGTTGCGTTTTATTGCGAAGGAACAAACAAGGAACCATCATTAAGAAAACAAGAGATGATTCACGGAAAAGGGAAAGTCAAGGATAGAGATTTTGTAGAAGAAGTCCATTCATCTCCAAGGATACGAGTTTTGGTACAGGCAACATTGAAATGTTATAGAAACGTTCTTTCTGAAGTGAGTAGCAGTTTCATATTTGCGAAGATATAACATATCCGTACAGCGTTATTTTCAATTATAACACTAAAAGCCATGAATTACAACTTTTGCCACCACCAAACGTTCAACACTGTTTTACGGAGTTATTTCCGTCTTACTGCTTCAGAACAATGTAACGAATCATGTTCAAGAAGGTAGTCCGTGCATGTTTACACTTATAACAAGGTGTTTCAGATCAATTATTTCTAAATTTCTGTCGTGTCCGAAAATGCTTCCTTTTGCAAATATGTTACAGATATGAAAGAAATTATTTGAAAAAATTTTCAACATGATTATTATATTATATTTAGTTACTGTCAACAGTTATGCAGTAATGATTTATATATTATTATTAATAATTCTAAGAACGTTTGTAAATTACGACTGGCAAAGTAGACACAAAGTGTAACCTCGCCCTCGAACGACGAGGTCTTCGAAATATCTGCGTACGAGTGTAAACAAGAGCAAGTAGAATGCTAGTAATTAACTGTTCTTCTGTGTTGATAGGGTTCCATAAACGACTGTTTTAATGAGCCCGACAGGAAATACATTTTAGGGGGTACTGTTTAAATTACCTACCAATATGTCAAAGGACATTTTAGTTGGAGTAAGCTACTTTTGCGATGTTTCTTCTCCGCATGCAGATTCCTGCCAGATCAGTCAGGGTTGCTCGTAAGGCAGGATTAAATGCTGAACTAGTAGTCCAACATTTTTGGAAACAAGAGTCTAGCAATTCTTTAAATCAGAGCGTCGGTCCTGGTGGTGTAGTGATAACCATACTTGCCTCCTAAACCCAAAATCGGTACAAACCCGGCCAGGATCGATGTAAAAATCGTAAGTATGGCTTTCTTCCAATGGAAAGTAAAGTCGTGGGTCCCGTGTCGTATATTTACAGCACGTAAAAGAACCTCAAGCCTGAAAGAAGAGGCCTCTGAGCAAAATTTATCGACCGTTTCACGTCCTGATTTGAATGGGACGCTTATGACCTGAGATATTAAAGAGCGTCGGTAAATAAACCAAATCAAACAACAGATGTTGTTCATTAATCTAAACGCCTTTCGCTTACAGTATTAGGAACTGAAACAGAATCTATAATTCTGCATCAAACTACAAAGTGCTAGTGGTGTTAGTATATTCGCTGAAGACCTGAACGTACTTTGTTTATTATTAAGATGCAAATGTTAACACAAGTTGCACGAGTTATCTCTGTTTCAGGAGGTCAGTTTCCGTATTCATTCAACAGCCACTCTTTCATTTCGACCACACTGTAAGCTTAGTGTGAACTTTCCAATTTAAGGGCAAGTTGCGAAATCACAGCAAATTTTGCAGCTGCTATCCACAGTTTCCAAAAAGCACAAACAATGAACAAAGGGAATAAAATACATTTTTTAAAATTCAAATTATAATTATAGTAGCTCTGGCCAACTATGAGCTTTCTTGTAACTAACATATAACTTCCATTTTTAATAAATATGAAAAGAAGTGTTTTAAACTCTGTACTTTTTTGCTGGCCCAGCGTATCGGCCAGTACCAACCGAACCACAGCACTGCTCCCAGACACAACAGAATGTTTAGTTCAATCTTTCATTACAATAAGTACAGCAAATGATTTATACATTTCTCACAATTGAGATTGACAGAACTGTTCTTGATGCCCTAACATGTTATGACTCTCTGGTCTTTGACATAAATTAGAATGCAATTTCACCTCCTCTTTTTCTCTCTTCATCATTTTCCCCTTACTCTCCTAAATATTCACCCTTATTTCTACTTCTTTCCCACCCTCTGACTGTCAACCTTTTTACTGATATAATATTAATTTCCATTTTATTCCAATTTGAGTCCCATATACCGAATGCTTATAATTGCAGCAACACCGGGATATTTTAATCTGGCTAGACCAGAGGTCTTAGACATGGAGCGGTATGCACTTAATGAAAACAAAGACAGAGGTTATCAAATATGCAAGACTTGGAATCCGTTATTGGTCAACAAACAACGTCTGCGCTACAACTTTCCTGCTCCCTCCCACTTCTAACGGTTCTGTACCTCTGCCACTCCAGACACTTTCAGTCCATTGATGATGCCGACCGTAGCGTTTGCGAAAGCTCTGGTTTCTAAATTAATTTAAACCAACAACCACAGGAAAATAATTCGATAATGATAAATTTCAATAATAAGGCCGGTCGTGAAAGTCTAAAAAAATAATTTAAAATAGGAAAATATTGGAGATTTTTTCATTAAAAAATTAGACATAGGACTGTAATATTTCACCAAAAAGTCTGTCTATATCTTGCATCAGTAAAAATAATATTAATTATTACAAATTGATGCCAATTATTGTAATTTTTCATTCGATTTTACATGGAGCGCTCTAATGGAATTAAAAAAAAAAAGCATTTTAATTGTAATCAGTTCTAAAAAGGTGTAACACTGAAAGAAAAATATTTACATACAAGTTACAAAATAGCGAATCTGGTTACAGTGCAAAGCAAGGAATTGAGCACCTCCAAGGTATCAGATATTTCATTACGTATTCGTGCAAAAACGAAACTAGCTGCGTGCTTCATCCTCTACATGCTCGACAGGAAGTCATAAATCCAAAGGCACGTGGAGGACAGGGCATCTGCATTCTTTTGTAGTGTTTAACGACCTAGAGTCCCAGATACTGGGAATTCAACATCGATATGAACCACCCAGGTGCTTATTCACTAGACAGGCAGGTGATAAATAAAATAAGAACATTTGCTTTAAATGCTTAAACATTTTAGTGCATATAAATGCATAATTTCACGTCAGGGCCTATTCTTAGTACCGTTCTTAAAACATGCATTACTCACATATAAAGCTGCAAGTGCTGAGTTAACACATATAGGGAGGCGTTCGGAATTTATTTAAAATTGTAGTTTTTGTATCTTATTTAATATGGAACTTGGTTCGATGCGCATAGGGTCTCCCCATCAACATCATTGCACCTTTGTCATCTCTGGTAACTCCATTATGACGTTAGGCAGTACTTGTACACTGCTACCTGAATTACAATTACAATTACCGCAGCAATGCCACCTTTGCGGTTCTAGTGTTGCTGAGGTGGGGCCGCGCATTGTCACGCTAGAGGAACACTCCTGTCGTTCATTGCTGAGTCCTGCGTCAGGGCCGTGTAAGGATTTCGTACTACCCCTTGCTGTTGACAATAATTCCTTGAGGAAGCCAGTATGGCTGAAGTGCGGATCAGCACGAAATTTCTTGCGCCGGGGAATCCCTAGACTTTCCATTGCATGGTCTTATATCACTATACCAGCTTCTCAAAAAATTCCGGCATCTTTATTATGCATTCTCAGTAGCCGACGAAAGACTTGAACCTTTTTGTCCTTCAAGTCTTGTGAAATCCAATGTACGCACCCTTTTTCATATTCAAATCGTCGCGAATAATGATGTGCAGGGTTGCGCGGCCGAGGCCTGTCTGACATTCCAGTTCTGCGCCTACCAGACACAACCTCTACGTTCCTGGGAGACAGCGATCTTGATGGATGACCAATATTCACATTCTTGTGTGCAGATTCCCTGCAGCTGAAGAGCTCATTACCCAATTGTAAACGCCTTCTGTGCTGGAGCTTCTTGACCACATACCGCAGTTAAATGTCCGTTAGTTTCTGATGTTTTGTTGCCTTCGTTCAAACATCATGCAGTTCATCTTTGTCCACGATAGTCGTCTTCCATCTTGTTCACTCTTTTACACCTCGAAAACAAACGAACACTGTTCTTTCACAACACACTTCGCTTATAACCGCCATATAGCGGTTGCATGATGTAGTAGTATCGCCTAATGGATGTGCCGTAGAATGTACGGTATTCGTAAAACATTTCCTAACGCCCAAACATATACTGATCCATAATTCATTTTACGATTTGATACAGGACAAAACACTCCATTCGTAATAACTGAGCTGAACTAAATCAATAACAGAAGCTAGCACGATCTTGTTGCAGACAACGGCACACACTATGGGAGCAATACCACAAGTTGGTTCATAGTTCACTGTGCATATAAGAAATACTCATATAAACAATTTTTAAAATATGATCCTGTAACTTAAAACATATAGTGTCGTTAATAATACTTTTATAGAAAATCAGCATAACATTTTACAAATTAGATGATGTAAATGCAATATCAAATGTCTATATCCGCTTTTTTATTCAGTCTTTTGTAATTTCATAGTTCGTTCCTATAAAATTAATTATGGTCAACACAGTACCTTAAAATTCTTGTATTTCTCAAAAAGATAATAAAAATATTTGAACAAATTTTTTTAATTTGATCATATTGTTTTAAAAATTATCATTTTGATGATGCTTGCCCTTCAGGCTCTGTAGGAGGCCATGGTTGGTCACATTTGTCAATACATAACTCCACAACTTGTTGATTTTGACAGGTTACAGAGGACAAGTCGGATGATCAAAAGTTAAGTACTCATTTACAATTCAAAGCCAGAACAGATATCAATGAAGTATATGAATTGTAAGCATGGATTTCAATTATTCATGCCTTATGAAACAATTTGAAAGGGCCATGACTTCATCGCTAGTCGTCTTTCTAGGAATACAAATCAGAGCCTGCTCAAAACAATATTGGGTGCACCCTTCTCGTGCACTTACAGAGGGTCACGACATCGGAGCACGGTTTGCCCAAACAAATGCAGGTGACATGTTATGAAAATGTGATTCAGAGAAAATACATCGTCAGCTGTTACACGTTTTAAATTTAAAAAAAAATGTGAAGAAATCAAAATAGAAATCAGAAAATGTTTGAGTCGAACTTTTTATACAAAAAATGCCTTATACCGATATTTAATGAGATGTGAAATACAGAAAACACACCAAAAACAGAAAGAAGAATTAAATTATTTATTAACATGCATAAGAACGGAGACAAAAAAATCAAGGAATCTCGCTTAAGAATGCTGGGTAAAAAGTATGAATGTAATAAAGGCTAAATTACAATTCTTAGAATGAAATAAGGTCCAAGAGGAACCTTGCAGATCATACATCGATGCAAATTTTAATGTTAACCAAATAATGAAAGAATGTCAGAAATTCAATTTACAATACCTTCTATTTTTAGGTTATATAAACACAGGACAGAATAAGTAAAGATAGATTATGGAAAATAATGAAAAATGTCAAGTAATTTAATTAATGCTATCAAATTATTATGCTACAAAACCGAGATAACTACAACGTGCAAAGAAAAAGATAATTTTATGGAAGTATATATACCGAATCCGTCTTCTCTTTTCATCTCATCCTGCGGATTGGGAAGTTATACAACCCCGGCGTTTATCATACTATACTGTAAACACTCCCCAGTGTCGTATTCATTTCGGCCGAATTGGCTGCTATGTGCCTCTCGGCGTATTCTGACTCGTATTGCACTGTGCGTGCGCTTGGTTTTAGCGGTGAAGGTTAAAGTTGAAATACTGGTTCATAAAAATTTACATTTGTATTAGTTTTTTAGCAGAAGAGAGTAATAATTTTTATTCTGTGCTTTTTATTAATGTAAAACCCCTATTTATATATATTTAAATTAAATCAGAAATTACTATACTTGTTTTATTGAACATAAAATATAAATGGGAATAACTTTACACTAATGTGAAATGACAAACATAAGGCATTGAATTATATTTTACTCTTTGTACATGTTCTTGCATACAAAAGAAATACAACATATATAGGATTTTTTCTGGAGCGGGTCATTTGAGAGCATCAGCATTTCCCATCGACTTAAAATGCAGGTTTAGCAGTTACCAATCTGCAGGATGAGACAAGTAAAGGTAGTAAAAATAAATATCGAATCATGAAGATAACGCAATACATGGAAAGAGATTAAACAAGCATCAAGAGGGATAATATATATATATATATATATATATATATATATATATATATGTGTGTGTGTGTGTAAGATTTAAATCTGGTGGTGCACGCGCTTTATGCAAAAGTATAGCTGTCATCTCTCTATCTCTGAGTAGAGCTATGGGCAGATACCGCATCAATAAGTGTTAACTTAAATATTATCTACATATTAAAGGCACTGGACCAGAATGGCATCGTTTTATGTCATATATTTTCATGACTCGCTTAGAGGAGGAATTTCTTAAGTCAGAACCTCTGGTACCGTTATTATGGCTCAAATATATTGATGATACATTCGTGCTTTGAACCCATGGCTCAGAATCTCTGGATCAGTTCCTCACTAATCTTAACTCCAAATTTTCAGTTAAGTACACTTCTTCTGTCTTTGCCAATGCTGTTACGTTCCTACAATAGATATTGATATCTCTTTATGCAATGGATCTTTTCTTAACTCCGTGCACCGTAAACCCACCAAATTTACAACAGTATGATCATTTTGATAGCTATAATCCCCTGGAAACCAAAAGATCTGTTCATTTTTCTCTTTCAATCCGTGGGCACCGTCTTTGTAGCATCTTTTCATCTCCTGACACGTACATTAAAAACCTAACTCAAAAGTTCCCAGGCCAAATACACCGTTCCTGCCTTTTAGAAGCCCGTACCATCTTAGCGCAGAAAAAAAATTCCAATGCATAAAATTCCTACAACTTCCAATAAGAACTTCATTAACCTTGCTACTACTTACGTGTCTATAATTGATAACAAACATATAATCAAAATGAAAAATAACGTAACTATTGGAACAATGTAGATAAAGTAATAAGAACTAGAGAAGCAGAAATAGACAAAACATTTGAATAGCACAAATGTCGCAATATTTCGAACAGCTTGTGCTCATCAAAGACAGACTATATCTCAAGGGTAATAATAGTTCAGGTAGTTCTGACTTCCTCCTCTAAGCGAGTCTTAAACATTGGGACAAAATGGTGCCCAGTGCAATGCCTTTAATTTGTAGACAGTATTTCTAAACAGAAGCTAAGCCCATTGCGAGTGAGAACCAGATAAGGTAGATGACAAATGAAATCTCTTTTGGGGCACGAAGAAGTGCTCGAGAGAGTCCAAGAAATATCTAACGTCTGCTAAGTCTTCATGTGGGGAATGTTAAAAGTGACGTCAAGTCAAATCAAGAACTTTTTAAGCATTCTAAAAAAATGAAAGGAATATTTTATATAGGATAGCATATACATAACAAATGACTATAACCAAAAATTGTCTACGGTTCATTCGGGGAATCGAAACTGGTTACTATCGGGCGGTCTGGATAGTTCATTTTATGCATTTTAGGGAGAAAATATATGGTGGGAGTACGAGGGGGCATTAGGAGTAAGTAGAGTGATATCTTGGGGGGAGGCAAGTCCTTCTGCAGTACCAGAAAGAGCGATAAACGAAGCTATATCTTGATTAAACTTGACTGTAGGGTCGGAAGACAATAGTTCATAATAAGTGACATCATCAAGCTGTCGGTAAGCTTCGGCATTGTAAGAAGAGACGTCCTGTAATATTACTGAGGATTGGCAGGAAGAATAATTATATTAGGATTATTAGATAACATTTTTAGTGCTGGTTTCTCGCGTAAAGTTGTCTTTCGGGATCATCATAACTAAACATTTAAAATCACTTAATCACACTTAAAAACAGACTAAAGGATGACGAGAACGAGTTTGGAGGGGGGGGGGGGCGAAACTTGAGAAGGCAGGAAGTGACATACACCGTAGGCCGAATGATTTAATTTGCCAATAGTAATGCAATCTTTAATTCGGGCAAAATTATACGCCATTAGAAAACTGACTTAAGACGGTTAAATTTAGAAGTCGGGGCAAATGATAATCCTTTATGCAGAACAGAAGATAAATTAAAAGCCACAATATTACTAATAACAGAAGCACAAGGGATACATTTGCTCTTGGGCTGCTGGTATGCTGTAACGGAGTAAAATTTAGATAGACGAGGTAAACTGAGAATAGAACCAAGTCAGATATTGACACTACGCTCAGCGGTGAAAAGATTTTGACGCAGCACATGAATAGGAATACCTGTTTTTATATATTGTAAATATAACCGCGATAGTTTGCGAAGATGAGCCTCCCCCCTTATTTGCCGCGCCGTGGAAGAGGGTAGCGAGCCTGCTTGCCTACTTGTTGACCTTGCTAACTGTCGCAGTCGTAGCCCAGCTGTTGCCGATGTGTGTGGTGTTGCTCGTTTCTTAACTCGACAGTATACACAAGTGTATTTCGTCTCATGTTTTTACAGCGGCACAGCGTGTTTTTAGGTATGATTTATGTGTGTTATCTCAGTGATGAAAGAATTATAAACCCATTTTTTTTTTTTTTTTTGAGTATACAGTTTATTCTGTTACTTATGTGAATACCATGCTAGCCATTTATTTCACAGAATTTACAGACAGGGAGCGTGGTCATGCATTTTTTTCAACAGGATTCTGCCACTGCTCACAATTCACAACGTGTTTCCACAAGACAGAGTTATTAGTAGAGTTTGTGGATCCATCGATCCCCCTGTTTAACAGCCTGCGACTATTATCCCTGGGATAAATTATAGGGGAAAAAAAAAAGACGAACCCGCACATCATACAAGAACTCAAAGATAATATTCGTTAGAAAATTGTTCGGATTTCTCAAAATGAACTACAGCGAAGGATGAATAATTTCCTTAAGAGATGCCAAAAATGTGTGGAGAATGAAGGCGGGCAGTTTCAATTTGTTAAGTAATGAGCCTCTTAAATTGGTTTGTGTATTGTTTTATTGTGTTACCCTTCCGATAATCACCGAGACCGGCTGGCAGGCTAACCGGCTAACGAGCGGCGCGCTAGCCCATAGGCAAACACTCCGGGGGAAAAACAAAACTGATCGCGCATGGTATTGACAATGATAATTTGTCTTCATCCTTTGAAGAAGAACATAAGCTTCGAAATATAGAGATATTATTGCTTCTATTCAAACTTTTATCTATTTCTGCTTCTCTATTTCTTGTTTATATACTAAGTTTGTAATCTGAGATCATCTTATGACATTATTTGTGATAACAATAATTATTGTACAATTTAATGAATGTTGGTGTCTACGACAAAACGATATATTCACGATGTCTATACCATAACCTTGTTGTTTACTTCCGTATCGTATATTGGAATGTGTTTGAAACATATTTCTGTCTGAAGGTCAACATTATAACTTGACAGCAGTTTTCTCCTTCACTGGACGATAATCTTTGACTAAACGTCGCACATAAATTGTTGCGTAATATTGAATGCCGAAATCACGTGACGTCCAAGGCCTCCTGAAACCACTATATTCTACTTTATGAAAGAGCTGCCTTGATTTTAAATTACGCTAGTAATAAAATTGTGAGCTTTTGGAGTTTCTTAGCTTTGGTGTGCTTGGGCTTTCCCCATTTGGCACAATGCCATAGACATAAGCTTATGAGGTTCTTTAATGATTCACTGCAAAACAGAACGAACATATGTGTCACTACTAAACAAAGGAAAACAACACCAGTATTCTTCTGTTAAATATTTAAATACAATGCAGAAATGTCAATATAAGCTTTAATAATGCTCTAAGAAGTACGCTATTTTGGAAAAATGATTAAAACTAAATAAAAGATTAAATTAAATAGATAAAAATAACTGTTAACAAACAATTTAAAATTCCGTAACGGTTGCATACTAAATGGCTCAGTTAATCACAAAAAAGTTTATATCCAACTAAACAGCATCTACAGTCAAAAGGGGATCCGAAAATATCAAAATCCTGCTCTACGATAATATATACTGTCAATAGTCATTAATAATAAAGCCACTAGTAGCAGTTGATTTTTAAAGTTTCTATAGTTTATTATTATAATTATTATTATTTATAAAATAAACTTGCAAGCTCATTTTAAAATACTATAAACCTGTACAATCCACTAGTTTATACTACTTTTCTTGTATTATTTTGGTTTAGTTCCACACTTTACAATTTTTGTATGCTTTTCCTTTCATATACAGTGTAAGATATACACAGTATTTTCTTGACTTCTCGAGAGCCTAAAATGGCGCGAAATACATGCGCTACATGGCAAACACATGAAATATCTGATACGCGTAGCGAGTATGCAGAGAGGAAAGTGAAAGCAAATGTTTAGAGGGAGAAACGGAGTCATTAATTCATATACTGCTGCCAATGAATAGCAGCTCTTGTATTTATAGGTTAAAATATAACAATATGCATTTGTAGCTTAAAATGAAGTAGTTAAGCAATTTTACTACACCTGTGAGCCACACCCAATAAAATTAAAAAAAAAAAAAAATCTCAATGTTTAACACTAATACATAAAACACGAAAAAAAAAAAAAAAAGAAAAAAAAACCTTTACATAAAATTACGTAATATTTTGAATTAGGGGCTGTTAAATAAATAATTATTATTTTGTTACAAGTAAAAATTTTCGCTAAAATATTACTTTGCAATATTTTGTTAACTTAATGCGTAATGAAAACATAGTATTAGTATCATTGTTTTCACTTCCAGTTCCCTTCTGTAAGAGGTGTGCAAGTTGAGACATGATCAGTTCCTCCTACTGCAAACTGAAGATGACACGCGGCGAACAACATGCTGCTCTAAAATTCTGCTTTTGTCTATCAAATTCACAGTTGAAGCCTATGCAATTTTACAGGGGAACTATTAAGATTTGTTATTCCGTATAGTACAGCTCGAATATGGTTTAGAATGTTTAGAGAAGGTAATCAATTTCAAGCTACTGTTGTCATTGTGAGAGATGATCATCCAGTAACATTAGGAACGCTTTCATAGATTCTGAAAAGTTCACTGGGTACACCAAAACGCAAGTAATTGAAAAGTTGCACATGAGATGCGTTTGTGTACGGTGGGTTCCAAGACTGCTGATTCCCGAACAAAAGAATATTCGCATGCAGTTGAAGGTGATGTTACAGAAAGGTGTGGAGTTTCTTTCATTTGCCTACACTATTTCGATCCTGAGGGCAAATTGCAAAGTTCTGTGTGTTCACCAACAAAACATAATCGCAAACATGGTTGCTTATGCTGGGAAAGTTGTGGTCGTCATTTTTCGATATTCAAGCAATGGTTGTCGTACCTGCAAACACAACCGTAACTGGGCAATACTACAGAGACGTCCTGAAAACTCTGCAAGGCCATATATCATACAAAAGACTACATTTCCGTACAACAAACTGGATGCTGCATCTCGATAATGCACGGCCGTACATCACAGATGTTGTTGCTGAATATCACATGTCACTCACCCTCTCTATATTCCACATTTATCCCTGTATGACTATCTCCCTGTCCCCAAATTGAAGAAACACCTTCATGAGAGGCATTTTCCATCATCAGAAGCAGCGGTGAAGGCTACGGAGGTGATTCCGAAGTAGCTGTCAAAAATGTTTTCCAGCATGTCTTTGAAGACTGGGACAGGTGCATTGCATCCAACAAGTAATTTGTCCTCCCCCCAAACAGAAATTTATTTATTGCATAGTCCTCCATTTTAGAAGTTCAAATTATTTCATAATTACATTTTCATGGTACATTTTATTTTAAAGAAATGGCCTTATTATTCAGAAAATGTTTGAAATAATTGCCGGTTTAATGCTAATAGAAAACTTCTTGATATATGCAAGTAAAGCCATTTGGCATCACGGTGACATTACCACATTTCCTTATCTCAGAGATATTCATCAGATGCTGTCAATTTGCCAATTGGCTGTCACCAGAAGATAATTGGCAACATTTCAAATGCAGTGTGTTTAGATTATTCAAGGAAAAAAACTCGATAATCTTTGTTGACTGTATTAATGCATTGTCAACATCGCCATTTTATAGAAAGCTGAGTTTAATATAAGGCACCTCTCCACACAAAAGTGTCTGGCTTCCGCTGTGAGATATGCCTAAACCCTTTAGGAAAAAATTGTGCCACAATTCATGTTCCCGAATATCCTGGATATTTTATTTCAGAACCTGTAGATCACTGGATTGTTTGCATACAGGGGAAGATCGTCAATAAGGGCAAGATGCCTCCCAAAGGAAATGACATAATTATTTACCATTTTATCTTCTGGTCATCTTAAAAAAAAAACCATAAAAAGTTATGTATAACCGATTAGTTCTTGGTTGTATCTTACGCAATAGGCGCATTTCCTCTCTACTGCAGTAGCGGTAGCACGCGGGTCCTCCGTTAGCGAGGGAAGCTCATGAGTCTGCCCGGAAAATTTTATGCTTTAAAGTTATATCTTCATGGGCCAGCAAAGATTTACAAAGACTTATATTTGTATTTCTCTAAGATGGGTTAGCCTTTCTCCTGCTTATTTCTGCGTTCCCTTGGACCAGCAGGAAGATGGCCCATGGTCAGCATTCTCTCTTTTCTTAGGAACCAAATGTTCAGGGATTACTGATATCACACATAAATGACTGTGGTTATTTTCGCACTTTGTTTGAAATTGCATTACTTCCTCAGTGTTTGTCAGTGGAAAGTTGACATTCACAATGTTAACCGTTAAGTTACAAAAAAATCGTATCAGTTTTGTGGCAATGAATAAAGTGAACGTTTTATTGAAGACTTCCTTTTCCCATCTTAGTTTAACTGTTAAGTTAGAAGTGAAACAATTTGGACCTCATCAACCGAAAGCTATAGGAGCTTACTCAGTAAGACGGCTAAAAATTAAGGTGTTTTTTTTTTATGGTTTGAAAAAACCTCTTAGCTGACAGCGTATGAAATGAGAAACGTATCTTGTGTATGGGAATGAAATTAGAAAAGAAATAGACAGGACAAATTTCGTTTTTGTACAGGCCGACGAAACTGCAGATAAAACATTATGTAAATAACAGTAAAACTATTTTATAAACTCAGCGGATAAATGACGACGCAATCTTCTGAGAACATTTTTTTCGTTTGGTTTATTTACGGACGCTTTTTAACATCTCAGGTCATCAGCGTCCCATTCTATTTACGGCGTGAAACGGCCGACAAATTTTGCTCAGAGGCCTCTTCTTTCAGGCTTGAGGTTCTTTATCGTGCCGTAAATGTAAGACACGGGACCCACGGCTTTAACTTCCCTACCGAAGGAAGCCATACCTAGGATTTTTCCGCCCGAAAAAATCCATCGCTCCTGGCCGGGTTGAATCCGCGATCTTGGGTTTAGAAGGCAAGTGTGGTTACCACTGTACCACCAGGACCTACATCTGAATTAATGTCATTTCATTATGTAAATACGATATTTTTATTTTTTATAGAGATAATACATGCAGTACAAAATTCTCTTTAGAATATATATATATATATATATATATATATATATATATATATATATATATATATTATTGCCTAATTAAACGTTTTTGCATTTAAATACCTATATACGAGGGCAAGGCATTAAGTAAATAATAAATGCATATAGAACTTACACAAATAAGAGTAGATACTGATTTCAAAAATACTTCCATTTCTCAACACAATCTCTCTGTACATTAAGACACTTGCCCATTGTATCGCAAGCCCCTGAAATTCAACTGCATAAAATTCTTTGGGCTGATGTCGGAATAACTTCCCTTTCTACAGTTTCATCGTCGGGAAAATGTTCATTCGAAAGATTAGGTTTAACAAATGAAAGTCGCTTGGAGCAAGATCGGGGTTATAGGGAGAACGCTCGATGACTTCGCACTTGAAATTTCCCAGTGTCTCATTTCTCTTGGCAGTATGAGGACGCACGTTGTTATGAAACAGCAAAACGCCTTTAGTGAGGAGTCCTGGCTACTTCCGTTGAATTACCGTACGAAGTTTCCTGAGGATGTTACAGTAGAAGTCGTCACTTACTGTTTGTTCTTGAGGCTGTAACGGTTGATGCCTTCATGATCCCAGAAGACTGTGAGCATCACTTTCCCCATAGACGGTATCACGTTAAACTTTTTTTTTTTTTTCCTTCCGCAAGTGACGCAGGATGTTCCAGTGCACTGGCGCTCTCTTTGTCTCAGGCTGGTAATGGTGAACCCAAGACTCGTCACTTGTAACAATTCGGGTTAGCATATCGTGTACTTCATTATGATAGAGATTGAGATGCTGTAATGCCAGGCCCAATATATGCTATTTGTGTGGGGGTCAACATATGCAGCACATGCTTTGTGAGGTAGATCATACCGTGCGAACAACAAAAAGCAGCGGCTATAGTGTCTATAGTTACCCTTCTGTCTGCTCGGATTAAGTGTTCCAACTCGTTACTAATTCTCCTCTAAGGCGATATCCGTTGACCGGCCGATGCGCTGTTCGTCTTCGATACGTGTATGCGCTTCAGAGAACTTCTGCACCTAATTGTTAACAGCTTGACGTGACAGACACTTCTCACGTAGATAGGAAACATTTCTTTATGAATATTCTTCGATTGCATACCTTTAGCCCAAAGCGGAGGGTTGTTCACTCACTCAAAGGCGTTAACATCTTGCAACTGCTGTATCGCTATTGTAAACATCAGATGTATCAATCGCCACCCGACTAAAGCAATAGTCTCAGGCGTCTCATTCAAACATGTACCCTAAAAAAAAAAAAAAAAAAAAAAATTAGCTGACCCTCCTAAATGACTGGTGCTGAAAGTGGTCAGTGTTCCACATGTTTGCCCAAAAAAGGACCCCCTACCACATATTCAACTTCAAAACTAAAGCCATAAATTGGCAGGACGTGACTTTTAAATATATTTGAAAATTAGAAGAAACAGTACTCAAGATAAAAATTATACATTTCAAGATTGCGCTTTCAGTCACTTCCTGTAAGAACTGAACTTTTTGAGCGAGAAGGACGCAGAGTACTGCCGCATCCACCTAATCCCCATATATGGCGAAAGTCCCGAAAACGAGGAAAAGTATATGGTGTAGATTTTCTTCTGATAATAAGTTCCGTGCAGAATGGTTGATGTTATGGCTAGTGTGTACAAAATGTATAGCAAGAGATATTATCCAAGAAATTAGTAAAAACAAACAAATATATAAATACCCCGTGTTTCGCGCGAAGAAAGGCGTTTTGGAGATGTATTAGAAACGGACTTTTCATGATTTACCTGGTGAATATTTATTGTTGTACAGAGTAATATGAGGAAATTCGGCAAGCGGTTTGCATAATGGCACCACTTGCCGTGTGCCCGACTGTACAGAGGTTGCACTCGGCGGTTGCAGTCGCGCCCAACGTGTCGTGAATCACAAGTTTATAGAGCGGTAAAGCACGGCGCATCGCGCTCTTCGGGGAAACAAGGGTCACCTGAACACGCCATTTCAATGATCCGTTTTATTAAACACTTTGCTTCAACAATTTACTGTCTTAGCGAATACTTCATATATGAAGGAAGGAATTTATTTCTTCCAATTTCTATTTTACACAGATATAATATTTTAAACATATAAATAGCAGTTTTTTTTCAAACATACAAATTAAACAATTTATACTTCCAATGTAAACTTACTACTGTTAAAACATTTACATTTCTCACTTAATCACCCTGACTTTATGGAGTTACATTCCTTCTGTACCCCATCACAATTAACACCAGGTTGAGGAAGTAATGGGATATATATTCACTCTTAAATAGTTCAATTGTCAACATTGTAGTTCCCATTTGTTTTGTCCACCTTTCATAACCATTTTTGTCTCACTTTGCCGACGTAGTTTCCAAGTTGCTTAATATTTTAGTCTGATTTTAGATGTAAAATTCTTCTGCCTTTTATTTCATTTGCTAAGTTTTCCCACTTTCGTAAAAGGAACCGTTCCCTCCAAAACTTGGTTTGCTTACGTTCCAAAATACAATGCCAAGTACTATCTGCTTCTTCACGCATTACCGCCACGAGTGGTCGAGGTCGTTAAGGCATGGACTCGTGAGTGGGAGGTCTGGGTTCGAATACCACCAGGACCGTCCTCCCTGACTGAGGTTTTTTCCAGATTTTCCTCAGTCCTCATAAATGGCAAATGCCGGGGAGGTACCCTAAACTTAGGCCTGGAACGATTCCTTCCTTAAAAAATAAACCCTTTCCCAATATATCATTTCATCTCATGTATCATCACTGTCCATTGCCTGTGGTGCCTCTGTAGCAAAAACGGGCGATAAAAACTATTCATTCATTTTCTTCACGCATTGGACATATCCATTTCGTATCCCACTTAAATATACTACTCCTGTTTTAAACCATGCCAGTCCTTCCAGTATTTCTATGCAACTACAGCTGAATAGCGTGGCATATACAGAGAAAGGTACGCTAAAAAGTTCAGTAAAAATATAAAAATTTATTTCAAAAATGACTGATGCACATGAACAGACATAGCGCCGGAGGAATGAGCTTATATAGAAACAAATATGTTTAAGGATGAGTCATAGAACATTATGTAATTTAATTTCTTAGTCATTTGCACAGTCGCATTGCCTACATGAACAAACATGTCTCAGCCTACCCTACCCGCTACGCCACTGTTTTGTATAACATAATACGTGACTAATTTGAAATTGTTGTGTTTTAAAATAAAGAATGCGATACAATTTTAAATATCAAAACGTGTGATTGTGTGTAGGCCCTGAAATGAGGAAATGTTTTCTTCTTCTTCTTCTTCTTCTTCTTCTTCTTCTTCTTCTTCTTCTTCTCTCTCTCTCTCTCTTTCTCTAGTAGGTCCTGGTGTTGCACTGGTAACCATACTTGACTCCTAAACCCAAGATCGCGGGTTCGATCCCGGCCAGGACCGATGAATTTTTTCGGGCGGAAAAATCCTAGGTATGGCTTCGTTCGGAAGGGAAGTAAAGCCGTGGGTCCCATGTCGTACATTTACGGAACGTAAAAGAACCTCAAGCCTGAAAAAAGAGGCCTCCAAGTAAAATTTATCGGCCGTTTCACACCCTGATTTGAATGGGACGCTGATGACCTGAGATGTTAAAGAGCGTCCGTAAATAAAACAAATAAAATAAAAATCTCTCCCTCTCTCTCTTTCTCATTAGTGAAAGAGTATGTAACTGCAAAAGTACTACATTGTTTTCTCCTAATTTAATTGCAAGAAACTGTCACGTCACCTCGAAGATCCTAAACAGTGGAACCAACTGAACGGGTAATACAGTACTTATTTTGCAGTGATATCGTTGTAGGCAGGTTTAAGCAACAGGTGTTTCGTGAATTCACGATACCATCGGTCTTCTTATCTCCTCATCATCTCTTTCACGTTCACACTCCGTTATCGGACCATCTGTTTTCTCTATCACGTTCTTCGTGTCAGCAAAAAGAGACGTCAAACTTGTCAGATTTGCGAGGTTGACGAAAGGTTCAACTTCTGCATTCCTCACGCCTCAGTCACTCGCTGTGGAGTGTCAGGGAAACCCGTTGAATTTATAGGGGCGTCAGATCCTTGGCACCGCCTTCCGTTTGGGAAACACAAAGAACCGTCATAAAACAGAGGAAGGCGTTTGCCAGACTTGAGAGCAACGATCCGTCATTTATGTCTTCTCAGATTACTTTAAAAGTAATAACTAGCATCAACTTTCAGATTTTAGACCACTAATGCAGAGTACCAGTAAGCAGCATTTTGTTTCAGCGTGTATACAAATCATAAAGCATAATTTCATAAAAAATTAATATTTTGAAATGAATGTCAATATTTATATAGAGAGGGCGCCAAAATGTATACACACTTCAAGCAAAGAAAAAACTGTGTAAACAGAACAAAACTGAAATCACACAAACAGAAAATCATCTTAGACTTTTACAGTTATAACAGTTGATCAAAATGCCCACCATCGGCGTCGATACACTTCTGAGTACGTTGAACTATTGATTTAGCAACGTTTGCGAAAGTGTCCTCAGCGATTGCAGCACTTACTGTTTTAATTTCTTCCCGAAGTGCTGCCAGTGTAGCTGGTTTTTTACGGTATACAACATCCTTAACAGTTCCCCATACGTAGAAGTCCAACGGAGTTAAATTCGGAGAACGCGGTGGAAACTCAATCGGACCTCTTCGTCCTATCCAGTGACTTGGAAAATTGTCATCAAGGTATGCACGTACATCTCGATGGTAATGTGATGGTGCACCATCCTGTTGGAAGTAAAATTCTTCATTTCCATAGAGTGTATGAATGGCGTGTAAAACAGATGTGTGTATCATGTTCAAGTACACTGGTCTAGTTACTGTTCCTTCAAAAAAGAATTAGACTCCTAGATGACAACCCACACCAAATATTAATTCAAGGCAAATTAACAGTCTTTTCCAAAATAATATGTGGATTGTTTGCACCCCAGTGGATACAATTATGCCCTAAACATCATACGATAATCTTGGCTCCATTTTGTTGTAGCAACGTGAGCATAACTAATGTGAGTCACATCTGTTTACAGAACATCATACTACATTACTGTTGTTTTTCGATCCAGCTTTGATATATATTAAATAGATATCTACTGTGAAAGTGTATACATAATTTTTGACACCCTCGATATATCAATGATTTCTCCTCAGTAATAAACAAACATGCTTATTCAATTCTTCTGTAGACAATACTAGTATTCTCATTAAAGAACACAAAACCAGTCGCTTCTCAGATTTATCCACTTACATTTTCAGTACACTAAATAACTAGTTTGACAGTAACAGAATTAATATAAAATTTGAAAAAAAACTAAATATATATGTTTTCAGACAAAAAATAAAAACGTTGCGGATCTAAAAATACAATATGAAGACAATGATATCATCGAATCTTGGTCTTATGATTGAGCCTAATATGAATTGGGAAGACCTCATTGATTACATCTTACCCACACTAAATCGACATGTTTTGCAATCTAATTCATTTTATACATAAAATCATCCTAAAATCAGTATATTATGTTTACTTCCATCCCTTAATGACTTATATATTAATGTTCTGGGAAAATTCAATAAATGCTAAAAAATATTTCTCATACAAAAAGAGTAATAAGACAATGGCAGGGGCAAAACAATAATCTCATTGTAAATCACTATTTAAAACATTTGGAATTTTATCATTAACTTGCGAGTATATTATAACTGTTCTATTTGTAGTAGACAATTAAGAAATATTCATAAAAACTGAGATATACACAGAAAAGAAATCAGTCACAAGCAGGACAAATAACAAGTTGCTAGCACTACAAAAAGTGTTTACTACAATGGCATAGTTTTATTTCATTCACTTCCATCATCTATAAAAAAACTGCGTTCTAATAAAAATAAGTTCAGGTTAGCATTAAAAAGATACTCTATCACACACACACACCTTCTTTACAGATGAGGATTTCATGCAATAAAAAAATAAGTGTACTAATTTTGCTCTATTGAATTAATCCAGTTTTATGAATATATTAAATGTAAACATTTAAGTTTACCATTTTGTGAATATTATAGAGGTTAATAGTCTAAGTTACTATCAATATTTTTTCTAAGATGGTATTTTAATGTAAACGATGTAAAAAATTACAATTTCTGACAACTGTGCTCCAGAGTTAAATTTTGTAAATAAGAAGAGAACGAAAATTTCACCAAATGTACACAATGCTTGTAATTTGTGGCACTCCAGTATAAAACTAACTCTTTTGGAGTTGGTTAAATTCATTAAAGGATGCACAGATTGAAGTGATATATGCGAGATTCTTCTTGAAAGGCATATCTGCGATGAGAGAGGGCAGGTTCAACCAGTATTTGTTTGGGTTTCAAAGCATGAAAATGTCCAGTCTATGATCAGAATCCCATTTGCTACTTTGTTCCTATCTAATCAAAAACTCCTTGAAAAAAAAAAAAAAAGAGAATCGATTTATGCTCTATACATATGGAATTAAAATCCTCAAGTCAAGCAGTGTTGGTAGTTTTATTTATTTATTTTTTTATTTGATTTATTTGCGGACGCTCTTTAACATCTCAGGTCATCAGTGTCCCATTCAAATCAGGGCTGAAGCGGCCTATAAATTTTGCTCAGAGGCTTCTTCTTTCAGGCTTGAGGTTCTTTTACATGCCGGAAATGCACAATGCAGTATCCAAAGCTTTACTTCCCTTCCGAAGGAAGCCATACTTATGATTTTTACACCCGAAAAAATCTACTTGGGTTTAGGAGACAAGTACGGCTACCACTACAACCAGGACTGGCTGTATTAGTAGTAGTAGTAGTAGTAGTAGTAGTAGTAGTAGTAGTAGTAGTAGTAGTAGTGGTGGTAGTAGTAGTAGTAGTAGTAGTAGTAGTAGTAGTAGTAGTAGTAGCAGTAGCAGTAGTAGTAGTAGCGGTAGCAGCAGCAGCAGCAGCAGCAGTAGTAGTAGTAGTAGTAGTAGTAGTAGTAGTAGTAGTAGTAGTAGTAGTAGTAGTAGTAGTAGTAGTAGCATGTTTATCTTTATTGCTATAAACTTCTGTATACACGTTAAAAATACATTTTATGCATGGGTCGTAGACCGTACATGCTTACGTATGATATATAATTAGAAAGAGGAACAAATAAAATATATAACAATATTAGTAATAATAAATAGATATTTTGTTTTAAAAATGGGAAGAACGATATTTATAGATGTGTGAATGCAAACATATTACCTATTATTTATAGTTACACTAGCTATAGCGTTCTAATCTGAAAATAAATTGCTTCTAGCTTCGGGCACTTTGGTTAGGGAAATACCCATATTCAAACAACTAGTCTGGTTTGCAAACAGATCCCAACATGCCAATCGACCTCCAGTTCCCTTAAAATTTTCCCAGTAGGTACAGTTGGTCAGAATATGTACTCATTCCTCATTCCCTCCATAAAATGAGCAGATTCTCCTACCAGAACTATCCGTTATTTTTTCACCCTTCCAACTTCTCAATCTAAACCAGGCCATTCCTGATTGCCTCACTCCCTAGAACGGGTATATATACCTCTTTATCCCAGGTTAGTTTAATTGCATTCGATAGGCTCAAGGAGACTTCCATTGCATTTTTCCTCGATTTCCTGCCTACTGATATCCTCTAGCCTTTTCTAACCTTCTTCCACGCCTTTTTACTGTTTTCATTTCTCTAATATAATACTTCCCAAATTTCTTTGAGTTCTCTTTCACCTCTGAAGCCCAAAACGTTGGTGTTATATTTTGTATCTGATGTCTATAACATTTAAAGCGAAGTGTGAACTGGTCTCCCTGCATTAGTCTAAGTCACCGTCCTTGTTTTACTATTAACAGTACCTTCATAGCAACCCACCTCCCTCATGACCCCACAGTTTGACGTTCTTTTGGATAGCCCGAAAAGCCTTTTCCAAAAGTCAACTTCAATTTTATTTACATGTTCAGCTCTCCCCCATTTCCATATTTCACTTCTACATTACAGAACAGACGTAATCAAAGCATAGTATCCGCTCTCTAGTGTATCTATTGATATATTTGAAACGCGAGTCAGAACATTTAGTTGATCTCGTGCTGTATAATTAATAGCTGATAATTTCTTATTTCATTTTCCACTCATATTAAAGATTACTTCCAAATAACAAACTTTTTTAACATTTTGTATTTTTGTCCACTGTAATGCCCTTTTCCATCTCTGCCATACACGTAGGGACACGTGCTTTTGCTCATAAAGAACATTGAGTGCGACATTTCATACAAGATGGGGCTCCACTCTACGTCATATTTCGATTGAGATTATATAACTAACAAGTTTCGAAGCGTTTGATGCTCCGATGCTCTCTAGGGGGTGTCTACACGTGCCTGATTAAAGCAACGCAATAGATGTCCAAGGTGAGGGCAATAGTCCAACATTTCACGCTACAACGATAACAAAGGACAGGCGTTTCCGCACTCTTGAGGAATTCCCCGATTCAAGGCGCGTTGTCATTTTGTTCTTGACCTACTGACCCAGTCCTATAGACAAAAACTTTTAAGCCTGTTTCCTTCATTTTCCAAAGCCTAAAGTCGAGGTCTTATTCGAATTGCATTTGTAATATCAAAATATTCCTGACATACTTTATTTTGACTTTAATAGATTTAGATTTTTCGCTTATTTAAACAAAAAGTGAACTTTAGTTCAGAAAATATTTACTTATTTTTATCTCACTTTTCAAAATACTCCACTTAAAGACTGATGAACTTCCACCAGCAATGCTTTAATATTTCTAAAGCTTCCTGGAATAGGGTCGTCCAACCTTTGCAAGCCATTGGTTTATAGCCTGCAAGACTTTGTAATGTGATGAAAATTTCCCTCCTCGAAGGTTCTCTTTTTATGTTTTGGGAACAACCAGAAGACGCTGGGAAATAAATCTGGAGGGTAATTAGATGTTCCAGCTAAATCTGCATTATATTAACACAAGATTTGTGATTGTAACTTGTGCTTTATGACCTGAGGAAAAAGTGCTTCTCCTCTCAAATTTTTGTGTCATTTCTAATGGAGGATGATTGGTAATTTTTAAATTAAATTTATTTAATAATGACCCGTTATTGTGGCTTCTCTGTACAAATAACCAACCAAAATACTGCCTTGTGCACCTCAAAAAACAGACAGCATGTCATTGCTAGCTGATGAGTGTGCTCTGCAGTTCTGATGTTTCCATTCCTAACTTTTCGTAACTCCCACAGTCAAAATCTCTCAAGATATTTCTATTTTCCCTCGTAGATCTGTTAGATATTGCTTACGAAAGTTGGCTCTCGAACGTGTTTGAGTAGGTATCAATATCTTCCAGTTAAAGTTTTCATCTCTAACTGTTCAGTGCAATCAGTTGTTTTCTTCCAAGATGTTTTGCCTTTGGGCTAGCGCGCCGCTCGTTAGCCAGGTCTCGGTGATTAGTGGGAGGGTAAAACATTAAAACAAAGCTACCATACAACAATACACAAACCCAATTTAAGAGGCTCTTTACTTACAAAATTATCAAATGAGGTGTTGAAAATGCCCGCCTTCATTCTCCGCAAAAATTTGGTATTTCTTTAGAAAATTATTCATCGCTCGCTGTAGTTCACTTTGAAAAGTTCAGAAAATTTACTGAAGATGTTATCTTTGAGTTTTTGTTTGGTGTGCGGGCTCGTCTTGTACTTGACATTATTTAATTTGCCTCAGAGATAATAATCCAATGTTATTGAATCGAGAGATTGAGAGGCCCACAAATCCCTGCTGACACTTTTGTCTTGTGGAAACATTGTGAATTGCTTCGCAGTGTTAGCAGTGGCAGAGTCCTGTTGAAAAAAAAAATGTTTGATCACGCTGTCTGTCGGTTAATTCTCTGATAAAAAGGGAGTAGTACGATATTCACATAAATAATACAATCAACTGTATGCTGAAAAAAGTTGGTCTTATACTTTTTTCACCATGAGTTAACAAATATGAATCGTACATAAAGACATGCTATGTCGTTGTAAACATATAGGCATACATACTTTATGATTTATTTATTTATTTATTTATTTATCCACACAATTATTTATTTATCCACGCAAGAGTCATGGGGCTTCTCTTCCACTCTACCAGGCGAAAGTACCAGCAAAAACACACAGTACAATATACATAGTTATATAAAATAAAGAAAAAAAAAAACAAAATTAAAGATATATACTGATTGTAAACATTATACGTATTTTTAATATTGTTAGAAAGTGATAAAGATAATGTCAGCATTCTACTTTTTCTTCAATAATGTTTGTCGAGTACAAGGGGGAGGGAGGAGAAGAAGAACAGGTAGTGGTGGTAGTAGTAGTAGTAGTAGTAGTAGTAGTAGTAGTAGTAGTAGTAGTAGTAGTAGTAGTAGTAGTAGTAGAAGTAGTAGTAGTGGTGGTATAAGTAGTAGTAATAGTAGAAGAAGAACAAGAGCAAGAACAAGAAGAAGAACAAGAAGAAGAATTGAATTGAACTGAACTGAACTGAATTATGTTTAACGCCCGTCTTTACTACTGAGGCACCACAGGCGGTGGACACTGATGATACATGAGATGAAATGATAAATTGGGAAAGCATTTTTTTTAAGGAAGGAATCGTTTCAGGTCTAAATTTAGGATACCTTCCTGACATTCGCCATTTATGTGGACTGAGGAAAACGTGGGAAAAAAAAACTCAGTCAGGGAGGACGGTGGATTCGAACCCGAGGTAGCGAGCATACAAAAAGAGAAAGAAACAATAAATGTAAACTGCTGCAAGAGGATGTACGCATGTTATAAACCTTCCAAAGAAACATGTTAAACTACACTCATGTTTCTCAACAGCTATCTATGGTCATTGTCACGTGGGGCAATAATCACTCCCTTTAATTGTTTTTAGAAAGTTCTCGGTCAGATCTGATCTTGACAAGGCGTCAATTTTCAGTTGATGTCTAGAGATGGTGTAGGAATACAAGGCCGTATGCTGAAAGCGCCTCCTCAGACGTTTACAACCCTCGCTGAATTGCTAATGGGCTTGTCGTCTAGAGTAAGGTGCCGTTTGCATATTGAAATGTGAGTTTCCGCATCTCTTGCAGACTCCGCGTGAGGATCCAAACTTTCTGCTTTCCCTTGACGTTTCACATTCTCCGTGGGCTCTTCGCCGACGTGGCATATCGTTCCTCTTCCTTCCTGCCATTTACCTCCTTTTCTCCTTTATTTACATTATCATGCATTCTTCCCATAGTATTTTTCACTGTTTTTTTTTTTCTTTTTTTCTTTCTTTTTTTTTTTTTTTATTCCGCCTCGTTTCTCTTGGTCTTATTTCGTTCCATTTTCTTGTTTCATTTCGATCAATAATGTCCTCCTATAAGTGTCAAATAGTCCAGGCTTACCTGGTCGGTAGATCGGGCGATGGTAGGACAGTTCGCGGTTTTACCTTTTGAGTAAGGTTGGGTATGTGACACACTCCGAGGTTTATGATGCAAGGAATACACAGTTCTCGTCCGTGCACGACAGCTGCATTCGTTTAAGGGGGGTCTATTGGTCGATCACTGTTCCCGTTTATAGGGACATCGGATCGGCCAGTTTCTGCTTGGCACTGTGTGAAGCCGCTATACTAGTACTCCGGTACTGCAGTGGCTGAATCAAAGGGGCAAAATGGAAACTGCCTTTCTTGGCAGCTTGAGGTTAACGGGGGATGACTTGGGTCAGACCAGGCTTACCTGAGGTTTGTTGACAGGGCCTATGACATCCCATGGCAGGCTGATGATAGGCACCTTTGAGGTGCTCGTTCATCGTAGCCCCCAAGAGAGCTGACCAGCGGGTTTGGATGGGTTTCTATATCATCGTAGAAATACCTCGTTCTGGTTGTGGGGAGGAAAGCGCCTGTATACACCGATAATCCCGTAAGGGAGGAGGGCGACTTCGGTTGTTGCTCTTCAGATACTCCAGGCGCGGACTCTGCGAACCCTGAGTACCCGCGGTACTTCTGACGTTACTAGAAGCAGCCGGACAGGACTTTCTTCGAGCCTCTCCCGAAGGGGAATTGTCCGGATTTGGTTGGACTCGGCTTGGCAGTAGTCCCGAAACTCACGGGAAAATGTGTACCCTGGGCGGCAGTGTGTCCCAAGAGAGTGTCTCAGGCGATGCATCCCTGCCTGTTGTGCGGTTTTTCCTGCATCCCTGCCTGTCGTGCGGAGAGTGGTGGCTATCGTAATGCTGCGGTGACTCACCTCTTAAATTGAGTAGGTCTATGCTAGACTTGACCTCTCCACCAGTGAGAATCTGGTAGCTAACTTTGCTTAGCGCGCTTGGGGACGAGATCGTGTACAGCCGAAAGGCGGGTCGTCCGTGTAGCTTCAAGGTACCGTCCTAAATGTAAAAAATGAAGCATTAATGAGTATATTAAATTTTCCATTACAGAACAATAAAAACTCATAATTCATACCTTGTACATGTACGAGATATGGTAGACCAGGTCCCCACATTTATATTCCCTTGAGACGGGGTGACCCAGCTATGCGTCCGGTAGTAGGTAGTTCGGGTTGTCGAGTAGATCCTAGTGGTTTAGTGATAACCGTACTTGTCTCCTAAACCCAAGATCACGGGTTCAATCCCGTTCAAGGCCGATGAATTTTTTCGGGCGTAAAAATCAAAAGTATAGCTTCCTGCGGAAGGGAAGTAAATCTGTGGGTCCCGTGTCGTATATTTATGGCATGTAAAAGAACCTCAAGCCTGAAAGAAGAGACCTATGAACAAAATTTATTGGCAGTTTTACCCCCTGAGTTGAATGGGACGCTGACGGCCTGAAAAGAGCGTACGTAAATAAAACAAACCAAAATCCTCGGGGTAGCATTCCCTGTACCCACCATAGTGAGCTCTAAGAGGGTGAGTAGTAGATACTTATTTTCAATTTAAACTCCTTTCGTCAGAAAATGAAAATCAATAGAAGTACATTTAAAATATATAATTGCATTATATCCTATTTTCTCCCTAGCCAGATATTTTCTCTTGCCCATCTTATCTTTCTAATAGCCCCTGCCAATATTATTCTTATCCAATACAAATTTAGACATGCTTCTGAACTCCTTCTCCATCTCACAAAGTTTTCGGAGAGAATCTGCAACCTCCAGCACTTGTAGCTTCACATTCTGCAAGAATATGTACTTAATTTTCCTTTTTACATTACATAGATACATTATTTCCCCTGTATCGTCTGTAATTTTCTGCACTTTCTATTGCCGTTCTGTCTTCTCTTGTCATTACATTTATATAAGCTTCCCTCCTTCATGCCCCTTTTAGTTCTGACTGTAATTCCAGCGATATTTTGTTAGAACACTCAGCTTCCACTATTTGCCTATCAATATCAGTTAATCTCCTAATTTTTTTTGATTGATTTATTTATGGACGCTCTTTTACATCTCAGGTCATTAGCGTCCCATTCAACTCAGGGCGTGAAACGGCCGACAAATTTTGCTCAGAGGCCTCTCTTTCAGGCTTGAGGTTCTTTTTCGTGCCGTAAATGTACGACACGGGACCCACGGCTTTACTTCCCTTCCGAAGGAAGCCATACTTAGGATTTTTACGCCCGAAAAAATCCATCGCTCCCGGCCGGATTCGCAATCTTGGGTTTAGGAGGCAAGTATGGTAACCACTACACCACCAGGACCGACCTCCTTCTACATTTCCTCCAATCATTTCTTCTATTTTTAACACCCATCTCCCACACCCACCCCATTCCTATTCTTTCCAATCCTCTTTTTTTTTTGGTAGATGCCAAGTTCCCAGTTTCCAGGTGTTTCAATTGTTCCTGATAGCAAACCAATTTTAATTTGATGTCTGTCCCCTCCTTATTAAATATAACCAGCATTTAATCACCAAGATTTTAAAATATATTGTGCCACAAATGCTGCCGAATTCTCTTACCCCCAACCTTACTAACAGCGTGGTCATTGAGACGTTTTCTTCAGTCATCTCATCACTTCATGAGGACTATCTTCGTTGCTCTCTCTTCTTAAACTAAACTTGTCAATCTATTCCTTTCCCGCGCTACATTTTGCTGTTTTTAGCGAATTTCGAAGGAATTGCGGTTGTGTCCATGAAAGTATGTTTTAAACATTTCTCCAAATCTCCATTGATCCTACCAACTAGGCACCGAAAATGACAATGACAAAAGTACTATGTGTGTCTGCTAACGCTCTAGTGGTCGCAATTTTTTTGTTTTTTCTCCACGAAATTCGACATATAATAACCATCAATTAAAAAGATTCATCAAGTTCATTAACAGCAAAATTGGACCATTGGGGGTGGGAGATAACATAAAGCGAAAATTAAAGAATCACTCCAGCGGTCGCAATATTTGTTTTTCCCAACAAAACTAGGTATATGTCATTAAAATAAATTAATAAAAATAGTTTCCGAAAATCAGGAAAATCAAACTGCTAGAAGTGGGGGTACCAAAAATATTAGTTCTTTTCGCACAACAACAAAACTTGGCATATACCATTTAAATAAAATAAAAAAATAGTTTCTGAAAATTAGGAAAATCGGACCATTTGGAGCAGAGATATACCTGAAATCCGATCTTTAAAAAGCTATCTGCATTTAATTTTCCCTCCTAATGTTCCTAAATAAAAGGTTAAAGTAACTTAGTATATAAACTGTATCTATAACGCTGCGTACGTTTTAAATTTGGCAAAAGCATTGTCGTGAAAATAGCAAATGTGAAATATTAATCTAATATAGGTGAGTGATAATTATATTTGTATGTAAGAACGCTCTGTAATAACCTTCAGAAAACGTTTTTATACATGCCTTTACCACAATAACCTTTACATTAAATTTCAAAGCCACTGAAAATCGATGGAACTTTAGATTGTTTATTGTTGATATTGTACATTTGCTTAGTACATTGTAATTGTTTTAAAACAGTCTAACATGTTTTTGTTCTATTGAAACATATGAACAATCTTCTTAAATACGCAATGTAACTCGAAACTTTCTGTTATTTTTCTCTGTTTTAATAAATGTAAAGATATCAAGGGATTAGTTCATAAACATGGTTACATTTAAAAATGTTTAAAAATACCCACACAGTATAGCTTTGTCTATCAGTGATCATATATTTCATTTAATTAATAGTATACCATTAATTTTTGTGGTTTTAATCTAAACATTATTATTATTATTATTATTATTATTATTATTATTATTATTATTATTATTATTATTATTCTAAAATGGTTTTCTCGGTTGCAAGAATTCTAATTTTGTTCCCCTTATACCATAAAGTAATGACATAACTAATTTCATTTCATTAATTAATGCTATTATTTGAATTTTATGTTCATTTATGAAGTTATTCCACTTGCTGAGGAATTTACTTGGTTTATGCAGTTCCTGCGTGATCGATTCTTTTGCAGTAATATAGTGATGTGTTCTCCGTTAAACTTTTAATTTGCACTTTAGCGTTGTGGGAGATGTGAGCAATGCTGAAATTCTCTACCTGCTTCGAGCATCGCTCAGTTGTTTTGTTTATGCTGTTCTACAAATCAGGTTACCCAAACTCTACGTCATGTTCTCTGAATGGCGGCCTGGCAATTTCCTCGAAAACTCAAGGTGCTGTGTACAAAGGAAATTAGAACACGAATCTTCTGAGTGGCATGGAAATGATATTGTAAGATCGTAGTTTGAACAAGGTCGCAGTTTGTCTTCTTGTCAGGAGCGAGGAGTCGCCGCAGTGAAATATGGGCATAAAAGAGGTCAAATTACTTTCCAACGAAACGGTCTTTTATGCTTAAATGTTTTAATGTTAAATTCTCAGAAAGGCGTATATTACAGCCTGGAAAGAAGCTCGTAGCCAACTTTTACATTAACAAGGTACCGATTTGCAACCCGCACTGAACCTGCCCAAATGAAATCACAAAGTAAGTAAATTTTTATACTAAATACTTTTTTTCCGCCCACATCAGCCATGTTTCAGGGTGAGATCGAATTAACTCGAATCCATAGTTCAAGTCCCGACAATGTTCTCGTCTCTTGTTCCAAAGCTTAACACGTGGCTTATGAGATAAAAAAATCCGTTTTATATCTATTAACCCTCGTATAAAAGCTGAGCCTTAAGTACTAGCAATGCACACGAGTTTCCTACCTGAACATGTTAGATAATTGATAGAATAAAATACACTCATCCCTTTTTCGATGTAATCTCCCTTTTCGTCAGGGCATTTCTAACATCTCACTCCATTTTAAGTCGGTCCTGGTAATGTGGAGATAGCCATACTTGCCTTCTAAACCCAAGATTGCGGGTTCAAACCCGGCTAGGATCAATGATTATTTTCGGGCGTAAAAATCCTAAGCATGGCTTCCCTCGGAAAGGAAGTAAAGCCGTGGATCCCGTGCCGTAAATCCCTCAAGCCTGCAAAAAGAGGCCTCTGAGCAAAATTTGTCGGCCCTTTTACGCCCTGATTTGAATGGGACGCTGATGACCCGAGATGTTAAAGAGAGTCCATAAATAAACAAAAAAGCTTTAAAATTAATCTGAAACTTTGTTTGCAAAATGCTGGAAAACAGTGTCCTTTAATCCATTATTGTAGGTTTAGACTTCAGTTTTCAAAAAAGATAATCACCGGGGCAATATTTGGGCTATACGGTGGGTGTTACAGCTCTTGGAATTCGCGTCATTCATTTTTTGAAAGATGTTCACAGTAAATGACTACATTTTCATGCCCTATGACAATGGATTCCAACATTGCCTTCTGTTACCTAACAAACAGCTGACAATATTCCACGCGCATTTGCATTTGAAATGCAGAAGCAATTTCGGGCACCTATCTTTCACTGACCTTATGCATAGTCAAATTTTGATGAAGGACATGAAGCACAGTTATTTAAGGAAGCCCCAACGTTGCAACTATTTACTTTGTCTTCAGACACCTGCCACTCAAAATTTCCTCCTCAACAAGGGAGATGCTTTCTTGTGTCAGCACGTTCACCAGCCTACTCTCAGAGGGGTCATCTTCAAAGCATTTACAACGATTTATTATATTTACAACTTATCCTTATACTTCTTTAATCTTATTTTAGTCAAACCGTGTGATAGCCTGGGACCTCTTCATTTACTGCTTTCCCTCTATTTTTGTACATACTTGCCAATTGCAGTGGGTGGGAACGATATATAGCTAGGATTATTGAGAAAGGGTGTTGAAAGCCAGTAAATCGTCAAGAATTTCTTTCAAGAGTGATTGATATATTTGCACCGAAAAAGACCCGGCGTTTGAGCTTATATACAAATAGATTTAAAGATGTTTAATATTATCTAATTATCATTTACCTTACTGATAGTCATAAGACCCCATTTTTAACATTAAAATGTTTGATGATAATATTACAGTTATTTTCGTGGTATGTTTAACATGAATTAGATTTTCTATTAATTTCGATATCCACGCCACAACATATCCTATACAAAAAGTCACTGGTTGTTATAGTATAGTGCAATCTCTCTAGCCCGGAAAGGTATGCTTCAATAAGAGTTGTCCATTTTCACAAGGTGTCCATGATAGAGCAAAGTAGGTTTTCATTGAATGTAGCTGGGTAGGTCTATGAGTTTCCGGCTAACCATTTCCTAGGTATGTAAAAGAAAAAATTATATTTCGCTTTTCAATATAGTTACCCTTTATTGGAATACACTTCTCACGTCTTTAAATTAAGATTTTAATCCCTTTCCAAAAATAGTCAGAAGTCTTGTCTGCAAAATGGGCATAAACAGCATTCATCACTTCTTCGTCACACTTAAATTTCCTTCCTCAAAGGTCCTTCTTGAGTTTTGAGAAGAGGAAATAGTCGCTGGGAACTAGATCTGAACTCTAGGGTGGATAGTCGATCTCCATGTAGTCATATTTCTTCACAGCTTCCTTTGCAACAAGCACATTGTCGTGAAGAAGGTGCACACCACCACTCAGCTTTCCTCGTCTTTTCTCTTTGATGGAAGCACGTAGTGTGTGCATAGGCCAGCACAGTACTCCCCATTTACTGTGGTGTTCCTCTCCTTGAAGTCAATGAAGAATATTCCTTCACAGTCCCAAAAGATTGTAGCCATGTTCTTCTTGGTTCAATGAGTGACCTTGGCCTTTAGGGGCGGTGCTTCACCAGGTTTACGTCACTGCATTGATTCTCTTTTGGACAAGGTATCATAGTAAAGGACCATAGTTTCATCCGCTGTAACAATGGTTTGCAGAACTTCTCTCTCGTTGCCACGGCAGAGCTCCAAAAATGCCTGACAACAGATGACACGTTGCCGCTTTTGTACTGAGGAAAATAGGCACCCATGTTGCACTAATCTTATTCATGTTTAAATGTTTATGAATAATTCGAAGGACTATTGCATTAGAAAGTTCCAACCTTGCTGCTGTTTCTGTTGTTTTGAGCTGCTGGTCTTCTAAAATTTCTCCTTCCACAAGAGCGATGTTTTCAGGAGTGAGCACCTCCAAGGGTCGACCTGCATGCTCTTCGTCTTCAATGCTTTCTCGACCCATTCGAAAAAGTTTAACCCATTGTTTTACGGTAGAATATGAGGAGGATGCTTCCCCATATACACCGTCCATCGTTGTTTACTTTTATTTGGAGTATGTCCTTCTTTTGTGAAGAACTTAATAATAGCTCGATACTCCATTTTGTACATGTCACAATCTTCTGGACATAGCCTTCTTTATGCAACTATATCTGAACAACTGAACACAGCGGAACAGAAGTTACAGCTGCAATTATTTACTTAACAGATAAGCTATGACACCAGATTAGGATTTTGTGAAGGCGATAATCCTTATCAGCGAGGCCGGAAACTTGCGGATTTCCCGCATATACACATGTGTTACACAATGCTCAATACAAGTAAAATAAAAGAAGTGCATTCAAGTAGAAGGGGACTTATTAAAAAAAACACAAAGTAAACATTGAAATTGAGCAATAAACACCAGTCTCGGTCTTTCTTGACCAGCCATCGCACTTTCTGGGAAATGCGTAACAATTTTACAAGTTGTAAAGAATTGAGGAAGCACAACAGAAAATAAAACGTTTAAAAAACTCACTTTTCGTACCATTATGCTTAATGACCCATTGTAAAGTATAGAGATAATTGTCAACCAAGCTCAACCAGAAAACAGAAGCCAGTTAGGGAAAACTCCCATTCTTTTGATTTTACAGTAATGCGTACTTGCTAATGACACACCTAAATCTTTGCAAATAAATGTCATTCAAGTTAGCAGAAATACGTAAGAGAAACCGCCACGGGTGGCCGAGGTCGTTAAGGCACGGACTCGTGAGCGGGAGGTCTGCGGTTCGAATCCCGCCAGGACCGTCCTCCCTGACTGGGGTTTTTTCCAGGTTTTCCTCGGTCTTCATAACTGGCAAATGCCGGGGAGGTACCTAAACTTAGGCCTGGAGCGCTTCCTTCCTTAAAAAAAAAATATCCTTTCCTAATTTATCATTTCATCTCATGTATTATCAGTGTCCACCGCATGTGGTGCCTCAGTAGTAAAAACGGGCGTTAAACACTACTCAAAAAAAAAAAAAAAAAAAAAAAAAAACGTAAGAGAATGAGAAATTGTCCTGGTTGTAAGGGGTGTCCAACATAGAAGACATAATGAACGTACTAAAGAAAAAAATGTCTGGTTCCAAGAAAATGTGTCCAATATAATGAGGTATCTAACATACAGGGGTGTCCTAATCAGATGTTTTACTGTATATTGCTTCGTATGACCAGCAGAAACCAGGTGGCCTTCCTTAAAATGAACCAGAACAAGGCACAGTTTCTAAGGCAGCGAACCCATAGTATTGTTCCTAAGCATTTACTTGACGGCGTTACTGACGTAGTAAGTGTACACGATTTTTGTACATGTTTCGAGTATGGTGATCCGTTCCGTATAATCGTGTGAAAGCATAGTTGTGTTTAGTATCACCAAATAATTCATTTAATGCACTTACTAATTATTTTTATTTTCACTATGGTCACTGACTCTACAAGCATTCACTCCACGGAAATCCAGTGTTGCAGTGAGCCGTTCTCAGTTTGACCAGGCTCGTGAAATAGACGTAATGTTACGCAATATTAAGGAAATATAGACTGTTATATAATAATTACTATTTCTTTAATCCCCTATATTTTCTATTTCCGATTTCCGCTAAGTCCACGGTACTTTATCAACTGTTTTTACACTCACCTCATACTCCTCACATAATTTTCTACACCTTTCCCATACCTCGCAAATGTTTATTTCTCATCTGCTAATTCAAATCCCTTCATTTTCTGCAAAACGCGTCATCACGTCTACTTATTCCATTATTCTACTCCAGGGCGGCTCTGTACATTGCTTTCTTACGTTATTCCACTGTTTTTCAGAGTCACCTCCTATTACATAATAACGGATGATTTTTCTATTGCGGGACCACTCCTACAGTTGTTCCCACGCTTGAAAGCCGGCCGCCAAACCGGAAGGGAAACCAGTACGAGTTTAACCCCTAAGAATGTACGGATATGCTCGTGTTCTGTGTGACACTGTATTAAGTATTCATTAGGCGACGTAATATAATGTACTAATTACGTTAATATGGCTCGATTCAGATATTCTATTCCCCAATGTATTTATTCCCTGATATTCAACTTCCAAGTGTAAGTTCGATTCTCAGACTGGTAAATAAATTTCGTGAAATGGGAACATTCTTAATATAAGCGCACTCAGTACAGTACTCAAAGAAGAAACGATAGAAACACTGGACTTGCTCTGGAACCTTCCGCTAAAATAAATAAATAAAAAAAAAACACTTCGATATCTTTCTCAGCAAACGAGAATTTCCTATTCCTCTGAGCTACTGAAATTAAAACCCTATAAAATTACTGTAGTGCAAACGCGTAAACCTGGTGATCCTCATACATGAATGAATGAACGCCCATTTTTGCTACAGAGGCATCACAGGCGATGAACACTGATGATACACGAGATGAAATGATATATTGGGAAAGGATTTATTTTAAAGGATGGAATCGTTCCAGGCCTAAGTTTAGGGTACCTCCCCGGCATTTGCCATTTGAGGAAAAACTGGAAAAAACCTCAGTCAGAGGGGACGGTCGTGGAGGTATTCGAACCCAGACCTCCCGCTCACGAGTCTGTGCCTTAACGACCTCGGCCACCCGTGGCGGTATCCTCATCCAGGAAACAGATTTTGAGTAATGTGTATAACGGAGGAATTGGGCGTAATATAATTTTTTTTACCTACAAATGATGTTTATTTGTTTTACTTAAGGACGCTCTTTAGCATACCAGGTCATCAGCGTCCCATTCAATTTAGGGCGTAAAACGGCAGATAAATTTTGCCCAGAGGCCTCTTCTTTTATACTTGAGGTTCCCTTACGTGCCGTAAATGTACGACACGAGACCTACGGCTTTACTTCCCTTCGGAAGGAAGGAACTTAGAACCTTCACGCCAGAAAAAAAAAAAAATCCATCGACCTTGATTGAACCCGCGATCTGGGGTCTATGGCTACAACTAGACCACCAGGACCAACGCATGGACGAATGCTGGTTCCACTTAATTGGATATGTTAATTTACAAAACAACGGACATTGCAGTTAAGAAAAACCTAATCTGCTTCACGAGGAACTTCTGCATGATACAAAGGTAGCAGTGTTATGTGCCATTAGCGGAGAGCGAATAATGTTCCTATATTTTTTTTAAATAAACTATAATAGTGATAAGCATATGCAGAATATTTTGCAACTTTTTCCGCGAGTTAACTGTGAGGGAAAGCAGGTTCGCGACTTTCCTTCATGGCTTTGCAACGGCAGATGTCTCCTTGCATAAAATATCCGACGATAAAGTCACCACTAACAACCTATAGCCCCTCAGTCCCCGATTTAAGCCCTGCGAGGTTACTGAGGGGAGCGTTAGAGGAAAGGTGTAAATTACAAATTCACACACTGATAAGCTGAAAAATTACATTCGTGAAGAAAGTTAGAGAAATCAGGCATACTGACAAAATAGTGTCAGTAACAAAAAATGTGAGAACTATACAGAAATTGTGGAGGAAATGTTACGCTTAAGAAATCGAAGGTGTAGAATGAGTGTTCAAGTGCATATTGATTACTTCCCCGCGAATATTGCAGCAATAAGTGAAAAAAAAGATGAGCGGTTTCATAAATACATTAAAACAATGGAAATTCGCTATCAAGGTCATTTAAATTACTGTTGGTGTTTGAAAAGGGACATTAGTGAAGGACATGTCAGAACTTCGAAAAAAAATTAAGCTTTCTTCTTCTTAATAATGAAAAAAAGTTTGGAAATTCATAGTTATTGACATATAGCTCTCTTTTTTCAATATGTTCATTATCATTTAAGTTAAAATGAACCCACAAAAACAGTTTTGACTTCTAAATGACTTAAAACTTCACAATATTTCCTCAAAAATATAAGTGTATTATTACATTTTATGTTATTTTGTTTAAAAACTTAGCCCAATAGAATAAAACGGAAAACATGTTTTAATTCAGGACATTCATATTACATATATCCAAAAGAAAAGAAAAAAAAAGCAAGGAAAACATCTTTTTTGTGGACCAATGATGAATGCTAGAGGCATATAATGAACACTGGGCGTTCAAACATTTTAAAATGCATAAAAAACGCAGGAATTTTATGTTAGTACAAAACATTTTAAAACGCACAACATTTTTTTTTAATGTTACTGCATTTTTAAAACAAATTTCCCCATTAGAATCAGAAAATGAGTTTAAGCAGATTACAGATCTTTTCTGGACAGCTTATGTCAAAAAGTTCACCCAATCAAATGCTGATCAAGTTTCAGGAGAGAGGCCATGTTAAATCACAAATTCAGGAAAGAACGTTTGAGTCACCAGGAACTCACATCCTGGAGGGTGTGCACGATGCATAGCAATAAAATGATATGTTAGGAACGTCCGGAGTCTGAGGGATGCTGGATGATATTCCCACTGGTCTCTTCCACATTTTCCCGGAATTCTGCCTTCAGCAGGTTCATTCACTTCTCGCGTTTTCCATTCAAGTGTTGTCTCGTGTTTGCATGTAACTCCTTTGACGTGCACCAAGTTAATGTTATCATATCAGTTCGTAGAACTCGACTTTCCAGACACTCCTAGATAAATCGCCCACACTCGACTGTAATGCAAAATACGTGGCTTCAAAACATTATGTCATTCTCATAAGACAAATACCCCGTGATTTATCCGAGATTATTCACACAAAATAAATAAATTGTTACATAAACCCTTAAGTAATGGTGGCGTTTAAGCAAAACATGTTCTGACAAAGAAATTAAACTAATCTTGAAAGGCACCAATCAGCGAGGTTTGTTATCCCGCGACGGTACCACTTTCTGGATTTTATGCCACTTCCAGGACTTCAACGTTTTCGAGATTTCTTCCATGCGGGAAATGTGCCATGAAACAAAATAGCTGGTAAACTGAAGACACAAAATCAGGGCTGTACGCCGACTATGCTAATAGAAGATCGATCCTTTACAATTTCCGAACATTTTCCATGGTTGTTCAAGCGGTATGGGGTGTTGTAAGATAACCCTATTTCGATTAACTAAATCTGGGCATCTCTGTCTCAAAACTTCATGAACTCGATCCATCTGTTGAGAATAAAGATTCACATGGACTGCTGTTTGGAACAAACTCCCAATGAATCACGCCTTCAAAATTCCACCAGACTTTGCGGCCAAACCGATTTTGTTTAGCGGTGACTTTAGCAGGTTTATGAAGATCGAGGTGTCAGAGTTGAGGTAATATACTAAATCTTATCATGCATGGGATATGAGATAAGCTGATGACAGATATCCATTCTACGTTGGGTCTGTTCAGGTGTCAATTCATGAGGTACAGCTGTATGAATTTTTAAGTGTGTTAATGTGGCAATGTGTGGTATCTTTTGATGCACCAATTTCTTCTGACAGCCTACACCACTTTTTTGCGGATTATCTTCCAAAACTCTGCGAGTATTCTCAATATTCCATACCTTAGGTGTTTTAGGGCGTGGTAAATGTTTAGTGTTTTCTTCTCCATATTGAAACGCTGGAACCATTTTTGTGCTGCACGCTGAACCCTCCACTTGACATATAATCTTGTCAGCAGCCTTATAATCTTGTCTCTAGTAGTGCTTTATAAGAACTCTAATCTCAGACTTTGTAACCCCATTTTACCATTTATATTAACTGGCGAATGTAAAATGCTCAAATATATAAAATAGCTATAGCATTCCGTAAATAACTTTGCCCAAAAAAAAAAAAAAAAAAAAAAACAACAATTAAACTCTTACAAAACACCATATTTAAAAACCGAAATTTCTTATGAGATTGCCTATTGATTAATTAGTATTTCTGAGTAACATATGGAGGGGAAAAATATTGCTGTCTGGGTAAGGTTTTTTTAGGAGTTTTTTCCTCACCTTGAGAAGGTGAATACCAGATAGCTTTAAAGTGCCAAGGACTCCGAGATCATTTGCGCCATCACTAATTCATTTCATTCATAATTGCAGACGTCCAATCTACAGATGTCGCGAGAAGACCAGTGCTATCAAAGTGACAACAAATGCACAGTAGAAAAGTTTTCAAAATACAGTAAAAATTACTAATGTCACATTCGTGTTAAGCTCCTAGATATCACATAACACATGGGATGTCCTGTCCTTTAGGGTAGGAAAAGTAGGGGGTGTATCCTAGAGTTAAAATATCCGATAGTTTTGTACAACAATTCTGTAATCTTGTCCAAATAATCGAACACCCCAAGCAGTGTCAAAGAGAATGCTAGAGGTAGATAATTTGTAATTATAAACAGAAACAGCCTAAGTAAACCTCTGGTCTGAAATTTCACACACCTGACCCATCATAAACCTAAGATCCCGGGTTCAATCCCAGTCAGGGTCGATTGATTTTTTTGGGGCGTAAAAATTCTAAATGTAGCTTCCTTCAGAAGGGAAGTAAAGCCGTTGGTCCCGAGTCGCAGATTTACGGCACGTAAATGAATCTCAATCCTGAAAGAAGAGACCTCTGTATAAACTTTAGCAGCTGTTTCATGCCCTGAGTTGAATGGGACGCTTGAGATTAGAATGCCCTCAAATAAAATAAAACCTAAACCTAATCAAGGAACGACTGTCAACAGCGAGATGCGCTGCGATACTCTTACATGGCTTTGACGCAAGGGAAATAGTCGGCAGGAGTGTTGCTCCATCATGACAATACGCGGCCCCACACCACCAAACCGCCACGGGTGGCCGAGGTCGTTAAGTCTCGGACTCATGAGCGGAAGGTCTGGGTTCGAATACCGCCAGGACCGTCCTCCCTAACTGAGGTTTTTTCCAGGTTTTCCTCAGTCCTCATAAATGGCAAATGCCGGGGAGGTACTCTAAACGTAGGCCTGGAACGATTCCTTCCTTAAAAATAAATCCTTTCCCAATATATCATTTCATCTCATGCATCATCACTGTCCATCGCCTATGATGCCTCTGTAGCTAAAACTGGCGTTAAACACTATATATATATATATATATATATATATATATATATATATATATATATATACCATCAACTTTACAATCACAAAGTTTGCATTACTGCAGTTCATTATTGTGCCCCACACACCATAGTCGCTAAATCTCGATACAATGGTTTCGCGATCACATAATGAAGTTACCAAGAAGATGGCAACGGTGTATTGACGTTGGTGGAAAGTATGTTGAGAGATTCCATTGAATCTTGTTGCATAATAAGGTACAAAATCTGTTGTAAATAATTTCCGAACATATAACACAAATTAGTAACAAACTTAGCATTCAACCTCTTTGTTATTTACAGTCGGTTTAGACGGCCGTGAAACAGTCATCTTATAGCCTCTCATCTTGAAAATATATTTATTGTGCTGCCATCGAAAAAACACAGTATAATACACGTTTATATCATTATTTTTCTAGAACCATGTTTATAAAAAGCGAAGGGAAGCTTCTTAACTTCAAGCACTACCTTAAAAAAAAAAAAAAAAAAAAAAAAAAAAAAAAAAAAGCACAATTTAGGAACTTGCATGATAAATGAATACTTATGTGCAAAATTACTAGTTACCTGTTTTGTTGTAATTTGTATGCTTAAGTTCTCTTGAGGCGAACCTTACAGCTTCATAAGATATTATTTCTTTTGTTACGGGCCGATGATTATGTTCTCCAGTTGTACTAATGACTTTTGGATAAGCTATATCAGTATAAACCAGAACATCACATTTTCTATTCGTGTAGAAAGTCAAGCCTCGCTGAGACAAAATATCACACGAGGCGCTACAGCTGCACGCCGTTGTTTTGAAGCAATAGGACTACAAAACATTAAATGGAAACAAATGCAGGTGAATTTTTGTATTCATTTTATTGGTTATGTTTTATAGGTAACCTTTTCGTAACAAACAGGTTGTGTTTGTCAAGAGAGCTTTTAAAAGTTGCATTTCTGTCAGCACTTGGCTTAAGTTAACATTTTCATGCTTTCTTCTCTCTGCTTATTCCAGTATAAAGCACCTGTGGTTTCACTTTCTGGACTGTAAAAGCAGCAGCAGTTTCTGTTGTTATCTGTAACACAAGAGATTGAGTTCTTTCTATAGTTACTACAGTACGTTTCGATACAAGTGCTACGTAGTTTCCATGGTAACCACTTAGAGAGCACTTTCGACTGTTTCATGAAATTTAAGGTTATATCAACAAACGTCATTAACAACGATTTCCATAGGCAAAAGGACAGCGTGAGTGTAGTTATTATTATCAGAAACATCAAATGTTTCTAAATATGCAAAAAAAATATCTGACAACAAATGTAAACTTTCTTTTTCACAAACAAACTATATTTAAAGAAATTTGCTTTTAAAATACTAAAATATTGTTATTTCAGTGAAAAAGAATATAAATAAGGAATAAAAGTAAATACTTTCATAAAACCTTAGAAAATATGAATATTTTATGGTTATATTTATGAGGAGGAACATACTATTCCTAATATTAATAAAAATACATAACATATATATTTAAAAATAAATGTATTAATTAAACAAATTTATATGGGGTGTTTCACTCACTCTCGACTTCTATTTTTCCTTATACGAGGATTTTTTTTTTTTTTTTGAGTAGTGTTTAACGCCCGTTTTTACTACTGAGGCACCACAGGCGGTGGACACTAATGATACATGAAATGAAATGATAAATTGGGAAAGGATATTTTTTTTTTTAGGAAGGGAGCGTTCCAGGCCTAAGTTTAGGTACCTCCCCGGCATTTGCCAGTTATGAAGACTGAGGAAAACCTGGAAAAACCCCCAGTCAGGGAGGACGGTCCTGGCGGGATTCGAACCGCAGACCTCCCGCTCACGAGTTCGTGCCTTAACGACCTCGGCCACCCGTGGCGGTCTTATACGAGGATGGATCAAATATAAAGGAGCCATTTTTGGGGATTTAAAAAAAAAAAAAAATTGCTATTACAAAATAACAAGCACGTGTAATTTTTCTACATAATCTTCTGGTTCAGAAATGCATTTACTCCAACATTTTGGGAGTTTTTTCATGCTCTTATCGTAAAATGCGGGGGTTATATTATCATCCAATTGAGCACGAAGCCTTTGATGCTGCGTTATCCCCGAAGATGAAAATTCGCAGGGCGATAGGGAGAATAGTCTAATGGTGCCCTCTCATTTCTTTCGCGAGTGAGAACTGCAGTATGGGGCCAAGCGTTGTTATGGAGGAGCATCACTTCTCATATTGGTTGGTCACGTCTTTTGCGGCGATAAGTCATGTGTTTTTATATTTGTATGACGTTACAAAAGTCAGAACTGTATAGAGATACATGTGTGTTTAAATGATCCCTTGATTTTGCACTGCAGTAAATTTGCTTAAAATAATTTTTTATGTATGTTAACACTAATGATTAATATTAAATTATTGATATTTATGCATCTAATTGGTACTATTATTAGTGTTGTTATTATTATTAATGTATGGTTGTTTGCATACAAGAAATATTATTTGCAAACAATTTCAGATTCTTGAAAACAATGAAAATATTTTTTAATGATAGATGGCATCTTGTAAACACAGTGCTGCGTAAAAGTTTCATATTTGCTATTGGCCGTAGTTGCAAAGGTGATTTTTGCCTTTTCTCCAAATTGAGAAACGCCTTTTGGAAAACATTTTCCATCATCAATTGAAGTAGTGATGAAGGATCTGTCAAAAAAGTATTTACAGCATGTCTCTAAAGACTAGCAGAAACGCTGGGACGGTCACAGCCAACAAAGACTATTTTGAGAAAGATCGCACGGGGCTAACTCTGGACTGTAGGGAGGCTGAGGGACACACTTCACGTTGATTTATGTGAAATAATGAGCTGTGCGGCCGTGCATTATCATGGTGCAGCATCCAGTTTGTTGTATACAATAGTTTAATAGTGTTTAACACCCGTTTTTACTACTGAGACACCACAGGCGGTGGACACTGGTGATACACGAGATTAAATGATAGCTTGGGAAAGAATTTTTTAAGGAAGGAAACGTACCAGACCTATGTTTAGGGTACTCCCAGGCCTTTGCCATTTATGAGGACTAAGTAAAACCTGAAAAAAAAAAACCCTCAGTCAGGGAGGACGGTCCTGATGGAAATCGAACCCCAGACCTACCGCTCAGGAGTACGCGTCTAAACGCATGGAAATGTGGTCTTTTGCGTGTAATATGGCATTGCAAAGTTTTCAGGTATCTCTGTAGTATTGTCAGTTATCATGATCGACATGCTGTGGAGGCTGTCTTGGGGATGTGACATATCACCTTATCTCCCCCTGCTTCCTGTTCGCTTGCGTCACGGTTTACGTGGAACTCCATCTAATAATAAACTGCACGTTGTAACCTCTTCCTCCTTTTACTTTCCTTTTATCTTAAACTTTCCATTAATTCTGTTCCTTAAGAGCACATTTTCCATTTGTAATTTGCTGTTCGTTAAGTGGTAGTCTGCTTCAATTTTATTTTCCCCTGGGCATTGGCCCAACATTATTTTCATTTGCAAAGGTAATTAATTGCAAACTACGGCGAATCGTGGTGTCATAGTTGATCAAGTCAAAGATGTTACAAAAACAAAGAGATGTGCGCCATTTACCTGCTTCGGTGTTGCCAACATGATCTGATAACATTAAGAATACTTTTAGAAATTCTGAACGTTTCACTTGCTGCCACCCACACGTTGGAACTGAACAGTTGCACATGAGACATGGAGTTGAAAAGCAGCAAAGCTCTGTGTTCCCCTAACACACGGTTGCATCTCAGTTTTCGAAATTCAAGAAATATTTTACCAGCATGAAGCCAACAGTACAGTTTCTACCGGTTACCGGTCAATAGTAGTTTATCAATTTACAGTTAAAGATTAAGTGAAAATAGTAGAAGTAGCAGCTGGTTTCCAGCAATTAGGAAGGGAATGTAATTTGTTACTTATTAATTTTGTAAATTTCTAATTGTAGCCCAGGCATAAGTATTATATGAAAAATAATAATGTAAGAACGTAATTTTGTAATTTAGAAATAACGTGTAAGAGTGTGCAATACACTTCTCCGTGTAGAAAACAAGGTACCGGGATGGTGTATTTTAGACATTTATTATTATTATTATTATTATTATTATTATTATTGTTATCTCTCATAACTGCAGCACCATCGTACGTTTGTACTATAAACTTATGGTTTATATGGTACTCTTCAAATTCACCCATTACAGTACACCTTAAGTCTTCTACAGTCAATTCAAAAACCGCAATTAATTTTATGAAAATTTCAAACAGTTTATCCCCACAGATGTGAATTGTGTTCAAATTGTGAAAAGCATGTAATATCTGTCGCTTCGTCAGGCTACACAGAAACGAAAATTTCCCTTTCTATTTCTTTTCTAATCTCATTCATATAGGCAAGACACGTTTCTCACATCACATACTGTCAGCCAAGATGTTTTACAAAATAAATATTTGTACCGTCTTGCTGAGTAGGTTCCTATAGCTTTCGATTGTTAAGTTTCAAATCGTTTCACTTCCACTCAACTGTTAAACTTATATACGAAAATGAAGTCTTCAATAAAATGTTCACTTTATTCATTGCCACGAAACAGATACGCTTTTTTGTAACTTAACAGTTAACACTGTGAAAGTCAACGTTCATTGATAAACAGCGAGGAAGTCACCCAATTTGAAACAAAGCGCGAAAACAACCGCTAGTCAGTTATGCGTGGTGTCAGTAACCCTTCAACATCCGGTAAAAAGAGAGAATACCGAGTGTCGATCATGGGCCGTCTTCCTGTTGGCGCAAGAGAACGGAGAATTAAGCAGGCTAACCCATCTTGAAAGAAGACTAATATATTTCGTTGTAAATAAATCGTTTATCATGAATGATCCATGAAGGTATAATTTTAAGCCTAAATATTTTCCAGGCTGGTCCATGAGCTTCCCTCGCTAACGGAGGACCCGCATGCTACCGCTACTACAGTAAAGAGAAATGTGCTTATAGCGTAAGATACAATTAGAACTAATCGGTTATACATCGCTTTTCATGCTTTTTTTTGTTTTAAAAGTTGACCAGCACAAGAGAAAGCGGTAAATGGTTAAATGACTTTTTCTTTGGTTGGTGGGGCCTGGCCCATCTGGCCCTTATACCGTGGATGAAGATTATACAGAGAAACGAAATAGATATTTTCCAAAAATAATGCATTAAACTTGCTCTCTATCAGACCCTCGCAGATGTACCGCTTACCCATAATAGTTACGTATATTGCCGTCAGGGTCCGTAATGCTAACGGAAGCTGCTCCGGTGTTGAAATCCTTGCCATGGCTACCTCTACTGGCGGCGCCAGGAGCCAAACCAAAGCCACTACGGGAGAGAGACACCGTGGCCGCTGCTGCAGGGAACCCACTCCGCAGAAGTGTAGTATACGTATCGCTCACTCCGTGCACGTTGTTGGGACCTTCAGAATCGATCCTGTAAAAACACCACAAGTGAACATGAGAGAGAAAGAAAGCATACATTGTTTTCACATTCATAAGAAGCGGCAGGAAGCGCGCTCAGTTAAATATACATAACCCCTTAATTCAAGCTTCAAATTACAATTAGAAATGCCACCTAGACGATGTTCGAAATGATGTCCTTGTACGAAGATCACTACGAAAATTTTGATATGAGCAAAAGTTTTAAAAGGAATGTGTGACAACCCCATCCCTTACGAGTAATACGGTATCAGATAGGAACCCCCCCTACTACCGCATTTCAGAAATGTGAGAGTAAACAACCCCTCCAGTGTACAGGCAACCAGTCGTTACGATGGAGCTGGACAGAAAGCAGTTTTGCGCTATGATTTCAAGAGTGGTTTCAAAGCCTTGAGCGTTTGCAGCAGACTTTCGGAGACCTTGCTCCATCTAGGGCAACAGTTTCCCGTTGGTTTCCACAATTTAAAAGGAGCAGAATGTCACTGCAAGATGAAACGACAAGTGGGCTTCGGCAACATTAAGATTTTTTTTTTTTGATTGATTTATTTATGGACTTAACATCTCAGGTCACCTTAAGGAATTTGAGCCCCGGACATCCCGAATGCGAATACAAGCATTACTGCTCGAGTCTCCTCTAAAAAAGAGTTTTGGGCAATAGTTTATAGCCATATCATTTTCAAAGTGCATATCTGGCGACGCAGAAATTGCATCAATTTGATAATTGAGGTACAGATGATTTTTTAAACTAAAATATAAAATTGTCGTGCACCAGCAAACATATTTGAATTATTTAGCATGTCTATTTATTTATTTTAATTTTTTAAGGTATTGAAAAAAGTTACATACGGCTAATATTTCTGTATTTTTAAGCAAAATAAATAATATAAGGGAGTTAATCCCTGCTCCTGACCCTTTCTAGTTGATATAAAGTGTTTATATCAAAGCATAAGTACACCTGAAGAAATGTATAATCGCTACGTGCATAGTTTCAAGTTCACACATTGTTGTATTACGTCACAGCAGTTGTTGACTCACTAGCGTGTCAAACAAAGAAACGTTTCCTTTAATTCATCAAGATATGTCAGTGTTGTCATATACGAGGGCAAGTCATTAAGTACAAATGGATACTGAACTTGAACAAATAAAAGTACTGCTTTGAAAAATACTTTCATTTCTCAACATAATTTCCCTGTACATCGAGACACTTGCCCCATTGTTTCACAACCCCTGAAACCCAGCAGCATAAAATTCTTTGGGCTGTTGTCGGAATCAGGCGGTTACTTCCCTTTTTACAGTTTCGTCGTAGAGAAAACGTTCATGAAACCTCTTGGAGCAAAGTCCGGGCTCGAAGAATTCATATTTGAAATTTCGCAGCGTCTCATTTGTCTGGTTGGCAGTATGAGGACGCGCGTTGTCATGCAAGAGCAGCATGTCTTTGGCTTCCGTTGAATGGTTTAGGAAGATTCCTCAGGAGGTTGCAGTCGAAGTCGGCATTTACGGTTTGTCCTTCAGGCTGGAATGCAGTGAGCAGTATGTCTTCGTGGTTCCAGAAGACTGTAGGCATCACTTTCCCGGCGGACGGAAAACTTTAAACTTTTTTCATTGCAGGCGACGCAGATGTTTCCACTGCATCGATACACTCTTTGTCTCGGGCTGGTAATGGAGAATCCGACTCACCCCCTGTGATAATTCGGGTTAGCATATCATGTGGTAGCGGTTGATATGCTGTAATATCAGATCCATTCTCTGTGTTGTGGGGTCAGCATGCGCGGCACAGATTATGTGAAAATCTAACCTGTCATGTGTGTGTACAACCAACAACAGCGGCTACAGCGTCTATAGTTATCCTTTTGTCTGCTGAGATTAAGTCTTCGTCTAATTGCAAATTTGTCTGTGTCAAACTCCGTTGGCCGATCGGCGTGGTATTCATCTTCGATACGTGTCCGCCCTTCAGAGACTTCTGCAACCTAAATAGCTTAACGTGACAGACATTTCTCGCCATAGATGGGAACTATTTCTTTATGAATATTCTTTAATTCCATGCCTTGTTCACTACGACGAGCTATTCGAGGGATGTATACTCACTCAGAGGCGCCATCATATGTTTCGCTATTGTAAACATCGATTATCTCGTGTCGAATGTCAGCAATTGCCACCGCACTAATGCTGGCATCTAGTGGCAATAGCCTCAGGTGCCTTACTTCTACTTGTAGTAACCTACATGAATTTGTAACTTATAAATGATATACCTGAAGTGGTGTTTATGAGCTACCACCCTTAATTAAATTGCAGTTGTTATATTAATTAATTTTATGTAACTTCCTTATAATATTCATGAGTATAATGCCATTTTATTTCCTGTACAAGGGTTGAATTATTGTTTTTGATGTTATTTCCTTACCAACGTGCATAAATCCATAAAAATTGACCTGGCCAAGAGGACAGAGATACCTGATACATATTGTAAATAATATTTGTAAAGATGACCGAGGCAGGACCCATCTGAAAGAGAGTCCTTGAAAAAGATGTTTATTTTGCATTCTGTTAGAGAATTGTAAAGCAGGGTAGGTGTAATAAAACATATGGCAGCTACGGAGGTGAAAGACAAGGTAATAACCTCTCGAAGGAAAATGCTAATGGTTTCATTTAAAACGTAAGAGGTGTGGATGACATGCAAAACGTCACGTAAGCCATTTGACCAATATTGTAGCAGAAAAGAACAAGGGAAACATATTACCCAATAGAGACGCGGAGATGGGAGGAAATATTTTAGATTTTTCTAAAAGCATATTTTGAAAGAATAAGATAACTTCGTGAGACCGGCAGACTGCTATGTTTATTTAGGCTTGTGATTTTGCGGCCCAGGGACACATTCGTTCTCCGTTCAGTTTGAATCAGTGGGGCATTAGCAATACAAAGGCATAGTCAGTGTGGAAGATGAGTTCAGTCCAATTATCAGTTTAGCTCAGTTCAGTCGAAGAGTATCGTTAGTGGAAAATTATTATGAGGAGTAGCCAGTCGCGTCTCAGAATTGGTTGAGTTTGGTGGAGCTTAGGATCAGAGTTATTAATGTGCGTTAGGACGTTAGAGAGATAGTCTTAGTTAGTGCTAAAGTGGCACATGTTGCCCAAAAATTCTCCAAGAAGTAACGGTGACACAATTAAATGAAATAGACTCTAAACAATAAATTGTGTTTCGTCTCCTATTACAAGAAATTTTATTAATCTCCTAGATTCCTTTCCCTATGGTCTTAACACCATAAAAATATCCAGCCAAAGAGTCTCAACAACAAAGCTATAAGTCAGCGGAAACCAATCATTGGAGAAGAAGAAATCAACATTACCATCATTAATCAAAACAATCATGAAATTAAAATCCTTTCCAAAGTCTACCCTCCATTACCAACCTTCTTTATAAATACCGCTGCATACTCTAGGGATAAAAGGAGGCCTCGTGAATTTAAATATGGTAAAGCTGTAAAGGAAATCCGTGGAAATCTGTCACATCCGAACAAAATATAAATAAAAAACATGATTTATCATTACAGAATTACAGTGACTGTCTAGTGTTGACACCTACAGAGAAAAACGAACGAGAGTGAATGTTTCTAAGCAAATTTTGTGACATGTTTGGATACATCTTAACGATTTGTGACTATGGATGAACCACAGCTGCATCACCATGACCCTAAAGCCGAAATAAACAAATAGAAACATAAGAGGTGTCCGTCCCTAGGAAACTCAGAATGCAGCCATCAGCAGATAATATTATGTATCTTTTTTGTGTGCTGTTCTTGTTGATTGTTAACAGTGGGTAGTCACTACAATAAGTAATTATTGTCCAAATTTAATTTCAAAATTACGAGATGTAATAAATAAAAAATATGTCATAAAGTTAGGTGAGATCCACAAACTTTGTGTTATGATAAAGCAGAATTTTTACTTTTGGAACATCTCTTTACTCTCCATATCCAGCTCCCTCATAGGCTAAGGAAATTTGGGAGAAAGATAATCTTCATCATATTTAGAAATCATGTAAACCTGACACCATTCTTCCAGGAAGCTGTATAAGCTTAGAGAATCGCTAGGAGATGTGGAACAGTAAAGGAAAGTATGCTGAAAAGTGAGGTACAAATGAAAAGTGTTGTCAGGGTTGTACCCCTGCAATAAAACAATTGTGCCTTACATTAGGTTAATTATAAAAAACCGTTAATTTAAGAATTAATATGTTTACTTAAAATATAAGTTAATTTAATGTGTGTTTTAATAATGTTTTAAATGTTTCCGTGCAAATTTTGAATTTATAACACTAGTACTATAAATACACAAATTGATATACAAATCTGTAATTTAGTCATTTTGTAGTACAAAATGTGCTACGTTACTATGGAGTTTATTTGCTTTATCAGTATTTAGTTTACCACTACGTGTGGCAGAGGTCGTTAAGACGTAGACTCGTGAGCGGGAGGTCTGGGGTTCGATTCCCACTAGGGTCGTCTTCCCTAACTGCGTTTTTTTTTTCAGGATTCCTCAGTCCTCATAAATGGCAAATACCTGGGGAGGTATCCTAAACTTAAGCCTGGAACGTTTCCAATGTCCATCGCCTGTGGTGTCTCAGTAGTAAAAACGAGCGTTAAACACCATTAAAAAAAAGTATTTAAATTAAGAAATGAACTTCAAGGTTTAGAGGTATTTTGTTTACCCCTCATGAGCAGCAGAGGCTATTACCTTGGTCCATGTAGTTCTGCATGTTGCCGCTTGACACGCTTCACTTCACCAGACTCGGTTGCAGTTGCGGTGGTATTTGTTGTGCTGGCGGTAGATGTCTCTACGGCTATAGCTCTGTTCCTGCTTTGCCTCCCTGCAGTTTTGCCCCTTACGGTCAAAGTCGACTCCACTACAATCTCGTCGAAGGCCTCTCCAAATGCCGCTGTAAATTATATACACTAAAATTAATATAAAAAGGTTTTGTTTTCATTTTTCAATACAAGCGCTACTTCTCCATTTTATCTCTAAAGCTGCCCAAGTATAAGATATTAGAAGTAAATTGCAGTTTTTATGGCGTTTAACTTCATTTTTTGCTGAAAACAGATTACGTTTGTTATTATTATGATCAATCTCAAGATATTTAAAATTTTATTAAGACGTAATGTTCAGCGGTGATTGGGGGCAGCCACATGGCAGCATAAACTCAATTGAAAAAGTAAAATATATTGAACGCAAAATTCTTCTAAGTACAAGACAAGTTCCCATAGGTAGAACTCCAACGGAATTAAATCGGGAGAACAAACTCATTCGTACCTCTTGCAATGAGTGTTAAAACGTTCCAAAACCATAGCCGATGACGCGGGGCTTGTTGCTGTGCGAGATGTCCCAGATCTGCCCTTGTAAACATCGCATACAGTACCATGAATATCAAATGCGTGCAATTGTTACTCGCATTGGCGGTTCTGTTCTGTACACGTCTCCATTGCCTTTCAACTTCAACAACATTCAGTTTACAAGGTATGCAGCAAAACTGTGTAACCACCAGTAGTTGTGTAATATGGTATGCAATAAAGATGCTGTGTAGTACATTCTCGGTTTTCCAATACCACTTCAAAACTGTGTAGTATGTGTGTTTGCCGTTAGCTCTGTGTCAGAGCGTGCAGTGATGGCGTGTTTAACAGCACAGGTTTGCCTATCGGCAAAGTCGGTCCTGGTGGTGTAGTGGTTACCATACTTGCCTCCTAAACCCAAGATCGCGGGTTCGAACCCAGTCAGGACCAATGGATTTTTTTCGGGGCGTAAAAATCCTAAGTATGGCTTCCTTCGGAAGGGAAGTAAAGCCGTGAGTCCCGTGTCGTACATTTACGGCACGAAAAAGAACCTCAAGCCTGAAAGAGAGGCCTCTGAGCAAAATTTGTTGGCCGTTTCACGCCCTGAGTTGAATGGGACGCTGATGACCTGAGCTGTTAAAGAGAGTCCATAAATAAATCATTCAAAAAAAAAATTCCTATCGGCAAGAAACACTTTATAACTGGAATAGTCATCTGTGGATTTTTCTTAGTGTTTTATCCTTTTTTGCTTTTCTAATTATTGTTATTTTAGTTTTAACCTCTCGTCCCCACTACTATAGAAATCTTGTTTCATCTATCCCTCAAAGATTGAGGGCAGTTATACATGCTGAAGGTTGATACACCCGATACCTCTCTGTGTTTATTTCTCTGTGTTTTTAGTTTAGAAGATAAATATATCTGTTCATGTATTTATTTGGTTATTTGTAAAGAACGTTAGTTTGTGATTACGTTATATAGATCTAAAAGTTTATCTAGAATATTTGCGTGACTTCGCATACACAACGGAAAGAGAGAAAGAAGTTAATAAAAATGTCGTAGCAATGTTCATTTACAAAATAAGATGCTCTTCTCCTGGTTTTCATGACAAACTTATTGATTAGAGTCGTTAAGCGACGAGTGGTCCCGCCAAAGAAAAAACACCCATTATATAGGTATACTAGTACTTCTTTACGAGGCAAATTCTTTGTGTTCGATCCCACACGGCATTGCACGAATGACTTAGATTAGGAAAGATTATTAATTAATACAAAGTGGATTAAGTTTCTAGTGAATATATTATTTAATTACAATGGTTATTGCAACATAGTGGTTGTAGTAGAAACGGTCTTTTGTGACAAGAGGTATTGTGTCTCAGTATTTTGTACATGTGTATTAACTGTCTTCCAGCTACTGCACGTCTGTTCTGTCACCTTATCCTTACTTCAGTCCAATCCATATCCCATTTACACAAACTGCTCCAAGAAATGCTTGATCCCCTCGTATTATTGTTAAACAATACTGAAATATTCTAATTTTTTAATTTACACTTTAGTTAAATATACTAAAATCTTTAACAACCCGCAATTGACTTTACCACTCCGTCGTAACCGTTTCAGACACTGCGTTTGTATCTCATTAAGTTCCTCGTTGTTTTCTCATCCCCAAATTTCGGTCCCGTATGCCATAGTTGCTATAATAATCGTGCAGTACACTATCCCCATTGTTCTCAACGTGTTTCTGGCATTTTTACCGAGCTCTTCAATAGTTCTATATCTTTTAATATGAGCTTGTGTTTTGTGATGCCTGTGTGTTTTGCCCAGCTTCTGTTCATAGCTAACCCCAATTTGTTGACATTTTCTAATGCCTGTCCTCTCTTTCCTGCTGTAGCGTACCATTCTTGAATGTTTGCGTTTTAGTCTTCTGCTCATTGACTGTCATACACCATTCCTGACAACACACCTCTAAGTTCTCTTTATTGAGAGATTTCAATGCTTGAATAGGGTATTAAAATATCTCGCTTGGCCATGAGTGGTGGGGAGGGAATTGAAAACAACAGAAGGGCATGCAGAATGAATCAGAATAAAGTGATAAATGCTGATAGCAGAGAGCTACCTTGATTTGTGATGCATATGGTCTGGAAATGTTGCATGGTAAATACTCCAAAGGAGTTTAACATTTATAAACGCCAATGGGGGAAGTACACTTAACTTAACAATAAATTATGATGTGATACCATACATTAGAAAGATCTGGGTAGGGGACAGGACATGTTCATTATAACGTTTAAGGAAAATCAGAGAGCGAGGAATATTTAACACCCTATGTATAATAAATATTTTAAAGGGTTGGAATCAGAACTGCAAACATGGACCCAAAAACGAATTTGTTTCTTTCCAGAGCCAAAAAACTCCTTACATGTCCTTTCATTGAAACAGTAAGGCCTTTGATTTCCCAAACTTTTCGATCCTTCCATACTCTTTGGGATGATGGCAGGAGGAACAGATAAAGTTAAAACTTAAGCACATTTCAAAAGTAGTTTTGAAATTTGACTCAAATTGGTTCAACTTTGAAAGTATAAATGTTAAAATTAAAATGGTAAATTTTTTGTCAAAATTTGAACATATGTCAAATCTTTCATTTGGTTCTGAAGACTTTAAAAACTTACAAGATCATAGAAAGAGACACTTTTATTCAATTTTTTCCTCGGTACATTCTTCGAAAAACTATTTCAATTATTGTAGAACTGGCAATGAGCTCATCTTGTCTAGAAGCTGAATGATTCAGGAGACATTCATGGCTAACTAGTGGGCAAGCGCAGTAAATTCCAACTGCGTCATCAGCAAGTGTTGCTGACCTCATCGCTTACATTGATTCAACAAATTGTTATAATACGTTTAGAGGCCTTGGAAACTTGTTTCTCATAATTCGTTTTCCTCTTCACTCTTTGTTCTTCAGTGTTGATATTTAATTCTTTGTTAGGGCTGTTTCGCACTACAATTCTTATCTGGCAATATTTCTCTTTTTGTGTTTATACTAAGTTATCGATGTGGCATTAGTGAAAGTAATTGAAGCACTAGATAAGTTTTGTAGTAAATTTAAATATAATTAAATGAAAAAGTATGGTATTTAAGAACGGATGCAAGTTAAAGAAGGTGAGAAGTAGTGCTGGCAAAGAAGACAAACAGAGGTGGTTAATAAATTTGATTACTTGGTAGTAGGATTAAATAATAATGGTGGTTGGAGAGAGGAGAAAAAACGAATAGTAGCTAAAGGAAAACTCTCCTTGAATGCAGTTGCTCCTGGGGGTCTACTGATAACCATACTTGCCTTCTAAACCCAAAATCGCGGGTTCAAACCCAGCCAGGATCGATGAATTTTTAGGGCGTATCCTACGGCTTCCCGGAAGGGAAGTAAAGCCGTGGATCCCGTGTCGTACATTTACGGCACGAAAAAAGAACCTCAAGCCTGAAAGAAGAGGCCTCTGAGCAAAATGTGTCGGTCGTTTCACGCCCTGAGTTGAATGGGACGCTCATGACCTGAGATGTTAAAGAGTGTCCGTAAATAAACCAAATCAACAAAAACTCCTTGAAAGCCACAACAGCATTAGGAAAAAAAATGTTTGTCGTATAGAAACTGCGTAAACAAAGCGAATTCCTCAATAAGTTGAATTGTGAAGGGTCTTGCAGAACACTAGAGCAGAGAATTTGGTGCCGCTAGAGAGCTTTTTAAATTTTGGATTTCAGATAATCCTACACTTCTAATATTCTGATTTCGCAGATTTTCAGAAACCATTTTTCTCATTTTATTTCAATGGCATGTACCGAGTTTCGTTGAGAAAAATAAACTTTTTTAGCCGCTAGAGTGTTAACAGACAGACACGCACACAACATACAAAGGGTTCCAAAAATGTATGCACACTTCAAGCAAAGGAAAAACTGTGTTAACATAAAAAAACTGAATTCACACAAACAGAAAATGATGAGCACTAATCATCTTAGAGTTTTACAGTTACAACAGTTGCTCAAAATGCCCACCATCGGCGTCGATACACTTCTGAGTACGTTGAACTACTGATTGAGCAACGTTTGCGAAAGTGTCCTCAGCGGTTGCAGCACATGCCGTTTCAATTTCTTCCCGAAGTGCTGTCAGTGTAGCTGGTTTTCTACAGTATACAACATCCTTAAGAGTTCCCATAGGTAGAACTCCAACGGAATTAGATCCGGAGAACGCGGTGGAAACTCATTCGGACCTCTTCGAGTGAGTGTTCAAAATGTTCCAAAACCATAGCCGAGGAAGCGGGGCTTGTTGCTGTGCGAGATCTCCCAGATCTGCCCTTGTAAACATCGCATACAGTACCATGAGTCTCAAATGCGTGCAATTGTTACTCGCATTGGCGGTTCTGTTCTGTACACGTCTCCATTGCCTTTGAACTTCAACAACATTCTCGGTTTTCCAATACCACTTCAAAACTGCTTTCTGCTGTTCAAACCATAATCTTCGCCCCATTTTGTTGTAGTAATGCTAGCATTATGTTATGTGAGTCACATGTGTTTACAGAACATCATACTACACGTTACTGTTGTTTTTCAACTTTGAAATATTTAAATAGATATCTACTGTGATGTGTATACATTTTTTTAGGATCCTCGGTATATATGTATATATATATATATATATATATATAATTTATACATACGAGAAATGGTTGTATAGCCGCCGATAAAGCGGTTTTAAATTTTTTGGGTGCACTTTCACCTTCGCCAACCCACTGTTTTGACGCCAGAAGTCATTCGGGTTATGCTAAAACTTTTCTAAACACGGTTTACAAATGTCCTTCCTTGAGTGTTTTTGTTCTGTAGTCAACAAACGCGGCACCTATCCCCCACTTAACTTCTTCATATGCAGAACTTCATGCTGGATATTATATACCCGTTCATATGAGATGCCTGTCATCTTAAATCTCACGATTCTTATTGCGACTGTCTTCTATTACGATGTCATGAATGTATCCATAATTTCTTCAGAAGAAACCCCAATCAGACGTCAGCAATGTTCAACATCTACAGTTCTCGACGACCACGTTTAAATTCATTTATCCAGTAGTAAATGGTCTTGAGATCTGGTTCAGAATCTCCATAAATTTCCTTTAGCTGGGTTTATATCTTGGCCGCATTTCTCTTTTTTTTTTTTTAAATAAAATGTTTTATTACTGCACGACACTTTTCTCTATCCATTTCTACGAAACGTGTTACACCAATCATTTAAGATAGCTGCCAATAACTGGCTGAATTGCTCATTGCATCTGTTTGAAGAAAACCGGCCATTTCATTGAAATTTACCAGACTTAATAATCCTCTCTCTTATACATAGTAAAAAGTGATAAAACTGCCAGTTCAAATGTAAAATTTTAAGTAATGCAAGTCATAAGACTATTATATGATAATCACTAACGTTAAGCTTTACTCTTGTAGGAATTCCAGCAAATAGAGTGGTAACTTGTCGAGCGGGGTGGCTCAAGAGGTAACAGTTGGAGTTCGTATTCGGGAAATCCCGGGTTCAAATCTTGCTGCCGAATGATTGATTGAGGTTTTTCGTGGTTTCCTTCAAGTCGTTTTAAGAAAAGGCAAGTTTCTGTGTAGTATTTCTCTGCCACAGATTCACCTTTGATTTCGTACACAAGCATTTCCATTCCTTGTGTCTGTGTCTTCTGTGTTTGTAATGTCATTAAGGCTACCCTGACATAGCATCCATTCAGGGAGCTGCTCAGTATGCATGCGTCCAGAGTAAATAGCTTTCCGAAAGGCGATTGACCAGGGTATTGGTGTGTAGATCTCAGGGGGCGCCAGTCCTACAAACAAAATAGGGTAAATACAGCGAAAGAAGAAAAGGTGGAAAGTTTTACAGTGATTTAACCTGATTTCGACGTAATGTGGACAGCTTTAACTCAAATTAATGCTGAATATTTTTTCGCTTAATTTCATAGAATGAGATAACGTACAGGGTTTGCACCAACAACTTGCAGTATTTGGTGTGTCCTCCTCAATTCTTCTAGATATGGATTTCATCAATGCTCCGATGTCTTCCTGATCGATATTGTCCCATTCCTCCTGGGGTGACGAGTCTATTCAATACGATTTAAGTCAGGACTGCATGCTGACCAGTAAAGCTGAACGATCCACACACAGCGTGCAGCATGCAAACGAACATTTTCATGCGTGAATATGAATTGGTCTGCAATAAATGAAGTAAAGGACATGGAAAGATCGGCAAGGATCTCATCAAAGTAGCGTTGAGCGTTGAGGTTACCTTACTTGGCGACCGTCGAGTATCCAATAAATGTGCACCTGATATATCAATCTCCTGGAAACATTTTACCTACTGGAGATTACACCTGCTCTTGTCAAGGAAACCCACTGCTCTATTGCACGTGTTGACGACGGTCGATTCAGTGTTGTCAGATTGTGGAAGGTCACCCTGATTGCAGGTACTCTCTTTCTCTCTCTCTCTCTCTCTCTCTCTCTCTCTCTCACACACACACACACACAGTGATACCCCTTCGTGTTGCAGTCAATTCCCAGGTTCAACGCTGCAGCAAAGTGCTTCCATAAGATGACGCTGACGAGGGACTTGTTACCTTCAGGTCTTCTGGTGTAACTTTGTGTCTTACGGAACCAAGCGAAGCTCCTCTAAGAGATTATTCCCATGGAGTTCCAGCCCCTCACAAGGGATTTTTCCATACCAGACTCCGTAGAAGAAACATCTCCAAAGTACAAGCCATCTATCAGTCCAGCACTTTCAACCCTATAACAGAACTAATGCAACGAAATGGTATGAAATGGGAAAACGGAAAATTCATGGAAAATATTTATCAGAGCATTCCCTTAAGCGACACGAGGAAACCACAAACAAAACAAACAAACAATCAGGATGACCAGCCCTAAAAAATTTGAACCCGGGACTTCCCGATAAGAGTCTCGAGCGTTAACGCCTGAACCACCACCATCTCTTGAGAAAGTCTTCCTAATGATTTGATGGTGAAGCCAGCAATTCCTCCTTTACATAGTTTATTGTTTCTCCATGCAGTTTGCGGCCTTCTGAACATTGACTGAGAAAACCTCCTGTTGTTTACACCGTTATAAGCAATTTCTTTATGAAACAATTTGAAGTTACACGTCTTTCACTAAAATCAGTCCAAAATGCGGTCTGGCATGAATTAAATAAACTTGCTTGCAGTATTTATGATTGAGGAACATATGCTGAGCGATTGCATATTGTTAATCACCCTTCATTTGAGTCACACCTGCCGAGATGCGGTGACGCGGGACAAAGGCAAATTAGATCACTTGACGTGTCAATTATATCTCAGGGCATTTCCATGCTGTTTTTGATCAAGGTGTATGAATATATTTGCAAACCATTATCTAAATAAGATAAACTTTATAGACAATAATTTAGAGCCTCTAGGAAGAAAATCTTCCTGAAGGTATAAATGAAAACTTCTTAAAATGGTGTACCTGACCGAACCCAAAACAGTAACACGAATATATCCACGCATTCCAAAGACATTACCCGTTTAATGTCTACACGCTACCGCCACGGGTGACCGAGGTCATTAAGGTGCGGAATCGTAAAAGGGAGGTTTGAGTTCCCAACAGGACCGTTCTCCCTGACTGGGGTTATTTTCAGGTTTTCCTTACTCGTCATAAATAACAAATGTCGAGGAGGTACCCTAAACTTAGGACCGAAACGTTTCCTTACTTTAAAAAATCTTTTCCCAATTTATCATCAGTGTCCAGTAGTGATGCCTCAGTAGTTAAAACAGGCGTTAAACACTATTTATAAAATCCATACGGTAGTTATTTATTTGGTTTATTTACAGATGTTCTTGAACATCTTAATTTTATATTTTATTTCATTTCATTTACGTTCAAAAAATCAATCGAGCCTGGCAGGGAATGAATCCGCGATCTTACGAGTCAAGTATGGCACCACTAGACCGCCAGGATCGAATTCATGGTAGTGACAATATCGCTACACCAAGTTATGAGGCCTTGGTAAAAAAAAAAATGTTTAGTATTTCATTATAAAATGGACAAGTAAACAGAGAAAAACAGTTGAAACAAGGGCAAAACAGTGCAGATGAACAATAAAAATTAACTGCAACATGAATTTGACAACCATCTTATGGTGCTGCAATGTAAACAATTTGCTATAAGATATAATTATATGTTTTTACTAGGTATAACTTTTTTCAACTTCCACGGCGAGGTTATTTGAGTTAATGGGGAAGTGCAGCTGCCGCAATCAGAAAAAGGGTGATAGAGTCGCCGTGCGTAAAGTTAGTACTTTTATTTTACTATTCATATTTTTTCTGAAGATGTTAAATGATACTGTATATAAAATTGATAATAATAAACACTAGCTTGTGTTATATGAGATGTTGAAAATTATGCTCCTCAGCGGCAGTACATTGCTAGAATCTGCATAGAAAATTCCTGAAGGTTCGGAACACGTTTCTTGTCATCTTTTTAACAAGATGGCGAACAGTTTCTCCACCTGAAACCCGATTTTCAGAATATTTTTTTATGAATTGCTTATCATATCTTGCAAGAATCCGTTTTTATATTTGTATCGTTCCAACACTGCATTTATGTAGTGGCGTTATTAACGAAGAACTACTGGCACATAATGAAAGTATCGAATAACACACGAACGAATTATTACTCGCTGACAAAGCCTCTCTCAAACTAACTACAAGCTGCTATCTGCATATGCATTATAGATCCTTGACGCTTGGCTTCTCCTAGTGTGTAGTCGCGCTGTTCCGGCCAGTTGCTGAAATAATCTCACTGTACTTATTTTTGTTTCATATTTACAGCAAACATTTGTTAGAATGTTTTGTATATTTTAATATGGAATGTTTTACATTTTTTCTTTAAAAACAGTGAAGAAAAAACTTCACTTTAAGGGGGAAAACAATTAAATATAAAACTAGTGAAATTACAGTGGTGGAAAAAAGTATTACATCATGCCCCTAGGCATTTGTAATTATGACTTTGACAATAATTAATTTAAAGCTTAGGTTTCCATTGTTGCTCACTGTTTTTCTGTATTCTTGTCTCCATTGTTGAACTCCAAGTGCATTTTTACTAACAATACAACACTGTTTGTTGTCATTTTCTCAGTTTACATTGCAGAAATAGAATACAAACTCATTTCAGGTGAGAAGGTGGGTAAAGGAATGGAATTAATATCAGTAAGAAAAGTGCTATCTTTGGTTATTCCTCTGTTGGTCTAAGCATTAGATACTTATCTAGAACAGGTTTTTATCAGTCTACCAGTTCAAGTGTACTAAATAAATACAGGGAGAAGGGAAATGTTGACTAAATGAAAGGAAGAGGCAGGAAAAGGCATCTATCCCAAAACAGGACAGGGCACTCAAAATAATATCTCAGTGATCGTTGGCTGACATCTTCAGAACTGAAGACATGTGAGGTCTCAGTGACCAGCAGAACTATCAGAAGTAAACTCCTTGAAGCAGAGCGCACTGCCAGTGATCCATAAAGAAATCTTTGCTGATATGAGACAGAAGCGACTACAGTGAGCAGTATGGACAGCAGAGATGTAGAATAGGGTAGTTTTCAGATGAGTCTAAATTTAACCTGCATGATTTCTATGAGAAAAGGTACGTACGTCGCACACTTAAAGTACTGTTGCCTTCATGCATAACACAAACTGTGAAGCATCCACAAGGTCACATGATCTTGGGGTGCATTTCCAGCTAAGGCATAGGTCGCATGGACTTCGTAGATAGCATTGTTAATGCAGACGTTTACTTTGGCATCCTTGAAAAGAAATGTATACCCACAATACGACACCATTTGACAATCCTTCAAGCTGAATTTCTCAAGATGACTCTACCCCTGTCACTAAGGTAATTATTTATTAATATTTTTATTAAATTGAAACATAGGTAGTATCGACACAAATATCAATCATTCAAACATTTCAGGTAAAACATTCCTTAGAAACAAACAGAGTGAATTCCGATTGAGAACTGCTGGAAAGTTATGAGGAACACAAGAACAAGCCAAGCAGTGAATTAGAACTCCAGGGGACAATTTTGCGCATATGTTTCATGAACTGACTCAGGAATATATTAAAAAGTTTATTTTCTCAGTGCCCAAACGTTGTCAGGCAGTGATTCAAGCACGTGGTGGATCAGCGAAGTATAAATGAAAACAATGCAGTTCATTAGACAGCTGGATTTTCTAAAAGTTAAAAATGTTATTTAATATACTATTTTTCATCAATAAGTGTTTAACCGCATTATATACTGAATATTTTAAAATAATAAACAAGAAAATTTATTCAGAATCTAACTTTACTTTTTTCTGCGACGATTAGTTTCTATTTTTGTATACTAAATAAAGTGCATAAAAATATTGTCTTAACGCATATATGGAACAATATGGAGGAAATGAAAACAATTCAAAAACATATTATCATACTTTTTTCCCAGTTGTAATGCTACGCATTTCTCGCTTAGTTTCAATACTGGTTCCGGACAGGTGTTAGAAACTGTTTCGACCGCCCACGTTCACTTGTACATCTTGAGCAATGGCTACTTCCGCTTTCCTTGAGAATCAAGGTACTTACATTTAGCCGCCTCCGCAGCGTCAACATTGGCGACGACAGCCCCCAGGAGGCACACAAGGATGAAGTATCTCGGAAGCCCGGCCATCTGTAGTGTCTCTCTCCGAACAACTGAACTTCCGCGGGGCACCTGCCGCGGATCATTAACTGAAAGCTACTTCGGGAACGAGGTGGGGGCAAGAGGTTATACGGGTTCTATGAGTTAGCCTACTTTATGAAGTCTTTTCTCTATACAAGACGCCCCAGACGACGGTTTAGAGCTAGGTTCAACGTTGGTGAAGCTTTGATGACATATGCCGACACAAACTGAGTGGGCGAACCTGTACACCGCAATACATTACAACTTCCCTAACGTGCATAAAGGTACATAGAACATGCAGGTCTTTGTATTTAATTCTCTCTCTAATTTTGATAACGGTTTGTTCCTGTAAGATATTGCTGAGAATTCTACTGCGTAGAACTATTTATTTTAAATCGTTTGACCTAGTGCGATTTTCTCTTAAATTAAAAAAGTTACACTCTCTCTTTTTGTAGAGCAGAAACTACTTCTCCAAGTTTTGTGTTCACTTTCTATACCACAAACCACGTGATTTAAGTGTCGTACAGTAAGAATGTCTTAGAAAACTGAAAGCATTTTGAGCGGCTATGTCACGGGTCTTTAAGAAACAAATAGCAAACCTTTATTGCTGATTGAATACAATTTATGAATGATATTACAATAAAGAATGAACATAATTATTTTAATTGTTGATTTGGTTTATTTACGGACGCTCTTTACCTTTACTCACTTTCAAAATTTTGTTCATCTTTCTTAAAGAAGTCCCCGTTGGATGTAATGCATCTGTCCCGCGTTTCTCCCAGTCTTCAAAGATATGCTAGAAACCGTAACATGTACTTCCCGTGCAGTCTTCATCACTACTTCTGAAGATGGAAAATGACTCCCATGAAAGTCTTTCATTGATTTAGGGAAAAATGATGACGTAAGACCTAATGAATACTCAATATTGTAATTTCCCTCCATTAAGGGTTACTCTTGTATCTCGAGCAGACTGGACGGAAGGAATTACCCACACAAAAGAAAGATAACGAACTTACATATCCCGGGTGCAGGTATATATGGCCGATATCCAAGGACTGATTTCAGTGTAAGCCTGGTAAATATTGCACAGTCTTTCAGGCAGAAGTATTTATGCTTATAGAGGACTGAAGAAGGGTTACCACCAGAAACAAATTCTCATCCTCTTAGACAGTCAAAGTACTTTAAATCACTTTCCTCTGATTAGATGAGATCTAAATTGGCACGGGAGTGTCAAAATGCCCCAGCTGTCCTGGCATTCCGCAACAGGCTTGAACCGCAGTGGGTTCTGGGGCATCGGGGCAGTTATGGGAATGAGAAGGCAGAACAGTTGACCCTGAGCCGGTGGTCGGAATCAGTACCCGTTCTGCCAAGACTGCAGAGAAAAAATGGATTGGGGATAAACATCAACTAAGGTGGAAAATTTATCTTGGACAAATCCAAGCTTGGGAATTTATCCTAGGTCCTAGCAATGCTCTCTCCATATCCCTTCTCCATTTGGTTAGAAGAGTAACGAAGAAAGTAATTGAGTTAATCACTAAACATGGTCACTTCAGGAAACATGTACGTTAAGTGCGTCTCTATAAAATGTACCCACTTGCAGATTGTGCAAACATGACGAGGAATTTGCCTCGCATATCCTGTTTGAGTGTCCAATCCTGGAAAGAAAGAGGCTCATTCTCTCTATAACGAGGGAAGATCTGGGAAAAGATGCCAACATTGGAACCAAAACAATGCAACTTGTACAAGGTACAATGAAGGCGTCCTTCTCAGTGGGGTAGTACAACAAGCCTTATAGACTGACGTGCTAGAGGATGCTATAACTCCAGCAATCCCCCCGATATCTTATCTTATCTAGCGAGAAAAAGAAACCCACGGGGAGTGAAGGTGGAGGACACACTTCACATGGATTTTGGTGAGATATTCAGCAACGTGCTGAAGTATAGATCGTGGTGCAGCATCAGAAAGACAGAAATGTGGCTTTTGCCCAGTTAGAAGTAAAGCATTCCTTGAGCATCGATGAATAAGATGACCATAACCTTCTCAGCAGAAACAACTCCTTTTGCTATTTTTTTATATTGGTGAACACAAAAAGGTTTGCTCTCAGGATCGAAATAATGCAGCTAAGTTTCATCAACAGTAATTGAAAGAATTAAAGAAACTGCACATTTTCTTGTAACATCATCCAAACTACTTGCACGAGAACGTCCTTTTGTTTGCGAATCAGCGGACTTGGAGTCCGCCGTGAACAAACACGCCTCGTGTGTAACTTTTCAATTTGCAACGGTGGGTAGGACCAAGTGACTTTTCTGAAAGATTTTTTAATGTAGTTCGACGATACTCTCTCACAATGACAGCAGAGGCGTTAAAATTTTCTCCCGTTAGAGCACAAAGGGCCCGGGTCCACCTTCCTGTGAAATTGATTGTCATCCCACTTTAAACATTTTAAACAATCTTCGAGGTGTCTGTAAAGAAGAACAAATCTTAATAGGCCTCCTGCAAATTTGCATAGACCTCAGCTGAGACAAAAACAGAATTTCAGAGTAGCATATTTTCGTGGGTCACCTCAATTTTACTGTAGGCGGAACTGAACATGCCTCAACTTTCACACCTCTCACAGGCGGGAACCGGAGGTGATAACAATGAAACTGGTACCACGCGTATATTACGCATTAAGCTAACAAATTATTGTAACATTTAATTTTAGCGAGAGAGATTGCCTATAAAATAAATTGACCATTCTTTATTGAAAAGCCCTAGTAAATGTTTGAAAAAATTTAGGAGCAATTATTAAAAATGACAATAATTTTCTAAAAAACTAAAAAAAAAAAAAAAATTGTCAAAATAACCAATGATTACACTTGGGAACAAAAAAAGGATTCATAAGTTGAATCACCTGAACTTAAGGATTTATTTCAATCATCACGTTACTATCAGTTTCTTCAATTGACTTTGGGGAGCTGGTACAGATAAAGTTTCGCTATGAGGAACTGGTCTAATTGCTGATGGCACATTTCGTAGTCAAACCAGATACTTTTACCATATAGAAATAACAGTCAAATCATAGGTACGGTGAAGGATTTAATTTCTCATATGACAACTTTCCCAAATTAGTAGAGCAAGTAAAGTAATGATGCTTTGCGGCCCATTTTTTTTATCTTGATCACCAAATTTTCAATCAAATTAGTGAAAGTAAGTGTTTTTTTTAATTTTTTACACTTTTTCTGTTGTGATTTTGGTATGAACTTTCCACAAACATAACAACAATTATATGATGATATCAATAACACATTGCTACCTAGTGTCAAAGAATTACAGCACTAGACTAAATCATTACACCAAAACTCAAAACGTAAGTTTTACTCGGAACAATTTTAAAAGGATCAATAACACGTTTATCAGTATATTTGTCTCTTAAGATTTACACTACTTTTCAATACACATTTCCTATCTCAGCAAGGAATTTCTAATAATCAAGTTGTACATGTCACACATATAGGCATTATTGAACTCGGCAGTACAAACATTATCAAGCATAAAATAATGATATTTTAAACTGTATAGAGTAATTTATTTAGCATTAATTCTACAAAATGTACGTAACAAAGCCTTAGTATATCCGTCCATTATATTTCTTTTGTCATATTCAGGAAACGAATATAAATAAAAACTTTAGACCTAATAGCAGGATTTAAAAGTTTCTACATATCAAATTTTACAATAAATATCTATCATTGCCCCAGAGATAAATCGTGTAATTTTCCAGGATACCTTTATACATAGAGAAACTTTTCTTTACATCAACTGACACAGTGAATGAGTTCTTGTTTAATGTCTAATGTGTTCAAATTTCTCCTGAGAAATTTTGCACAGTGTATTGAAACCTACTTTTTGTTTTCAGCATAGCCGGTGGCGTCTTACTTCTGGAACCTGGTTTTGATTGACACTCATTGTTGGATAAAGTGAAAGCTTGAACTCTCGTTCAGCGGTCTGTAAAATGAGTTGATCAAAACAAGAAAGAAGGTTATCTTATTGTTGTCAGAGCAAAAAGAAAAACTGGATATACTTTTGTATTAACATTTGCTGCAGTTGTATATAATGTGTAAATATAACATCAAAATATTTGAAGTAACAGAAGTTTTTATTGTTGTAAAGTTAACATATGAGTGAAACGCTCCGTTGTTTTTTTTAATAACGGCCAATTCTTGGATCTCAAAATAACGTACGTCGTCATGTAATAGTAGAAACCGAATTTTTCGTTTCCGCCTAGCAGATCAGTCACCATTACGCTACGATAAATATTACAGATTTCCTATGTTAAATCTCGATCATAGTCAAAATATTGACTAAAATGACATAACCTGAAACTTACAAAAGTCCGTCACACAGGAGCGAATTCCTCAGCAAGCTGAATTTGTGAAAAATGTTGTGCACTTTCGCGTCACGCTTGATCCGATAAAGCGGGCAGAAAGAAATCGGTAGACCCCGAAGTAAACAGCGGCATTCTTTGTCCGTTATTACCCGAGTGTTCTATTCATAAACTTTCATTAATCTATGGCATGCACACAGTCATCATTTTATTTCACTAACCTGTTGCAGTACTTGTTCAAAGTGTCTCCTTCTGCATTTACACATTTCCCTACATCTGTTGATGTAATTTGCATTCACACACAAAAGTAATTGTTCTAATTTCTACTCTTATATTGTCTTTCATTTCATCCACAATGTGTGGGTCATTTCTATAGACTCTACTTCTACTAATCGCACGCATTAAGAGCTGGAGAACATGCGGGCTAAAAACCTTTACAAATAATTCTGTCTTCTAAAACCTCCCTTATAACCTACAAAGAATCACTGGCAGTAAGGACTATGGCAGCACATTTTTTTAAATATGCGTTTTGTTCAGTTAATTGTTTAAAAAAATGCGATTATATATGTACGATGCATCTCCAAATTTATTTTTTATTTTTTTTTTTGAATGATTTATTTATGGACGCTCTTTAACATCTCAGGTCATCAGCGTCTCCCATTCAACTCAGGGCGTGAAACGCCGACAAATTTTGCTCAGAGGCCTCTCTTTCAGGCTTGAGGTTCTTTTTCGTGCCGTAAATGTACGACACGGGACCCACGGCTTTACTTCCCTTCCGAAGGAAGCCATACTTAAGATTTTTACGCCCCGTCCAAATTTATGGTATCATAAAAATATAGGTATATTTGCTGTTACGGCAGACTACATCATGCAGAGGAATTTCGTAAATTAATTTTCTGTGCTCCAGAATCCATTGTTCTGTGAACATAGGTAACCATGTAAATGAAACCATACCTCATAAGAGAAAATGCTTAAATGTACATCATTAATACCGTCATGAATGTTCTGTAAAATCCAATTACAGAATTTCATTCGACTTTCGTTGTCATGCGGCCATAACCCTTGTAGCTCTGTAAGGTTTCAATTTAAAAAGTTTAGTAGCCGTTTGGACTGAAGTTTGAAACGCTTTGCGCTACCCGACTAAAAGATTTATTAGGTAGAAACTTCAAGTGATGCCCCAATATCATCCAGCTTTTATTTTGTTAGGACCCTGCGTTTAGGCCTACGAGTTTTAGAGTTAAGGATGCCGTTTCTTTAAATCTATTGACCAGGTTTGTAACTGTATCTCTACTTGGAGGTCGAAAAATTGCCTGTACACTTGTCGGCATGAATCTGTTTTGATATAAGATTAGTACATAAATAATTGTTGTTGTGGAGGAATTTCGATTATATAAATGACAGACTTAATGCACCTGCACTTAAAACGTAATTCGAAAGAAAAGCAAATACGTTTTCTAACACTTCAAACTGTACAAAGCAACGACCGGTAACACAGAGCTCTCGCAAACACGTGTTCTAAAGCCAACACCTCAACCTGTACTACATTAACCGGAAGTATGGCTCACGCAGTTCTGAAGCAAAATTACGCACTACAATGCCGCTGTTTACCGTCTTCCTTCCACCCGCTTTCTCGGATAAGCGTGACTCAAACTCTCCATGCACATGGCAACTATACAGATACCTGCTTTTTGCCTACTTATAAAGCTGAGCGCAGTGCGCGCGCCAAGGTCACATCACTTGCCAAATCAAATCCCAGTTATACTAATCCCACAAAGCACAGTAGCGAAGGATTGCAGGGAGTTATCGATCGATGTCGCTATACGAAGGGCGTTGCGAAATGATTTGCAGTGATCTTTTTGTTGTACGTTGATTATTGTGCACATGGGATCTCTCAATATACTCCCCACCAACGTCACTGCTTGGTTGCCATCTTCCTGGTAACTTCATAATGGTGTCGCGATGCCATTGTTTGGGAGTACTACGCCACGACTCGTGAACACTGCCTGAATTTCCTTGTTGAACATTTTTTTTTAACCTAGCAGCGAGTCCTTGATGGTACCGAGTAAGACATAATCATACGGAGCGAGATCCGGTGAATAAGGCGCGTGCGGCACAATAATGAATCCCCGCGATGTCAACTTTGCTGTCGAGTACATATAAAACCTGGTCCTTATAAATGTTTAAGCATTTGAATTTTTCTTTTTTATTTGTTTTATTTACGGACGCTCTTTAACATCTCAGGTCATCTATGTCCCATTCAATTCAGGGCGTGAAACAGCCGACAAATTTTGCTCAAAGGCCTCTTCTTTCAAGCTTGAAGTTCTTTATCCTGCCGTAAATATACGACACAGGAACCATGGTTTTACTTTCCTTCCGAAGGAAGCCATACTTCGGATTTTTACGCCTGAAAAAATCCATCGATCTTGGCCGGGTTTGAACCCGCGATCTTGGGTTTAGAAAGCAAATTGGTTATCACTACAACACTAGGACCGACAGCATTTTATTGTGTAATCCATTATATTATGATATGAAAAATAAGTTTTAACAGAAAAAAAAACATTGTCTAAACTGGTTCATCTCTTTCTTTGACAATAAAAAACAAGAATATTTCAGAAAAAAAAAAACCACAACAGTATTCCAAGTTGGGGAATTATTTAACATGGAGTTTCAATGGAACATGACGGTTTTCAGAATCTTCTTGTGGGACACTTGTATGGCTAAATAAAACTATTTTTTTAAGGAACAAGTAGCACAATGCAATTTATTAATCTGAACTTCTTTTTTAAAAATCACAAGTGACCCATTGGAAAATGACGATTTTCAGAAAGCTGCCGACTTTGGCGATTTTATAATCCAGTTGTGGTATTGATTGCTATGTAACTATGCAATTAATTCTGTTCATTTAGTAAACAACAGTACTGATAATCAGACGGTTGAAAAACGTGTATTCGTTGTTATTACAAGATTTGTTGAATATAAGTCAAAGTCCTACGTACAGAGAAGATTTAATATGCCAGAAATGCTGGCAACACCGGATTTTCAGATGGATGACAATGAGTTTTGGTTTCAACAGGATTGTGCCACAGCTCACACTGCTCGAGAAACAATGAACGCTCTGCGGATCCTGTGGGCGCATAATTTCTCGATTTGCTGCTGTTGCCTGGCGGCTGCAGACTATTGTTTATAGGTATACTTGAACAGTAAAGTGTACTGCAATAGACCACGGGCCATCGTGCAGTTAAAAGAAAACATAACTCGTGAAATTAGGGGCATAGATCACGTTTTATTGCAGCGAGTTACGGTAAACATCCCTAGTTGATTACAGCAATGTGTTGTGTCATGGAGCCCACTTAAAAATATGATTTTTAAAAAACTAGTTCAGATTAATAAAATACGTTGTGTTATTGTTCCTTGAAAAAGTATTTTTATTTAATTCTATACAAGGGTCCCACAAGACGTCTGAAAACAGGCATATTCCATTGGGTCATCCTGTATAAAAAACCTCTCACTGATGTTAAACAACAACACTACTACAATTCTATTATATTTGCATTTGTGCTTAATAGAATTTGTAACTGGTTCAAAGCTAACAAATAATCATTAAATCTGTCCACATTTAGCAGAGTTGTTTTCTCTAGTATCTATGTAAGTTTCTCTGTTGCGTTAGCCAGTCATTTCTGCAGATGTTTTTAATGGTATTTACAAAAACCAGTTATGAAAGCATTTAAGAAGGAATTAAACTTGTCATTTAGATTATCGGTGTTGAATATTTCTTTAACGCTTCCGCTGTTAATGATTCTTTAGCGGTTAGCTAATCTGTAATTGGGCACACAATAATTAATTTTCAGTACATGTTCATCAAGATCTGAGAGTCTATTAATTCAGCGTTACCTAGGTAACTGTGGTTCCCTGCTATATTCTTAAAGTAACATAACCTCAATTATTTACCATTATAATGAACACAGATGCCATAAGTAGGCTATTGCTGGATCGCGCGGCGTATCTAAAACGAGAGAGAAAGTAGCAGGAGGCCGTGGTGGGAGAATGGTGTGGTTTTATTCTATCTTTTGGTAGATGCAAAAGCAGAAGTAATTTGCAGTGCCTTTTACTTGCACCTGTTAACAATGATGCACTTTGGGAACAGGCATTAAACTTAATCCATTCTTCGGCTCCTCTGTTCAAATACTTGGTCAGGAAGCTGTTTGATTTATTTAAGGACGCTCTTTAACAGCTCAGGTCATCAGCGTTTAGGAAGCTGTGTTTATTAAACAATAATACACTCTACAGAAGGGAAATGCTTAATATAATGCTCAGCTATGTCGCATTTCCATTAAACATTAATTTATGAGTCCTCGTTTACTATGTTTTGAAATAATAAAATAAATAAATCGAATTATAATAGTGCTAAATATTGCATGCATACGAATCAAAGAATGCTTGAAATGACTTACTTGGATTGGAGCTATCTGCAGTGGTTTCTGTAACGTCAGATATTTGTTCCACAGGATATGAGATTAAAAAAAAAAGTTTATGAAACGTAAGATATCTATTCCATAACTTTCTCATCATTAAGTGTTTCTGAAAAAGTCAGATAGCAGTTATGAAACAGATAACCTTTAGATAACTTATCGCGAGAAAATTCAACAGATATACCCTCTTAACAAATGCTTAAGGTAAAAACGGTCTTTTAGAAATCGTGTGGTGAAATTTCAATAAAAATGAAACCTGGTAAATCCACTTTAAAACATATACGGCAATTTGTTACGTAAATTCTCCGTGAGAAGCAAAATGCACATCAGATTCCTAAAAAAGTTTCGATATATGACATTTTAAATAGGAGAGTAAATCATTTAGTAAATTACAAATGGATATAAACTTACACAAATAAGTGTACTGATTTGAAAAATACTTTTATTTCTTAACACAATCTCCCTGTACATTGGGACACTTGTCCCATCGTTTCACAAACCCCTGAAATCCAGCAGCATAAATCTCTTTGGGCTCCTGACTTCCCTTTCTACATCTTCATCGTCGAGAAAATGTTCACCCGAAAGACTAGGTTTAACAAATGTAAGTCACTTGGAACAAGATGGGGTTATACGGAGGACGATCGAGGACTTTCCATTTAAAACTTCGCAGTGTCTCATTTGTCTTGTTGGCAGTACGAGGACGCGCGTTGTCATGCAAGAGCAACACGGCTTTGGGAAGAGACCTGATCGCTTCCATTGAAAATCCTTACGAAGTTTCCTGAGGATGTTATAGTAGAACTCGGCATTTAAGGTTTGTTCTTGAGGCTGGCATGCGGTGAGCAGTAGGTAATGTCTTCGTGATCCCAGAAGACTTGTACACCACTTTCCCGGCCGATGGTGTCACTTTAAACTTTTTCCTCGCAGGCGATGCAGGAATGTTTCCACTGCTTTGACACGTTTTATCTCTGGCTAGTAATGTGAACCTAACACCTGTGACATTTCGGGCTAGCATATCGCAGTAGCGATTGAGATGCTGTAACGTCAGACCTATTCTTTGTGTTGTGGGGTCAGCATGCGCGGCACCCATCGTGCACAGAGTTTGTGAAAACCTAACCTGTCATGCATTATGAGGTAGGCCATGCTGTGTGAATAACCATCAGCAGCGACTATTGTTACCCTTCTGTTTGCTCGGATTAAGTCTTCAACTAGTTACAAATTCATTTCTATGACAACGGCCGGCGCGGTGTTGGTCTTCGATACGTGCCCGCCTGTGTCGAATTGTAAACAGCTTGACGTGACAGGCATTTTTCATCGTAGATGTGAAGTCTTTCTTTATGGACATTCTTTGATTATATACCTTTCACTCACAAAACTAGCACTACGGGGCATTGCTTGAGGGTTGTACACTCACTTGCAACTGCTGTTTCGGTATTGTAAACATCTACCGTTTGGTGTCAAAGTTTCGGACTTATGCTGACATCTAGTGGCAATTGACTCACGTGTCTCATTCAAACATGTAGTACCCACATCAGTTTGTAAGTTACTTAATGACTTACCTTGGCATCTCATTCTTTGTGTTGTGTAGAATTTGTTTTTTGTTTAAAAAAATCTTATCCTTTATAGAATGGTTACTGCATCATTGTCCTCTTTATCACCATCCTTTGATGACATAGAAATAATTGGGCAAATATAGCGGCCACGGAGTATATTTCGTGGACGAAATACCCCATTGACGACGATGATTGTCGGTCCTGGTGGTGTAGTGGTAACCATACTTGCCTTCTAAACCCAAGATCGCGGATTCAAACCCGGCCAGGATAGATGGATTTTTTCGGGCGTAAAATCCCAAAGTATGGCTTCCTTCGGAAGGGAAGTAAAACCGTAGGTCCCGTGTCGTACATTTACGGCACGAAAAAGAACCTCAAGCCTGAAAGAAGAGGCCTCTGAGCAAAATTTGTCGGCCGTTTCACGCCCTGAATTGAAGGATTATATTTGTTGATAAATATTAATATAATAATACACCTTTTCAAGAGAGTCATTAATGTTACCGTAAGGATCGCATTTTATTGCAGAGCTGCTTGCCAAATTGGAAGATACCGCTAGACTGTCGAGGTCAGCTGGATTGGTCGCTATGGTTACCAGATACAGTTAGTTGTCATGGTCTTACAGATCGAAGAGAAAGTTCGAGACAATAGAAGAACGTTTTAGTTTGATTACGAGGCGACAGTGTGATTTATTTTATATCATATTTCACTTGCAAGTGACACAATTTCCCCCACCACTACAATAAATCAATATTTAGAGCATAAAAATACAATTAATTAAACGTAATATTTATTGATAATTATGGTCAACTTTTTATCTAAAGTGTTTTTTTTTTATTCTTCTTAAAAACTTATACACTTCCCCTTAACATTTATACAACTTCCTTAAAGAGAAGTTGTGCAAAACTCTGCAAAATACTAAATTACAGCCTCCATGCCTTCCTAATCTGATCACCAGAGCCTGGAAGTTCAGTAATTTATTTTGGTTAGGCAGACAAAAAGACAAAAGGGTACTTAAAATATTGAAAACATGCAGTAATATCGCTTATTAATGAAAATAAGTATTTAAGATACTTAACAATTTCTTTATCACATAATTAAAGTACTTAAGCTTACTTGTCTTTGTTACAAGCAACAACAAGGTGTTTTTTTTTTTCAAGGTATCAACTGTTAATAGTCAGACGCTTGTCAGAGAGAACATTTTTATCATGGAAAAAGAACGTTCTACTTTTACTGAAGTGATTGTAGCATATTTACAACAAGTTATTGCGGAAGGACTCATACCAGTAACAACAAAACATTTACCTTTCAGAACATCATGGAAATGTTTATCAAGACAAGTAAAGTAGTTTTGAATAGTCCTGGCGATGAGCTAAGGCCCCGCAGTGGTTTCTGATCGAGTTCGTTTTCTGTTAATGCGTTTACAAAGGAATCAGATTAGTGTCTCTCTTACTTCCGTACTGAACATTGTAGGGACGGTTTATTGCACAGTTGTACCGCTCTCATCTTTCTCGCTTGCAATTGTTTGTTACATTTATTCAGCTGAGAAGTTATCCCCACCACAAATTTCCTAGAATTGTCTCGCGTAGATCGATATATGGTCATTCGACAGGACTATTCAAAACAACAGCACTTCCCTTGTCTTCTCTATTTCCGGGTATTCGTATGTCCGAGATAACCGTGCGTTCCTTTCACTAATGAAGGTTCAACTAAGAGCTTAAGTGAATGGGTTGAGGAGAAAGTTTTTGACTGCTTGAAAAGAAATAAACATTTAACACCATTCTCAAAAAAATGTTTTTTGAGGTTAATATGTATTTGTTTCGCCTTAAAATCAAAGAGGAAAAGTATTAGAAATTAATAATTGAGGAAAATGAAAAACTTGATGGTCGTTAAATATTGGTTGAAAAAAATTGGTGAATAAATAAAAGGATGATGGAGGTGACAGAATAGAAAAAGTAGTAATATTATTATAATGGTTATTATTATTAACAATAATGTTATTACTTCTGTACACTCTTACAATGTTCATAAATGTCGGCAGGATTGCATATGCCCACTAACTATCCAAGAGCATGGAGAAGAATTATACACGACAGATTTCTTATGTCACAAAACGCATTTCATTGTCTGGAATACTACACAGCTGTCGACATGCGCTTAAGCCGGTATTAGAAACCGGGTCTCTTGCCAGACAGGGCAGAGAGCAATGTACTCTGTTAACCGACAAAGCAAGAACAATCACGCCATAAATGCATCAATCTCTGTCTAGCTCCACATGTACGTCATTTCTACAAAATACGACTTGATGAACCCCCCCCCCTTTACGTTATTAATTGTAAAATTAAAACCTCCATAATTATAATCAGGAGTTAAGCCGACTTGATGAACCCCCCCCCTTTACGTTATTAATTGGCAAATTAAGATCTCCATAATTATAATCAGGTGTTAAGCCGACTTGATGAAACCCCCCCCCCCTTTACGTTATTAATTGTCAAATTAAGACCTGCATAATTATAATCGGGAGTTAACCCCTTATTTCTCCTGAGAAATAATCCTACAATCCTTTCCTAGATCTTCCCAAAGATGTTCTGCTTTGAGTATATAGTATACTATTATTTTATATCATTCTTATACCTTATGTGGACTGTGCAGTAAAGAACGACGTGAATGTTTTTACAGGCATAATTTCTCATGCTAAAATATAACTTTACTGTCCTTTGTTATCTTAATGCATAGTGCACACACAGACGAGTGCCATTGCTGTCACTTGCGAGAGGTATACAAGTCGAGACACGTTCAGTTAGCCCTATAGCAAAGTGGAGGCAACGCGCGACCAACAATATGCAGCGCTGAAATTCTGTTTTCGTCTCAAGAAATCTTCAACTGAGGCCTATGGAGAGTATTATCGCCCCTATAGCACAACTCAAAGAGAGACCGCCACGAGTGGCCGAGGTCGTTAAGGCACGGACTCGTGAGCGGGAGGTCTGCGGTTCGAATCCCGCCAGGACCGTCCTCCCTGACTGGGGTTTTTTCCAGGTTTTCCTCAGTCTTCATAACTGGCAAATGCCGGGGAGGTACCTAATCTTAGGCCTGGAACGCTTCCTTCCTTAAAAAAAAAAAAAAAAATATCCTTTCCCAAATTATCATTTCATCTCATGTATCATCAGTGTCCACCGCCTGTGGTGCCTCAGTAGTAAAAACGGGCGTTAAACACTACTCAAAAAAAAACAACTCAAAGATGGTTTAAAATGTTCAGAGGGAAGCAATCAATTTCAAAGGAAGGTAGACCCAGTTCTCCAATCTGTGCGCTAATGGAAAAAAAAATTAACACCGATGCTGTCATTGTGAGAGAGGATCTTTGAATAATAATAAGAACACTTTGAGAAATTATGAAAATTTCAAGGAGTGCTACCCAAACTTGGTAACTGAGAAGTTACATTGCGTTCAAAAGGACATAAGTGTGCAGGTTTTCATTCAGTTGAAGACGATGTTACAGGAAGATAAAACGTTAATTACAGCTGATGAAACCTGGCTACATCATTTCGAACCTAAGCTCTGTTTGTGCTGGGAAAGTTGTGGTCATCTCATTTTTGAAAAGGTTTACCGCATGTTGAGCCTGCACACCCAACTGTCAGAGATGTCCTCTTGAAAACTCTGTAAGACCACATTTGTGTGCAACAAAGTGGATGCTGAACCACGATAATGCACGGCCGCACATCACAAATATTGTTGCTGAATATCTCACAAAAATCAATGTGAAGCATATCCCTCACCCTCCTTATTGTCCAGTTTTAGCCCCGTGTGACTTTTACCTTTTCTATAAATTGAATAAAAACCTTAGTGGGCGCCATTATGCGCCATCAGAAGCAGTGACCGATTGTGAAGGACCTGTCAAAGAATAGTTTCCAGTATGTCTTTGGAGCATGGCAGAAACTCTGGGACAGGTACATTATGTTAATGGAAAGATCATCAAAACTATGAGCATGAGTAAAGATGTGTCAAAATTTTCTTTATTGAACAGCTTTCGTGTGTTTTTCTCATCTTATCTGCTATTGCTACTTTATTGCAGATATTATTAAACTGTGATCTGCAGAATGGGATCCACAAAGTACTACAACATGTTAAGAGTGCTTATTATTAAATTAATATATACAAACAATGATGTACGACAAAAGATGATACAAATTTACGGATGATGTAAAGTAAATTAGAATCTAATTGAAGGCGACTGTTTGTCTCGGAGAGAGCTTTCAAATCAGTAAGCCGAAACATACACCAGGCACATATACCGTCATAGTTTCCGTGGCAATAGCATGCAATTTTCAGCAGCGAACTGCGTAGGCTGATGTACTTTGTTACAGACGAGTACCAGATTTTCGCTCACTGTCAAAGAAGCTCCTCAAAGTATTGATACCTTTCGTAAAAACGTACTTTGTGAAAAAATCATTCTCTACACTCATTTACCTAAATAAATAATTATACATCACGTTAGAAAAACGTAGAATCATAACTTAAATAACAAATTTCGCAATTAATCTGAATATATCACAGGTTATAAGCAAAATATAGCACCACCTCTCTCATTCAGGAATTAAAAAAGTCTAAGCAAATTCCTCAGCAAATCGAATTGGTGAAGAGCTACAAAGCGCTAGAGCAGAAAAATTCGTGCGTTAAAGCGCTTATTAAAATTCGGTTTTCAGATATACCCCAATTCGTAATGGCCCGATTTGCCTTATTTTTTGGAAACTATTTTTATTATTTTATTTAAGTGGTACATTCCAAATTTCGTTGCGAAAAAACAAACACTGGCACTGCCATAGCTATTTTTAAATTTTGGGTTTCAGGTAAATCTCCGCTTCTTATTATCTGATTTCGCTAATTTTAGAAAACTACTTTTATTATTTTAGTTCAATGGCATATACCGAGTTTCGTTGAGAAAATACAAAAATTGCGGGCCCTAGAGCGTTAACAGTACGTATAATATATACATATATAATAACATTTTCATCGTCATTTTTTGGTGCCTAGTAATCGAAGAAAATCTGAAGAAAATTTTTAAAAAATGTTCAAGGGTACAGCTGCAATAGATATATTCCTTTGGAATTCACTAAAAATGAATGGTATTTGCCCTGCATTATTTCAATATCATTTATATGTGTGTCCAAACTTGTCTATATTTATCATACTTTATTTTTTACATGGCCAATATTTTTTATAATCTATATTTTGCTCACATCTTTTGTTAATAAATAATCACACAATGTCTGATATTGACACCTCGCAAGTCATCCTATTTTGGTCAATTTTGTTATCTTGAGGAATTTGGATAGCATAGCATAGATCGCCAGATGTGAAAAATGAACCTGTGTAGCGGTTATTGACCCAATGGCCCTGAACAATCAGCTGGCAGCGTGTGGGTTACTGGTCGAACTTGCTGCAACAGATGATTCCACCGCATATCGAACTAGTTTTGAACTTCAACAAAAGTGAAACTGCATCTACTTTGAGATATCTGGGGCTTTAAAAAAATTATATTCACACATCTTGCATGGAGAAACGAAATACTCCGCAAATTTTATTTTATACATCTAGAGAAAAATTTAGTGTAATACTTACACCATCAGATCGCACAACAGTGGAGAGCCCATGCATGACATACACGATTTTAAAACTCTTCCTATCTATGCAAAAGAAAACTGAGAGGCAGCAACTGCAGACGACATATATTTTGCAATGACTTCCAAGAATTACTGTAGTTGACTGCTATGCTATCATGGAACCACATACCAAGTGTTTCCCAAAATAGACATGCTATTCGCTGACAATTCTGTAACTGGGGTTTTATAAATGTCACTGAATATATTGACATTCGGCTACAAGACCAATCATATTTAATACTCCAAGATGCACTTGCCGGCCCTACTGGTCTAGTGGTAACCATGTAGACCCAAGATCGCGAGTTAAACCCCGGCCAGGACGTAAAAATCCTAAATATGACTTCCTTCGCAAAGGAAGTAAAGCCAGGGGTCCCATGTCGTAGATTTACGGCACGTAAAAGAAACTCAACCTGAAAGAAGAGGCCCGTGAGCAAAATTTATCGGCCGTTTCACGCCCTGAATCCAATGATGTTGTTAAAGAGCCGTGTCTATATCGATTAGGTTTAAGGTGTCCAGCCATTTGGAAGTTGGTTTAAAGAGTTGTGCTTGCTGTAGAGAAGTTCAGTTTGATCTAGGAGTGCATAATAATAATAATAATAATAATAATAATAATAATAATAATAATAATAATAATAATAATATCTCGCTCAGTGAAAGAATGGTTTCATTAATAAACGTTATCCAGGAAAGTTTACTAGGAAATCATAATTTGGATATAAAGAAAGCTGGTAAAACAAATTTTGCATTAGAGCAATTGAAGCTTTCTTAGTAAATCAATTACATGAGCAGAGTTCAGGATATGAGCTGCAACTTTTTCTTACACATTTATAAAGTAAATTGTATTTTGCATTACATTTTCTTTTTCACTAATTTGTTAAAAAAATGTTTTCTACTTGTAGAGAGCATTGTAGTTAGATATAAATAGCTAACTATTTTACTTTTGCATTGCTTTACAAAAGTTCAAAAGTCCAATCTTTATATAAATGTATGTTTGTTAAATGTTGCACCGAAGAAAATTTACAAAAAATAATTACTATGCATGTTACTCTAATGAAAAATGCTTGTAAGTATTCTTATTATGCATGTTGGTGTTATAAATATTGTTCTTATTATTTAAATACTTATTGCATTACAGTAGTTGATTAACCATTTTTGTACATGGATGATATATGTTAGCTGAATTCTTATTATTTTATGTTTCGTTTACATATTGGAAATATTGTTTGTAAGCAATTTCAGATTTTTATAATACCATCGAAATATTTTCTGTGAACATGGCCCACAGTATTTTGAACGAATTTCAAAATCAATAACTAAACCAGTTAGCATGTCAATTCTATTTCTATTCTATATAGGGAAGAATGGCCACGTTAATGCCATGTTCCATCATATGAGACTGCGAAAGTCAATTAATTATTGTGAATAGTTTAACAGCAATGTGAGCATGCGCCTCCCTCAGATCTTGTTCTTTTATGTTCTCCAGAAATTTTATGCAAGTGCTCACTGTAGTTACTGGAACTCAAAATAGTCACTCCATTACCATTAAAAATGTTCCATGGCAGCATAACCTTTACCTATGGCTAAAAACCCTTTCACCATTTACTTACTTACTTGATTTACTTGAAAGGGTGGCCTGGAGGCAGAAGCATAATGCACTCGGGGCTGATAAAAAAAATTAATTATGATTTACAGTTTTCACATTTTAAGCATAGCCCATTACCAGCTTGGTTTCTATTGCTAACCTTTTATTCCCGCACTCAGCACATCTGGTGTTCTGTAAATTTGTCTCCACCTCTATTTATCTCATTACTAACCTCTTGCGTCCTGGACCGGTTAGCTTTATAGTTCTAGCTGTAGATATAAAGGCTTGGGCTTCTTTTCCAATTGAATCTGAAGGCTGGGTTTCTTTCCTTCATGAAGTCCAGTTGATAACGGGAACTGCGATTGTTCATTTGGCACCAAAACAATTTCTTCAACAGATGTACAATTTTTGTTCTTGGCATTTTTAAGTTTGATTATGCGCTTATTTTGTCTCTTTCGTTTAACGCGATTGTCTTCTATTCTATTTATAGTTTCACCACTAGTCGTAAAACACTACTCGTGTTATAATAAAAATATTGTACAAAACTACATGGAGGTTATGTTTACGAACTAAATATAAAACTGAAATACCAACTATATACAAAAATGGCGAATAAAAGGTCAAATATATATTTAAATTATTGAATTTATAGAAAAATACATGACTACAATAAACCTGTCACTACTGCAACTCAACATTTTCAGTAAAACTCACGAATGTTACGATATTTCACCTTGTTTATAACGCGGTAGCAACTTTTCTTTATTTCCAAGGACACCAACATAAACTTAGTGACATTAAATAACACTATAGGTGCTAAATTCAAACACAGACATTTCAAAGAATAGAAACGCTTATCGAGGAAAATCTTGGTAAGGTGTTTAAATACTCATGCTAATCTGCAACGCAGGCCTTTAAATGGTCACATGACCCGTTAAATGGCACGCAAAGCAAAAAATCAAAACAGAATAAGACATTTAAAACTTTTACTGCATTAAAATGACAAAAACGAAAATTACGAAGTTTCATAATTTTCGATCGATTTTCCCGGGTGCAATTAAGGCAATCTTAATGATATTTCTCAAAGTAGTCCCTGTTGGATGCAATGCACCCGTCCAAGCGTTTCTGCCAGTCTTCAAAGCAACCATTTTTGACAGGTACTTCAGAATTGCCTCCGCAGCCTTCGCAGCGCTTCTGATGATGGAAAATGCCTGCCACGAATGTGTTTCTTCAATTTAGGAAGAAGAAGAAAGTGTAAAGTGTGTGAGTGAGGGACACACTTCACTTAATTTTTGTGACATTTTCAGCAACAACATTTGCGATGTGCGGCCGTACTTTATCATAGTGGAGCATTCAGCTTGTTGCAAGGAAATGTAGTCTTTTATTGTGATATATGGCCTTGCAGAGTTTTCAGGACGTCTCTGTAGTATTGCCCAGTATTGCATGCAAACCTACACACAAACGTCATTTTGTTCGGGAAGTAGCTGTCTTGAAACCCATGTGCACAAACACATCTAATGTGCAACTTTTCAAGAGTAGGTGACACCCTGTGAAATTTTCAGAATTTCTGAACGGGTCCTTAACATTATTTGACGATTCTTTCTCGCTTTCTTCCTTCTGAGCAGCAGCTGAAGGCCCGGGTTCATCTTCCTTTGGAATTGATTTCCTCCCCTCTTTAAACATTTTAAACCATCTTCGAACTGAGCTAAAGCGAAGAACAAACTCTCCATAGACCGCTTATAACACTGTTTAGACCTCAGCTGAACGACGGAACCGGAAACTGCTACAATGCATACTAGTTCCGTAGACTTTAAATTAAGAAGAATTTCCAGGATATACACGTAAAAAAGACATGTACACAATTAGGATGATAAAGTCCAAAATATTTATTTATGTGGTAGAAGGTGTGAGGAATTGATAAGAAAATTTTTGAAATATGGGAATTTATATTCACTTCCTAATATTTTAATTCTGTTGGGCAGGTCATTATATATCTGAATTGCAGAACAGTAGGCATTCTTCTGGAGAACTACAATGAGTTAGCCGGCCTGTATAAATCATTTCTGTTTCTAAATATTGCGTCGATGTACACTGAAATTCGATTCAAAATGTTGAGATTATCTACTCCATAATATTCTCCTGTAAAGATAACTGCATTCAATTTTTTGAAGAGAGATCTACATACTTTGTTCACACAGATTATTCTAAAAGATTTCTTTTGCAAATGGAAAACTTTTTCGCTATAAGAAGAGCTATTCCAACAAAAAATTCCATATTTCATTATACGATACATAAGGCATCTTTTGATAAGTTATCATTTAAAACTGATAAAGTAAAACAGGCTGAAGTAAGTTTGGGACTTATCATTTCAACATGTTTCTTCCAGTTACGATTTTGATCAAATTTGTATGATTGATTTCTTTTAGGATCTGATATTGATAATTGATCTGATATATATTTATTTTTTGCTCTGAAATTTAATAAAATGTGTATTATCTATGTTCAAAGGCATCCTATTGGCTTTTCACCATATTCCATAAAAAAAATGTTATAGCTGTATTTGACAGAAGTTCTTTTGATTTCCGTCACAAGCACACTAGTATCATCTGCAAAAAGCAACACTTTTGAGATGATTGGTAAAAATTAAATAATGTAGAGGATCTAATAATGATCCTTGTGGCACACCATTATTTACAACCCTACCAAGGATTCACGGTGACTGGTTAAACGTTTTGGGTTCTATTACACAAGAAAGATTAAAACCATTTCAATGATGGATATTTTCCTGCGTGTTCTAAAATAACTTTAGTTAGCTTACAAATTCTATGTTCTGATCGTTTTATGAGCCGGAAATGCTTATCTCTAAGACGCCGTACAACAATATGCGAAACAAATAAATAAATAAATAAATAAACATGATTTTAAGTTCCAAATATATAGTGCGCATTACATTCGATTGCGCATTAGATTCGCGTGAATCATTATTTAACCCATAGAAATACAACTTTTGTAATAATAGTTCATGATCTATACAGTCAAATGCCTTTGTCAAGTCACAAAATATCTCCACAACACATTCCTCCCAATTTTGTGCTTCTGGGATTTCTGTGATGAATTTAAATGTGAGTTCACATGCTATTTATAATACCAAACTGAGAGGATGTTAGAATATTATATAAGTTTAGGTATTCCATAACACGCCTATACATTTTTTTTATAGAACCTTTCTCTATATATCGCCTCCAAACCAATAATATTACAGAAGGGCGGACATGAAGAATCCTGAAGACAAAGCTAATGGAATCTTCAATCCACGCAACTACCTGTGCGACTGATGTTTCATTCAGATGTCTCATTGCTCTGTACCAGCCTTAGAGAACACAAAATAACAATTTCCTACCATAAATTGCTGTTAAAATCGGTTTTCAAATAAAAAAAAAAAAAGTCAAGCGGGCACACTTTGGTTTCAACAGTTCTTGAAACTTCACAAATTTATTCTGAGAAAAGCTAACAAATCCTAGAAGATCTTTATTCTAGTTTTAAACAATATTTCAAAACATAACTTCTGACTGTAAAATTTCATTGTATCAATATTTATTTTGGGGCTTGGTCTACACATGTGTTCTTCTTCTTCTTCTTTTTTTTTTTGAGCAGTGTATATTATGAATAGTTGTTGCCGAGGTGTTTTGTATTCTGGTTGAAATTTTTGTTATATAATCTAAATAAGGATGCCAGTCTTTGCTTCGTCTCATTATTCAGTTGAGGTGTTTGCATATTATTTCTGTACAAACAATTGAGAACTTGTCTAATTGATTTATGAAAAAATTCAAATTTCCTGATGAAGCCCTGTAAACAGTTAAAATTACAAATGTGCCACATTTTAGCACAGCAACTTTCAAAGTCTAGCTCTCTACAGAAGGAAATGACGTCAATGAAACTAGGTACCAGGCACACTTTACACATTTAGCTGACAATATATTTTAAAGTTAAATTTTAGCGTGAAAAATTATGCATGTAACGTTTATGATCATTCTCCATTAAACAGGCCTCATATTTTTAGGAATTCAAGATGGGGGAGTAGAGAAAAACAACAAATAACGGTAAATCATAAATGTTTATTTACATACAGAAGCAAATAAAGATGTGTACAGAGAATGGCGATGAGAGAGTGCAGAACAGTTGATGAGTGACTGTGGTGCTTTGGTAGAGGTTTTTCTTAGCTCCGATATTTCTGAAACAAAGAGAGTGTTGAGTTAGACAATAATAATTACTATCGACTCACGTTAGTTTCTATAAACATTTCACAGATCACCCTGTCAAAACTGTGGACACTGCGGTCACAACTGAACTGGCGAGATGAGCCTATCAAATCAAGCGTTTCTCAGTTTTATGTATAGAAGACTACATTTGGCTTATAAACTTTTGTTCTTACTATGTGCCTTGAAGTCTGTGCAACAAGAATGCAGGGTTTTAAATAAATATGTCCCATATTTTCACAGCAGGTCCAAACTAGCACTTGTGGGTGTATTTATTACAATAGTGGTTTACCATAAATATAAATTAAATACTTATCTAACATACACATGCCTGGCCGACCGTTCTATGCGCTAAAATGTTTAGGAAATAACTCCCTTATCTTAGCCATGTCGGGAAAAAATTATGCAATTAATAAGCACCTTAAAATTATCAATACAGCGCACTAAACAAGATAAATACATAATTCAATACATATATATATATAAACACCAAAAGCATAACTATATTTTAAAAATTAAGTATATTTTGTGCTATGTCCTCTCTAGCCAGAGAGTTTCTCTTGCCCAACTTATCTCCTTAATAAATTTACATAACCCCTGTCAATTATTATAATCCGATACCAAATTTAGCCATGCCGCCCAACCCCTTCTCGACCTCATAAAGTTTTCGGAGAGAATCAGCGACCTCTAGCACTCTGTAGCTTCACATACTGCAAGAATGTGTACTCAATTATGCTTTTTACCCCACACAGGACACACCCTTTCCCCTATGTCGTCAGCCATTTACTGCGAGACGCAGCCAGGCCATTGTCGTTCTGATTGTAATTTCAGTGAGATTTTGTTAAAACACAGCCTGCCATTATCAATTAATCTCCTTATAACTTTCCTCCAAACATTTCTTCCATTCCTATTATTTCCAAACCGATGACCGGATCTCAGTTTCTAGGTTCTTGATAGCAAATTAATTTTAAGCTTGTGTTTGTCCCCCTTATAAGTCCAACCATGATTTGATAGCCGTGATTTTTAAAAAAAATATTGTGTCACATAAACTGCTGAACTCTTCTCTGCCCCACAATTTGCCGGACTTAAAAATCTTTCAGAAAACTAGTCTGAACTTGTCGTGCTCGCCCCTACCCCCCTTTGCGTTGTAAAACTAAAAAATATATGATCTATTATCCTCACCTTCAGTAATCATTATAGGACTTGATTTCAGAAAATCACTTCACTTGAAATTGACGACATACACTGCGCACACACTCTCTACTGTAGATTGTCGAGCGATGTGATGTGGCAACACTAAGATCTTTAGGTGTTTCCACGGTCAAAAATCCAGACAATTGATCGGGGAGGCCATAATACTTTTTCCTCGACCAATCCATTAAATGTCTGAACTACGTGCTCTTGCGCGATGTGTAGAAAATGGGGTGGTACTCCATCATGCATTAATCACATACGTATGCTTATAGATAAGTCCTTGCAAATCAAAAAGTAGTAGCATTAGATTGTTTTGGTAATGTGTCAGTCCTGGTAGTGTATTGGTAGTCACACTTCCATCTAAACCCAAGATCGCGGGTTCAATCCCGGCCAGGCGATGAATTTTTTCGGGCGTAAAAATGCTAAGTATGGCTTCCTTCGGAAGGGAAGTAAAGCCCTGGGTCCGATGTCGTACATTTACAGCACGAAAAAGAACAAGCCTGAAAGAAGAGACATCTGAGCAAAATTTGTCGGCCGTTTCACGCCCTGAATTGAATGTGACGCTGATGACCGGAGATGTTAAAAAGCGTCTGTAAATAAAACAAATACACAACAAACCAACCTTGGTAATGTAGTAACGGTTGAGGGATGGTGTACACGGTTATAAACAGTTACGAAGCTTAGTTTGCGTTTGAGAATCGTTTTCCTGCTTAAATTTGTAAACAAGCTTTCAAATTGCAGAAACATAAATTTTGTGTGTTATTAAAAGTTTAATTTCTGAAAAGGGCAACGCCTAAAGAAACTAAGGCAAAGCTGAGCGAACAATGCGGAGAATCTGCACACTTGTTTAGAATGTATAAATATTTTATGAGTTTAGGTGGCCGAACGAGCACAAGCGATGCGAACCGTTACAAACGCCCTGTCCAGGTAACGAATCTAGAAATGGTTGAAAAAATCCACGACACGATGCTGAGCGATCGTATACTGAAGGGGCGGGAGATTGCTGTAACTGTGGCTTATAAATGTAAAAACTATAGGAGAGATGGGTGCCGCGTCTGCTAACGATTGACCTAACTGTCACCTCCTCTCAGAAATTGCAGCTGCTTAAATGGAAGTAAAAAAAGCAGTTAAAATGGAAGTAAAAAAGCAGTTAAAGTCGACGAAATGTGGATCCGCCACCATACTCAGGAATAATCAAAACAAGAGTTCCAACCGGAGAAAGCGTTCCGTAAAAGGCAAAAAACAATCCTCTCAATAATGGCGTATGTGTTTTATTACTGCTACGACGCAATTTCAATTGACTTTTGGAAAAGGGCTAAACGACTCGATCAAAAAGAATCGTGATCATTAAGCGAAGGTAAAGGCCTGATTCCATCACAATAACTCGTCAGCGGAAAAGTCTGCGAGTAAGAACTTCAAAATTCTTGGATTTAAACGTATAAATTCTTCCTCATCCCCTGCTCTCCAAATTTGGTTCCCTCGAACCACTTCCTGTCCCCAAAGTGAAGAAATAGCTAACAGGAAACAAACTTGCATCAATGCAGAGGTTGCAGCTGAAGAAACCGCATTTTATGAATAGGATACATAAGTTACAAATCATAAAATAAGACTGTGTTGAGATATAAAACGATTTCCTTCCCCCCCCCCAAGTTACGTCTTCTTTATTTTTCCACAAATTTATCTAACAACTTCGTATTATAATACCCACAGCCACAATTGACAGGCATGTGAATGACTTGCGCGTATTGCAGAGGTAGGTAATCAGTTATTAACAAAAGAGCAATCAGTTGAAAGAGAAATACATTCATTAACTTACACCCACGTTACTACTCACTATCTGGCCGCAACAAGGAATTAATCATATCTTAACTCGAACACATGCTCATGGAAGTTTTGCTAATTTTGATAACCATATATGCAGTGACAATTCTTGACATTTTTATTTAAATATTCATAGTCATCAATTATAGATATGGACTAGTCACTTCGAAAAAGTATGGAACGAAAACACCTATCCGGTATTGTCAGTTAAAAATAAAGTTAGAACCCATTCATTCCTCTTCTCGAGAAGTGAGAATACAGGAACATGGGTCAACAGTAAACATATTTTGCAGATGGCTAAGTAATTGGATCTATATCTAATGGAGGATTGAGAAGGGCAATTGCAGTTTTGTAGCGAATGGGGGTTGAAAATAAATTATAAGAAATAAAATATCATGGTTTATAAAAGAGGTTATGAATTAAGAAAGGACGAGAAATTGTAGATAATTGGGAGAAAAATCAAGGTGTTAAGGAAATTTAATTATATAGGGCAATATTAAGTTCTAATTAAAGTTGGAATGAACTGAAAAAAAGGCAATAGAAATAGAAAAGCTGTCATGAATGTTATATAAGATCATGTTAAAAATCCAGATATAAGCGTAAATTGAAAGAATGAATTCAATCGCAGCCAAAATGTTATATGGGGCAGAAATATGGGGTGTAGAGGATGCATGGAAAGACGTTGATAAAATAAATAGAAACGGATGTTAGGTAGACATTCCATGATAATATAGCAAAAATTGAGAAAAAAAAACATGTATTTATTTATTTGTATTTTTAAATTTTGGAAACTACTTTTAAAATATATACAGAATGCAAATTTAGACTTTTAAACTTTGAGCTAAATGTAGAACTACCACAGATCTTTAAAGGGAACAGCTGCTCCAAATCATGCAATCCGCTAAAGGAAATATCACATAAATAAGTACAAATGTGGCCGTGAGCACACCTGGAGAGCAGTATGGACTTTGACTAGTTGCTGACACAAAGTCGTAAATTGAGAAGCAGTACTTGATTTAAAACTGAATGAGAAAAAAATCAACGTATTTTATTATTCTTTAGTTTTTTATTTTATTAAGGATATTAGTAAGTGTTAATTTGATCGACAACGAGAAACGACGCGATCACATCTCCTATCTCAAATACCAACGCACCTGACATCCAGTGAGTGATACGTGAACTACATGTAGTTGGCCACAGACTCGTTAGATGGCTACTTCCGTGCAATCCTAAACCCTCTGATCTATTGGGCACAACTATTATACAGAACATTATTTGTTGTCTCTAACATAATAATTAGAATGTAATCTCTAAAGCAGCTCAAGTTAGTATTGTTTCTATTTGTATTCCAAAAATAAGCGATGTTAGATGACATTCTGAAAGTTCAAGAAATATAGATAATCGTGTTTCATGCTGTAATTAAATGTCTGCACAAGAAAGATTCAACACCAAAATTAATTCATGAATATATAATACACTTCCTTTGAACAAAATGCTCTCAGCAGTTTAGATCTTTGCAAACATGCGGCCACATAGTATGTATTCAAAACGTTTCTGACCAAAATAAGGAAGATCAACTTTAACGGTAAACGCGTATTCAGGTATTAATAATTTTTGGAAAAGACTGAATGTCTATATATATATACTGCGGAATTAAGAAACGAACAACACAACGCACACCCGGGAATAGCTGTGCTACGACTGCGACAGTTAGTATCAATTAGTACGCAAGCAAGCTTGCTACCCCTAAACTCGTTCATAGGAAGAACTCCGTGCCGCGTCTGATCGCAATATAGAAACTATTGTATATAACAATGAGTGCTATAAAATATTTAAACTCAACCTTGGTTTAATACGGAATAAACTTTTATCGCATACAAACTATATATTTAATACTGTAATCTTCTTTGCCCTATACAGAAGACGTTAGCATTGTGGCCGCTAATGGGTCTGTTGTACATATACCCCGAGGAGACATTTTCGGGAGGAAGTGATGAAAAAGAGAGCGGCCTAACGTTTCAAGATGATAAGTCACAGATACCCCGAGAACCACCTAGGCTCCGCCAAGGCTTCTCTCGAGGTGTCTCACCGTCTTTCTGTGAGAATGGTGGTGGCTACCTTAATGCTGGGGTGACTCACCTCTTAAATATAAGGTCTATGCTAGACGTGACCTATCCACCAGTGAGAATCTGGTAGCTAAGTACGCTTGGGCTACGCAATCGTCTACGGCCGAAAGGCGGGTCGGTTTACACTCTAGGTGCCGTCCTAAATGTAAAAAACCACTGGGCGACACAGACCTCTGTGTTTTCCCCTGGTCATGAGAGAGATCTCAAACCAAATGTCTCGAGATATCCCGAACAAATCTCCATACAGATTTAATTATTTTGTTGTAAATAATCATTGTGTTTTCATTGATCTTCACATCACCGGGTCGGTTCTGGCGGTGTAGTGGTAACCATACTTGCCTTCTAAACCCAAGATCGCGGGTTCAACCCAGCCAGGATCGACTTAGGTAAAAATCCTAAGTATGGCTTCTTTCGGCAGGAAAGTAAATCCACTGGTTCCTAGTCTTAGATTTACGGCATGTAAGAGAACCTCAAGCCTGAAAGAAGAGGTCTCTGAGCAAAAACTGATCGGCCGTTTCACGCCCTGAATTGAATAGGACGCTGGTGACCTGAGATGTTAAACAGCATCTATAAATAAATCAACCAAAAAATCTTTATTGGACAGCCCTTGTATTTTTTGGATTCACATTAGCGTCCCAGATTACAACCACTTGAGTATAATGACTTCCACAAATATTGCGCCAATGCGGAGATGGAATAAAACTGTAAACATTATAGTGAATATTTTTTGTTACCTAAGGATACAGTAAAAATAGTAAAAAATGAATATGTAAACGGTTTCTTCTGTTATTTTATTTTGTATAACAAAGATAGTCATAAAAAGACGTTTTAACTTTTTAAAATGTACTATCTAATATTTTTATTATTTAACTTCAACATTGCATCATTACAGATGATTAGCTATTTCTATACAATAAGATTTACCTAGGAAAATAATTACCTTTAATAAAAGCCGTAACCGCCATATCCGCCGCCGCCTCCAGCACCCGCTTGCGCTTGGCTCTGAGAGAAGCTGGCGGTAAGGGGTCCTAGGCCTATACTCGCACTTTGGCTTTGGCTGTTGGCGTAACTTCCGCCGTGTCCTCCAGCACTTCCGGCTTGCGCCTGAGACTGAAACAACAAAACATTTACATTACTGCTGTCTGTGTTCTAAATTACTTTAATGGCTCTAAATGGCTCTGAAAACATGAAAGTAATTTACATATATTACAATAATATGTTATATAACTCAGCAATAAAAGTTGCTTTTGCTTTGACCAGCAAAACGTCATAAGTGAAAACTAACATTTTTATGAAATAAAATAAGTTCAAGGTAAGTGCACATGAACGACTTAACACAGCAACGTTTATTATTACACATTAAACCAGACGTTTGACACATAACACATACTCTTAATTAAAAGACAGCGATATATGCTGTCAGTTTTACGAAGATTACTAGGGTAGTTTTGGATTACTCAATAACTAACAGTATGCGTTTTGTTTATCACAACTTTTCAAAGTACTGTCCTTGACATTGTGTGAACAACACTACTTCAATATCTGAAAGCAGCTAGAACTTCTTTTTCCGTAACCGCAGTTACAGTAGGGTGTTAAATATGGTCTGTAAAGTAGATGCGTCGATAGTTCTGATTCTGTGCTCTGTTGTACTGGTAGTGTGAACAGAAATATTATCATGAATACATTACCGTCACGGGTGGCCGAGATCGTTAAGGTGCGGACATGTGCGCGGGCGGTCTGGGGTTCGATTCTCATCAGGACCGTCCTCCCTGACTGAGGTTTTTTCCTGGTTTTTCTCCATTCCTCATAAATGGCAAATGCTAGGGAGGTACCCTGAAACTTAGGCCTGGAATGATCTCTTCTTTTAAAAAATTCCTTTCCCAATTTATCAAATCGAAAATTAATAAACACATTTGAAGTTGTACGTTTATTTTTTAAATACAGTGGGTATCTCTTATACCCTCCAAATATTCTAAAAGTGCAGTACTTGAAGCTCCCCAAAGAGGTTAGAATTATCAAAATCTAAGTTCTGTTGATTTAAGTGAAAATCCCTTATGTTCTCGCGCTCGCTATTGAGAACATTCCCGCCTCGGGAACTGATCTTATCATATTTTAAATGCTCAAACTGGGGTGGTAGTTACCTGGGCCAAGCTAGCATGTCCTCCACCTCCGCCACCCCCACAGCGGTAGCACCCGCCTTCTTGATGACCTTTCCTATGGCCGTGCTTGTGACCCAACAAGCCATGTGTGGGAGATCTCCGCGACCTACTTACTTCTGTAAACAAAGCAAAAAATACGATAGTTAACTGTCAGTTGCAGAAATGAAACTGTGGAAAGTATCTAAAATGATTACAGTGTATAGTTGCAGTTTACATATAAAAGGAGGCGATATTTCGGATAACTGAGTATTCCTTTACCTTTGACGGATACTCAGTTATCTGAAATATTCCGTTGCAGTGGTTCGATGTTCCTTTTTGACCACTAAAGACCAGCTATGAGCTAATACCATTCGACACTAAAATAAACTTTTTAAAACGCTTAAATTCAAGCGGTTTGTCTCTTAATTTTTTATAACTTAGAAAGGTTTAAGGGACACTGGGAGGGAATTTTCAAAGTTTCACATTTTTAATGAATTTATCTGAAACGTTCACTATTGGTAAGTTGATATGTATACCGATTATTATTCAAATTGAATATATAATTTGCGAGCTAAGTTATTTAATAAATTTTATTAAGCAATATGTCGCATAATCAAAATGTCCCACGCGGCTCATGGGTTGATAAAATTGATTGATATTTTTGCATTGAACCACGTACTAAAGTGGTATGAAGAGATATCTTAAATAAAGTTTATGAGTGAACCGTAATAATTTTTTAAATGTATAAGAAATTTTAATGTTTAAAATTAATATTTTTTTCATAGAACAAAAAATATGAGACGCGTGAGAAATTTGGAATTATGAAAATAAAATTTTATGAAAAAGGCTGTTTTGAAGAAAAATATGTTGGGAAACAGGTGATTTAAAAGGGTACGTGGAGCTCTTTAAATGGCTGTAGAGCCCGAATGGTTCAAGGAACCATTTTCAGAAAAAAAGAACAAACATAAAAAAACTATTTTGGCCAAAAACTCACTCCCATTGTTCCTTAAGAAGAATGAAACAGCTCTTTGAAGGGGAGTGTGTTTATCCTTTAAGAGGAACAGAAAAGTATAAACGTATGAGAAATTCAAAGTTATGAAATGCATGCAACAGAATGTCTAAAAACGATTTTGAGATTACACCATTAAAAGTTCTGTAGAATAAGTGTATCGGGTTTAAAGTACATTATTACCATCAATAAACAGCAAATTACGACGGTGGATATCTGGGAACGAGAGCCCAATAAAAACTAAACCATATAAATATTAAATGATGTTAGATAATTATCATAAGATTTTGTTGTTAAAATTACATCCTTCAGTCATTATCTGCGGTCTTAAGAAGATAAACATTGTGCTTACAGTATTATTACACAGAACTGTTAAAAATCTCTAGGAGCGAAAAGCGTTATTTTACTGACTACGTCAGCATGGGAGAATAGGAGAATACTTTAAACTGCTTTAAAATAGCGCATAGCTTTATAGTGACACAATTAGTATCGAATTGATAAAATATTCATTATTTGAGACTCGAGTGGTATTGGCTACACGGTAATAATTTCAGATATATTAGGGTGTGTCTTAGACAACCAAGTTGAGATTAAAATCTACGGTCCACGAACAAAATTACAAGAATTTTATGATGATAAAGAAGTTGATATTAGATTTTCATTTTTTTATTTATTTAAGGACGCTCTTTAACCACTCAGGTCATCAGCGTCCCATTGAATTCAGGAAGGAAAACAGCCGATAAAATTTGCTCAGAGGCCTCTTCTTTCAGGCTTGAGGTTCTTTTATGAGCCGTAAATCTACGACACGAGACCCACGAGATTGCTTCCGTTCCGAAAGAGGATTTTTAAATAATCCATCGACTCTGGCCGTGCTTGAACCCGCGGCCTTGAATTTACTAGGCAACTGTGGTTACTACTAGACCTCCAGGACCGACTTGAAATTAGATGAAAATTAAGTAGGTGTCGAAGCGAAACGGGGTAAAAGTTGCCTTATATTATCTTCAAATTTGCTTCGTGAGGGAAGATATTCCAGTAGCTGCTCAGCGTTTGGGATTTTACTATAAAAATCTCGTACTAAACAAATGACAGTTCGACACTGAATCACTGGTAACTGATTTAATGTGTTATGTACTTGATCTAAAGAGTAAAGAACATAACCTACCTAAATAATAATAAAATAATAACAATATTAATAAATGCAGTAAGTATAAAATTTTAAGCTAGAAGAAAAATGTTCCTACCTTCAAGAAATCGATAAAAATTTCAAAAAATAAATATCTCTTATAAAGTTGCCAGAAATATTACAGGGACCTTGGAAAGTAAGATTAGAACTTATAAAAGATCCTTAAAATTACATAAAGTTATGGCTTTTCAAGTTCAGCTGGAATAAAAGAACTTCTAAAAAGAAGGATGTGAAATAGAGGTGGTAGAAATGGCATTGCTCCGATCGATATCGGGATATAATTCAATTGACAAGGTCAGAAAGTCTCATATTCTTGGATAAATCATAAAAAAAACAGGCTTTCTAACATAAAGAATGCACTGTACACGTCTTCCAACTTTCCGCTTTCCATTTAAAAATCGCTCTAGCGGCAGCAAGATTTGTTTTTTTGCAACGAAACTCGGCATGTACTATTTAAATAATATAAGGAAAATAGTTTCCGAAAATCGGGGAAATCGGACATTACGAGTGGGAGTTTACCTGAAACCAAAAATTAAAATTAAAAAAACACCAATATTTTGTTTCTTCAGAACAAAACTCGGCATATGTCATTTAAATAAAATAAGAAAATATCTTCTGAAAATTAGGGAAATCAAAGCAATGAGAGTAGGGGTATATCTAAAAACCGAAATTTAAAAAGCACTTTACCATTCAATTTTCTTACACTTGTTTCAAAATAAAAGGACAAACTAACTCAACATATAAACTGTATTTATAACAATGCATATGTTTTATATTTAACAAAAGCATCGTCGTGAAGATGGCAAATATGAAATATTAATCTAATATGTGTTTGAGAATTATTAACCTTCAGAAATTGTTTGCGTTACATGTTTGTACTATAATAACATTTAAGTTGAACTTCAAAGCCACTGAAAATCGATGGAACTTTCGATTGTTTATTGTTGACTGTGCATATTTGCGCAGTACATTGTACTTGTTTTTAAACAGTAACATGTTTTGGTTTTATTGAAACATATGAACATCGCCTTCTTAAATACTCACTATAACTCGAAAAGCTTTCTGTTATTTCTCTCTATTTTAGTGAATGTAAAGACGATATCAAGGGCTCAGTTCATAAACATAGTTTCATTTAAAAATGTTTAAAAATACTCATACATTATAGCTTTGTGTATCAGTGGTCATATATTTCATTTAATTATTAGTATACTATTAATTTTTGTGGATTAATCTTAATCATAAGTATAATTATAATTTTTTTTTTTTTGAACACATAGGTTGCAAGAATTTAAATTTTGTTCCCCGTACGTTTGAATTATTTTCAAGTGCTTTTGAAGGATAAAAACAGAAAAAACCAGTTAAGCAATCCATTATAGTTCAATTTTTATATTATTACCATTAGATTTTGTTATGCTAATTAACACACAGAAATTCCATAAGTTATTTCATTAATTAGTAAGGCAATATTTTGGATGTTATACTCTTTTTTAAAGTTATTCTACTTGTTGAGGATTTTGCTTAGCTTATGCAGCTCCTGCTTGACGAACTAATGTTGAATTAACGTGGTACAGTACAACTCTGTGCTTGCTATAGAATAACAAACAAATACAAATATAAAAAAGTGAAAAAAAATATTACCCAAAGAACCCAAGGGCTTCGCCTCGGTGGAATGAAGGGCCACCATTGCCACCAAAACGACCAACAGCAGACACAAAGCACACTTCATTTTCGTGAACTGGGAACCTCCTGCCGGAATTCTATCGGAGCTAGGTAGTCACTGAAGCAGGAGGTCTGTGTCCGTTGTTATATAGACAGCGGTTGCGCAGGTCTTGCAAGACCACCTTGTGCTGTTCCGTCCGGTCCCATGGCCTCCTAGGTCAACTGGTTCTCAACTTCCAGTAAAAGGTCGAATTACATTGCGCATCGAGGCTACAGCATCTCTGGGTTCAGCATCTTCTTCCACATTGTTATTTTCTGCCTTTACAGACGATCGGTTCTGTTTCAATAGATAGCCAAAAAATAAAAGAAAACAGTTTTCTGGTCTTTTTTTTTTTTTTTTTTTTTTTTATCGTCCTGAGGTTTAACGTTTTTCAAAACGATTAAAACATCAGGAAAGTGCTAGGTATAACAATCAAGGAACGAGTTTTTATCAACATAATCTTATTTAATATCAATGCATTTGCCCTAGCGATGCTTCAATGCCGTGATTTTCCGTAATCTTTGCAATACATTCCTCTGCAGCTGCAATCGCTTCTTGGTTTGATGTAAAACTCTGACCAGCGAGATTTTGGGATACATAAAACTCAGAGGGAGTCAAAGCTGAGTAGTATGGAGGGTGCTCCAACAGTTATTACTTCAAAACTCTAATTTTTTTGATAGCTAAAACACTTTTGTGAGTATATTCATTGTCCTGATGAAAATCTTTTCTTTTCTGCAAATAGCGTAGTTTCTCTTAGAACTATTTCATCTAATTGGTTTAAATTCTTGGTTGGATGGTTAAAAAAGGAGTGAAATTCCTTTTCAGTTACAAAAAAAATTAATGTTGTAGCCTTTCCAGCAGATGGAACCGATTTTTTTAAGGGGGAGGGCTGAAATACCGACTACTGTACACTGTTTGGATTTTGTGTGTGATGGTCTCATCCACAGCTATAAGTCGACACAGAAAATCAGTTGCGTTGCTGTTAAAACACGCCAAACTCCACATTTTCATACAATTTAAATTTTACAATTTTTTAAAATTAGTATTATGCGTTATTAGTTCATATTAATTAACAATAAAAAGTCAAAGTACACATAATTATAGATAAAAACAATCACATTTCACTATTTGCTGAGGAAAATATAAACATTAATAAACATTAATGAAACACTATTGAACATTCAAACTTATTCATTGTCTATTAAGGTAACCTTGAAAAATAGAGCTGAGCATTTTAGAAACAGAATCTGTTCAGGCTTTGTAGGTCGTGATATTGTTTCTTGAAAAATGGAATTAAATTTGAATAGGAAGGGGCAGGCTGTTCATCAGTCTGTGTACGGTACATTTTGTCAACATAACATGGAACTTCCAGGAGTCATTGCAGGTTGTTCGACAGGTTATAGTTCTAGAAGACGTTTTGTCAGCTACAGTTTCTCGTATTTCTCTTATCTACATTTGATATATATATATATATATATATATATATATATATATATATTTCCGTATTATTTATTAAGAAATAAAGACCACGATTTAAAAATATCGCGGGAACACTCGTGATATGAAGGGAGATGGTTTCACCGGCATATTCTAATGTGCTCATTCCAGTCAGTAGGTGTTTCAGCATTTTTTTTTTATTTATTAAACCGATATCTCTGTCACATTCCTTATAACTGTGGCCTTTAGTGGGAAATGCCACTTTTACTGATTCAAATATGGTATATTATGAACCATGGCATGAACGAGACTAATAATGGTGTACATTTTATTTTGGCCCGGGCACGAATCACAAAAAAAATTGCAAATTTCGAATTGATGGGCTATGTATGTGTACTCTGTACAGTTTTTATCACAAAATTGAATTAACTCGCGTTCCTGTTTTGCAAATTTCACGAAACACTGTTTTCTACATTTGCAATCTTCGCGAAAACATGACTTATTGATCTAACGCATTTGCTGGTACGACTGAGTTCACCATGTTTAGAGTTTTTCTTTGACCTACTCTGATGAACTGTGATATTTTCATCACTTGATTCCACATCAAATTTTAAATACCAGTCTACACACAACAGTAACAGAGTCTGCCTGCTGAACAATGGTCAAATAGCAGCTCTAAAATATGTCACAACAATAAATAGGAAGGTTAATAATGAAACCAAGCTGACCAACATTAAATCAGTTCCTTATGAAGTAATACAGCATTTCATGTATGTGAATTCTGATTATTTTTTTCATTTACAGAGTATCTGGTTGTTTCTCTATTATTTTTTATGCTGAATGGATGTGATGGTTTTCCCTGTAGGAACGTGTTGGAATGTACAATCCATTGGCACCAAAATGCCAAATCACATCAAAATTGGACTTGTCCCCTTTAATTACTTGTGTACAATATTTCCTTTAAAATGTTCAGAGCCTCAGCACTTTTAATACCTTATCATATATTACATCAATGAATTGCTTTACTTACACTTTTAGGGTATCTTTGCACCAGTTTCAAGGTTTATATTTTATTTATTTAAGGACGACCTTTAACATCTCAGGTCATCAGTGTCCCATTCAATTCAAGGCTTGAAACGGCCGGTTAATTTTGCTCAGAGACCTCTTCTTTCAGGCTCGAAGTTCTTTTACGTGCCGTAAATGTACAACACGGAATCCACCGTTTTATCTACTTCCCTTCCGAAGGACCCCATACTTAGGATTTTTACGCTAGAAAAAAGGCAAGTATGGTTACCAGTACACCTTTAGGACCGACCCAAGGTTTATATGGTCATATTTAAAATTAGAAGGAGCGTGTTGATCATTTTGACCTTTTGCAACAGGGAAGGACTAATTAAATCAAATGAGAGAGTCATGTGTATTCACGAAAAATGCATTCCAAAATCTCATAACATTGTTTTTCTAAAAGAACCAGGCTATCCTGAGATCGTGGGTTTAATCCCGGCCTGGATCGATGGATTTTTCCGGGCGTAAAAATCCTAAGTATGGCTTCCTTCGGAAGGGATGTAAAGCCGTGGGTCCCGTGTCGTGGATTTACGGCATGTAAAAGAGCCTCAAGCCTGTAAGAAGAGGCATCTGAGGAAAATTTGTAAGCCGTTTCACGCCCTGAGTTGAATGGGACGCTGATGACCTGAGATGTTAAAGAGCGTCCATAAATGAAACAAATCAACATACTTATTACACAAAAGATAATTGTGGCATCGACTTTGCGTCAAGTTCAGTAAAGTCCACTGATAATTGAAATGCATATAAACACAAATATAAATGTTTGAAGTGTTTTAATATCTTCTTGTATTTTACTTTCAACAAAGTAGTTTGTTAAGAGTAATAACGAAGAGTTATAAAAGCTAATTTGAAATTAACACATGTAAATGGATCTACAATTATTTTTGTGTCCAATCACTACCATAATAACTCAAATTTGTAGGCTAATCACTTCATCAAATTGAACTTTCTTCATTGAGTATTTATTTATCCAAGACTATAAAGAAATAAAATTAAACAACAGTAATGGGAAATAAAAATAACTCATGAAAATACACTGTAGCCATAAGCGTCAAGCATTATTAATTTTTAAACGAGCTAATGAAGCCAAAATTCTTAAGTAACGAAACACTACACTGTTAACCCTCTTGACTATTTTCTCAGCTTTACACAAATGAACGTGTTCAAATTCTTACGACACATTATGCATATGTGGAAACACATTTTAATTTATTGTTTACTGTCAGTGTTAAATTATAGCACATTTGAGGAACATTTTCTTAAAAACTATGCCAGCCAGGTACTTGAAAATTGTACAGGCATTGTCTTCAATATTTAAATGTATAAACTGAAATAGCAGTTATAGTTTAGTGCAATATTACTTTCAGAATCTTTTTTTTTTCTGTGTCAGCAATTTATTTTCTGCATTTTACAGTATTAGTTTGTAAAGTGCTTAGAAGCGCACCAAGAAAAATTGCTATGTATTTAAAAAATTGAAACAAATGTTTATTAGTTCTTCAATGAACTTCAGAAACGTGTCCTGCACCATCGTACTGGATCATAGCGTGCAGTCATTCAACAAAGGGTGCTAGAGACACGGAAATCATTCTTCTTCTTCTTCTTTTCATTTGCGCTACAGCCCGGGGTAGCGCAAATGACCTGCCGCAACGAACTCCATCTTACGACTTCATTATTTCAGGTGACATGTGATCAGCACGCCGGACCCCGCCTGTCGCCCATCACGCAACTCTCCTAATCGAAGAACGCAGGCAGCTTCCGAATTATTCTTCCAGACATCCCTAACTTGGAGAAATTCCTAAACAAGTATCAGGAATCGAACCCAGGCCTCCCAACCAACAAGCAGCTAACCACTACGCCAAGGTAATGGAAATCATTAAAACACCAAACTTAAAGGATGATAACAGAGAGCAGATGTACTAAAAGTTGTGTTCTAACTATGGATGTTCAGAATAGCTTACCTGCAGTAACCTCTAACAGTTAAAACATTTAAGACAAACGTATAGTTCTTAAGTAAATTTTGCAATTGACATGTATTTAATTAGGTTGAAATGAATTAGGTTCATATATTAAAAATTATTTAAATTTGTTAAATATGTTGATATATTATACAATTATTTCACGTATGTTTAATTAGGTTGAATTTTATTTAATTAGATTAAAATATATTTAAATGTGTATCAGTAATTTAATTTGATTCAAATATTTAATTAGGTTGACATGTACTTAATTAGGTTAGAATGTATTTAATTACATCTGAATGTACTAAAACATGTTAGCATGTTAGTATTTAATTAGTTTGACATGCATTTAATTATTTTGACTTCAATATAATTAGATTGACATGTATTTAATTAGGTTAACATTTATTTAAATGTACGTTAGCATGTATTTAATTAAATCGGGATGTATTAAATTATATTAACATTATTTAATAATTTTATATATATTTAATTATATTGGCTTGTATTTAGTTAGATGACATAAATTTAATTAGGTTAAAATGCATTTAAATGTGTGTCCGATATTTATTTTGCTTCAAATGTATCAAATTATGTTAACATTATTTAATTGGATCGAAATGCATTAAAATATGTTAACATGTGTTTAGTTAGGTTAACATGTACTGAAATAATTCGGAATGCATTACATTATGTTACATGTATTTAATTAAATTGACATGTTAACTACAAGCTGTAGAAATTTAATTTCATTATTTATCTACTGCCATCGGGTGCAAGCCGATTGCAGATTGAATGAATACATAAAAATATTAAAGGGGAATTTTGAAGCATCAAATAAGACGGATAAAAAAAGTTGTTACACCTCAAATTCCTCTCTATTCCCTCTTGACTAACTTAAATATTTCATTTTGTCATTATCAAGATGAAAATTTAAATTATAGTAAAATCGTTATAATTCAAATATTGCATATTTCGTTTTGAAATAATGGAATCTTATAGCAGAATGTGCGGCTAAAAATGTAATACCATAGAAAAAAATATTTCTAAGACAAAAGTGCACAACATCAGGTGAAGTAACAGTAATATTAGGAGACTTAAGCGCGTTCATATCTGGCATTGTATCTAATTTTTACTCAGCTGTAATAAGGAAAGAAAATGTTTCATAAAAGAAGCGGAAGAGAAAACCAACAGCCCCAGTACCCGATAACCTTGGTAAATCACTGGTGCCGCAACTAAACAGCGTTTAGAGAAGGCCAGAACATCGGCAGTGATAAGTTCGTTCCCACACGAAACCTCCACGTGTAAAAAAAAAGCATTTTATCAACACGTCTGCCCAAGGTGGAATCGAACCCAACGTCATTGAGTTATAAGGCGAGAGCAGCCTTCATGGTTGATATCTTCAATAATCTGGAGGTCTTAATAAGAGGATTCAGCTAATAAAATAAAAAAAACGATGTTAGTTTTACAGTCTCCTCATCATCTTCGCTTCACAATGACAAGGTGCAGCATTTTCCAAAGTAAACTAAACGAAAGCAGATGAAGTAATATGCTTAAAAAGAGGGAGAAGCAAAACAAATATTAAGAAAGTATTTTGCTAAAGGTTGGGAGAAAATGTGTAATAAGATTTGCTTTATTTATTCATTTATTTGCACCTTCAAGAAAATTTAAATAGTAAATAACACACAATCGCTTTGTGCGCTTTCCCTCGATCTTCAAGGAGAATATGAGAACGAAAAGAAAAGAAGCGAATGCACGGTTTTCCCCAGCTGTTTAAAATGTGCGTTCCTCTAAAAGTTAATACAGATAACCTTGTTTTTATAGCCAGAAGAAATGTAGCCTTGACTATCCTTTCTCTGAATTCCACTTTGAAGAGAAATGTTTGCCATCCGGTGATTATGCCTGTGCATCGCACAACCACAAGTTATTTACACTTTTTAAATGTTTATGACACATTATTGTGAAATAGGTCATCACATTTAATATAGTATCAAACTTTTGAATAACATATTTAGCAACACCTGGGCTTTAATGTACATTTTAATTTTTTTTAATTCTTGAGGTGTATGAAGGCAATTTATTACCACAGGTTCCTTCAAAGATCTCCACCAAAAGATCCCTACTGACTGAGTTGGCTTAAAAATACTCTGAACGGAGAGATTAGCATGTGGGAGGCTGTTTGCGATCTATGGCAACAAATTTAAGAGAGGCGGTCTAAAAGTTCTCGGCTTGACCAAGGAACACAACATTTAAGATGCTTTTTATTATTTTTCAACATAATCACCTTGTAAATCAATACATTTAGTTTACGACTTTCCAACTTTTAATACCCTCAGTAAAATAAGATGTACAACTGTGAAAAATAAGCGTCAGTTTCCACTTAAATCTAATCAGTTAATGTGAATTTTGTCTACCAGCCATTTCTTCAAGTTTAAGAACAAAAAGTAATCGCTGGAGGCCAAATCCGGCGAATATGGCGGATGTGGAAGCACTTGGTCATTCAGTTTTGCAGCAACAATCCCAGACGTATGTGAAGATGCATTATCGTGATGAAAAAGAACTTTCTTTTTCGCAAAGTGTGGGGTTTAGCTTGAATAGCATCCTTCAGTTGACCCAGTAGTGAAGCGTTATACTCCCCGGTCATTGTTCTGTCCTTCTGGAGCACCACACCATGAGAATCCCGGAAAACCGTAGCCAACTTTTCCTTCAGATAAACCTGTTTTTGCTTTCTTTGATGCACTTTCACCTATTACCACCCACATCACTGAACTCCTAGCAAGACTAAGATGTAGACGGCGTTCTGGGACTGACGGGGCAGTCTGCGCATCGAGTTCCCGACTTGCGACGGGCATTCCAAAACGAGAGGAGCGGGACTCTTAGTGCCGGTGTTGTCTTGTTACACGATAACGCTTGGCAGTTCCTCTGGAAGTTGTTTCCACATCTGCCCAGATATCGCTCCAGCGATTATAATCTGTTCTTTCATCTCAAGATATTCCTATCCGGTCAGTATTTTCACAGCAATGGAGAGGGGCACACGGCTGTCACACAAAGGTTCCATTCCCAGATGGCAGACTTCTACGACACAGGGATACGAAAGTTGATCCCACGGCATGACAAACATCTGGTTCCAGTGGAGAATATGTTGAAAAACAGCTCGACATTTACTGTATCTGTTCCAATAAGCGTTTCCATGAAATTGTGTTTTCATTCTGTAAATGGCCTCAAGGGAACGTACTTTGTGAACACGCCTCGAAGCTCAACTCTAAGAAACAGTTTCTGTTCTATCTGAATCAAATATCACGCAACACCCTCCGAAACTCACAAGGGTGCGTGTATGTTGTAACTGAGTGAAACAATACCTTCAGTTGCATCTTGTACATTATCAGATTTTAATCAGAGATACCAACATGAATGTTATTCCCCCTTAAGCCTCGCTGGTCTGAACGACGAAAAAACGAAGAGCTGTAATTTTAAACTTGACAATAATTTAACAACCAACCTTCGTAATTTCTACATAAATTTGTATTGTTTTAATTTTCCAAGAAACACTGCATTTCAGAATAGTAACCGATAAACTTTTGTTATGAAATATTAAAAAATAAAAACGGATCTACTAGTCGATAAACATTTACTTTTAGAGCATTTTAGCTTACAATACACTCTTTTTTCCATTGGTTTGGTGCATATTTTTTGTAATTTATGAGCTTTTAACAACGAAAGTTGTAGCTACTATAAAGTATTCTACTTTGCTCAAATATTATGAAACTGAAACTTTAAAATCACTAATGCTCTTTAAATTTCTTTTAAAAGTTTTAAATAAGCATTCATTGTAGGTATACAAAGAAAGGTACTGTGAATTTTACCAGAAAACTTGATCATTTTACACTTTTATTTTTCCTGGTGACATAAAAATCATGCTTTAAAAGATAAACCAGATGTAGTTTCTTCAGGCAAAGCGCCCTCTAAACCGACAACCCCAGTGGTTGTATCTATCACCTCTCCTTCTGAGATAGGCAGTCCAAGAAGCGCTTCTGTTGAACCAGCTATCACATTCACGCTCTCTCCGAAAGGCCCATGATCACACTCAGGGCCGATGCACTCAGAAGCTACACCATCACAACGTTCTCCAAAACATTCAGCACAAAGAGTGCATAGACCGCTCTCTTGTATCCCCAAACTTTGGTCAGTGCATTCCTCAGGATTGCCTTCACACAAGTTACTGCCAACAGAAGCGACTCCGGTCACAATGCCAACTTCATCAGTTTCACCAATCGTAGCTTCAACATTCGGCCGAATTTCGCTGATCATAGGAGTGCCTAAAGCTTGAACACTCTCAGATTCGGAGAGTGATGATTGGGCCGTTCCAGCCCCGTTAATGGCAGAACTGCCTAATGATGTACTTTCATTTACTGCAAAATGTTCACCAACAGGTTGTGCTATACCAGTGTTTCCTCCTTGAAACCCTGTTGCAGTTTGAGCTCCACTCGCCGACGAGACTCCTGTCGTTTCAATCCCCTGTTGAGCTCCTGGCTGAGTTACGATTGCGCCGAATGCTGGTTCATTCTGAGGGCTTGATGCTGTCACTCCACTTGTATCGGCTGCGCTCTGGGCTATTGTGTTACCAACAGTTGCTTCTTGGTGACTTACAGCCGTTATTCCTGGTGTGCCAAAAGGGCCAGAAGTTATTTCCGCAGCTTGAACCGTACTGGATCCGTCTATTTCAGTTTCAGCTGCAGTCTGCGTTAAAGCCCCACCGCCACTCGCTGAAGTGATCTCCATCTGGCCAATATGTCCTCCCTCCAAATTTGTAGCCATTCCTCCCATGGAGTTAAATCCCGAGTCCCCAAGAGTCACACTGTGCTCTTCAGAAGTGTTTCCTCCACAACCACTGTTGGAGTTAGCAGATGTTGTGTTAGTCTCTGAAGTTGTGCTCGTGTCACACAAAGTAGATGCTGGTCCATAAGTAACTACGGTAGGTTCTTCGGCAATGATGCTCTCTTGGTCTTCAGCTGGAAGAGTTTGCACGTGAGGCCCACTACTTCCGTCAACTGATTGCGCCTCAGTACCACAACCCTGGCAGCTGTCTAATGACGGTGTACCATAAAGCCCAGTATCAATCGCAGGTCTTAGGTATTGGCTATCACGGTGAGCGTACATCCAAGGACCAGATAAAGTCTGACTGCTTACTGAGACTCCAGGCTTGTTTAAATGCGCGAATGCAAGGTGGGCATGCTCACTTGTTTCAGAGCCGCTGGTGTGCTGTGGCTTAGGGTACTGGTAGCTCTGGAAGTTAATTCCGGAATATCCCCCATGAGTGTAGGCTGCTGAGCTACTGCTAGATTGAGCTATCGCCAATGATGCAGGGAGTACAGGAGTGTATGATGACGATGGTCTTTTTCCTATACTCACAAAATGAGATGCAGGGTATGTGCCATGATAATTCCAGGAGGATATGGAACCATCGTAAGTTCCAGAACTACTTGGCGATTGAACGATAGAAGATGTTCCTGAGCCATGTGTTCCTGAAGGACCAATTGGTTGCGATAAGGATACCTCTTGATAATAAACGATGTTGCTTGGTGATACTGATGGTTTGGGGTAAACATAGCCTCCTTGTTGAACGGACTCCCCAGAATTGCTTAAAGGTTTTGTTGAAGAGATTACATTATTACCATAGCTGCCTCCGTAACCCTCGCCTACTGATGATTCTCCTGAAATGTGACTTTCTGATATGCTTGCAGACTGTGCGGTAGTTGCCACGGGCAGGTAACTGGTTGATAACTGCAAAGATGGCGACAGAGCGGAGGAATGGTTTTCTGAGTGACCGAATGCAGATATTTGATCTGACGAGGAAATTCCATGACCGCAGTTGCCGCAGATTTCCGCCGAAGGCTTTAGTGAAGAATGTTCATACACGTGATATCCGTGCATAGCTGGGGATGGTGTTAAGCCAGAAGCAAAATTCCCACCTATGCTTGCAGGCTTTGCCGTTGATGAACCCGATTCAAAATGTCCGCTAATGCTTGCAGATTGTGCCGATGACGATGAACCAAAATGCCCACCTAAACTTGCGGATTCAGTCGATGATGGGGATGAACCTGATCCATAGTGCCCGCCTATGTTTGCAGATTGGGCCGAAGGAAATAAAATCGATCCATAATTTTCGCTTATACTTGCAGACTGTGCTGATGACGATGAAGCAGATTCAACTTGTCCGGCAATGTTTCCGGACTGAGTCGATGGCAATGAACCGGATCCATAATGCCCGCTTATACTTGCAGACTGTGCTGATGACAAAGAACCTGATCCAACATGCCCGCCAATGTTTCCGGAATGAGCCGACGGCAATGAACCCGATGCATAATGCCCGCTTATACTTGCAGACTGTGCTGATGACAATGAACCCGATCCAACATGCCCACCAATATTTCCGTAATGAGCCGACGGCAATGAACCCGATCCATAATGCCCGCTTATACTTGCAGACTGTGCTGATGATGATGAACCCGATCCATAATATCCGCCAATGCTTGCGGACTGAGCAGATGATGATGATGATGATGATGATGATGATGATGAACCAGATCCATAATGCAATGATTTGCTTGAAGAATGCGCGGATGATGATGAACTTGATTCTTTATGTCCGGTTTTGCTTGCAGATTGAGCCGATGTCGATGAATCCGATCCGTAATGTCCGCTAATGCTTGTTGACTGAGCCGATGAAGTTGAACTAGACCCATTTTGTGTTGACACACTTGTAGAGTAGGAAGTTGCAAATGCATCATCCGAGGTGTTTTCTGGATTCTCAGAATGGAATTCTGAGGTTGCCTCTGCATGAGATTCTGCGGATGGGCTGGCGTGAGTTTCTGAATTTCCATGCTCGTGTCTCTCTCTGCGATCTTCCAAAGTCTCAGCCAAATCGTGCAAAAACGCAGATTTTAATCTCAAACTGCAAAAGAGAGAGAAGTAAGGGGAAAAATAGAAACTGGGGTGTCTTAAAATAAAAACGTTACCATGGAGATTATTCCCTGTACAAATTAGTGAACTACAAGATGGCTGCGTCAGAATGTTAAAGCCATATGCCACCGCGGGCCAACAGCTAAAGCCTATAATGTGCACAATGAAAACCGATTCTGTAACGAATAATAAACTTATATATATATATATATATAAGTTTCATTTCAAAACTTGTCGTTTGAATAACTACCTATTTCACATAAATTTAATTTTTAAAAAATTCAGTCTGAAAGGAAGAATTATACTAGAAAAAATCTTATTGCGGTTGGGATTCGAAATACTTGTCTTAAGCAATCCGTGCTGACGCTCTAACCAACTGCGCTGCCATGTCCTCATCCAAGCACGGAACCCTCATCTGATTGTGTATATCACGGAGATCCAACTAAATGTTTCTCTACTACGAAAAATTTATTCCTTAAAGAGAGGATAGTAAAGTTGCGCGTACGTTTGACTATTAACTATACAGTGTTTTTTTTCATTATTTTTCATTGATTGATTTGGTTCATTTACGGACGCTCTTTAACATCTCAGGTCATCAGCGTCCCATTCTATTCAGGACCCGACAAATTTTGCTCAGAGGCCTTTTCTTTCAGGCTTGAGGTTCTTTTTCGTGTCGTAAATGTACGACATGGGACCGTGACTCGTGAGCGGGAGGTCTGGGGTTCAAATCCCGCTGGGACCGTTCTCCCTGACTGAGGTTTTTTCGATGTTTTCCTCAGTCCTCATAAATGGCAAATTCCGGGAAGGCACCCTAAACTTAGGCCTGGAACGTTTCCTTCCTTAAAAAATCCTTTCCCTATTTATAATTTCATCTCATGTATCATCAGTGACCACCGCCTGTGGTGCCTCAGTAGTAAAAATGGGCGTTAAAAACCATTTAAAAAAATCTTCATTAGTCAGTGACGTACTGGCACTTTGGAAACTTATAGGTATTGCTTCGAAATTTGAACAGATAAGCATTATGCTTACTATTTCAAATTGCTTATATATGATATATCTACACTCTCTGAAATTATTTCGACATAGTTCGTTAACATTCTTTATACATCTTCAGTTAGCGTTTCTTTCTTTTCTTTTTTCTTTTCTTCTTCTTCTTCTTCTTCTTCTTTTTTTACTACAATCTCTGCCCTAGCGCTCTGTAATATTTATTTTTTTCACTTTCCCTGGAAATTTATTGATTCACTCGTCATGAGGTTTAGTCCTTTTCTCAAAGAAAATGTGATAAGCGAGCTTAGTTTTATCACCAGAGGGTTCACTGATGATGCAAGCAAGATAGGCATTGTCGATTGCAGGAAACTACTGACTCGAACGTAAACGATGTGCATACTCTATTTAAACTAAAGGAAACAGAAATAATAAAAAACTGTAGTATTTAAACACATGTAAAAACAGATTCGAAATGATTTTAAATTATTAAATACAATATTACATTGGCACATACTTACACATCTCTTGCAATCTGAAAGAGAATTCCACGTCGCTGCCTTGAAGATCTAATGCGCCAATCATATTCACTGGTTGCATTTTCTCTTGCAATTGTTCCTGGATCAGGGAGAACAAGAATTTAAACAACTTTACTATATGTACGATTACGAATTAATTTTGCACGCAGCAACAAACACTTTGTTTCTTAAAGGCTACAGGTTGATAAGAATTTGGAATGAGCTATAATAATAATAATAATAATAATAATAATAAAACATCTTTCCTTATATTTTGTTTCAGCTTTCATAAAATTTTATTACATTAATGAGACGAGGCCTAAACGCATTATTAGATGGGTTATAGGTTAAAGATAACACTTTTTTTGAGAACACGTCTTTACTCATCCTTATATATTTGATGATATTTCCCAAAGGAGTCCCCGTTGCATGCAATACACCTCTCCCAGAGCTTCTGCCAGTTTTCAAAGAAATGCTGGATATAGTTATTTGACAGATCCTTCAGAATCGTCTCTGCAGCTTTTACCACTATTCCTGATGATGAAAAATGTCTCCCACAAAGATGTTTCTTCAATGCGGGGAAAAGGAAGCAGTCACATGGGGCAAAATCTGGACTGTAAGAAGGGCGAGGAGCTCAGTTCATACTTATTTTTGTGGGATATTTGTATATTTAGCAACAATTTTTGTGAGTGTGTGGTGCAGCATCCAGCTCGTGGCACAGATTTATGGCTTTGCAAGACATCTCTGCAGTATTGCTCAGTTACATTCGTGTGTACTGGTAACCCGTTCCTTATATATAAAAATGTGATGATAATAGCTTTTCCAGCAGAAGCAACACTTCTGCGTGTCATTGGTTTTGGTGATGAAGATTCCCACTCAGGAACAAAAGTAGTAAGCCAAGTTTCATCAGCAGAGATTTTCTTTGAAAGAAACTCCGCATCACGTCACTGCATGGAAACATTTTTTGTTGGAACCCCTCGTCCCATACACATCTCATGTGGTAATGTGTTAGTGGCACCCAATGAAGTTTTAGAAGTTTCTCAAAGTTAATGGAAGAACCAACTATCTAATTACACAGGTCTCACTGAAAATTTGTTGAGAAGAAAGCACAATTTCAGCAGTTCGTCGCGTGTCACTTCCACTTTGCTATAGGGAACTGAACATGTCTCAATTTGCACACTCCTCACAGGCGGCAAGCGAAAATGACAGCGATGAAAGTATTACCACGTGTACATTACACATTAAGGTAACAAAACATTGTAAAGTTAAATTTAAACGCGAGAAATTATGCCTGTAAAATAATATTCATTCCTTATTGAACAGCCCTCAAAGTACAAACGACCGTTCTCTTGGCCCCGCATGCGATGTCACAAACTTCACCTCTTTAAAATTGCAAAGAAAATAAACAAAACATCTTACTGCTCATTTTTCTTACAGAAGAAGCTGGAGGTGTGTCCCGTTTTCTTGCGATACCTTTTTAAAAATCTACTATTTACATGCGTCAACCTTAACCTCATTAACTTCATTTTTCTTCCAGCATCTTCTCACTACTAGCTTCTAATTGCGCTTTATTTTATTGTCGTTGGTAACCTAAATAATGATTTTATTTACAAGAAAATGTTTATTTCACTGCTGGTGTTTTAATTCTGTCCTTATAATTCATTTTGAATAAAAAGAATTGAATGATAATGAGTGCACTTTTGGAACAACCTGTACTTATTAAAGAGATAAATAGAAATGAAATAAACAACAACTTGTTAACACGGCAGTTAAGATTTCTGCCAACATTTACTAAACTTAATTTTAGTTTGCTTTTCACAGGCGAAATAAAAGTAATAATCAATAGATTAAACACACCTTATAAATTAAGGTGTCCAAATGTTTTAATTATTAAAATAATGCAACAATTTCTTCCTTAACACCTTTCATGTCTACATTTTCTCCATTCACAGAGCAAATTATAATCCTTTTCATATAACGAAGCAGACTTTTTCGAAATTAGTAAACATCATTTTGGCATCATGTAAAATATCACTCACCGTATAATTTTCTTTGTACATTTTCATCAAGCTGGTTCAAATGTTAACAAAAAGTTCCAAATTATTTCAAGTTATTTACTCTCTATTGCCATTTACTGAGTTAATCAATGACAAATGTACACAATATTTAAATGAAATTAAACAATTTTTCTTTTATTCTCTGGTTACATAAATAATATGTAATAAAAATTTTTTTGAAACAAATAAAATTAAACCTTAGAGCAATTTTTGAATTTCGGTTTTCAAGTATACCTTACTCCACTCCTAATGATACGATTTCCCTAATTTTCAGAAATTGTCTTTATTTATATATTTAAATGGTATATACCGAGTTTTTTTGTAAAGAAACAAATATATAAATAAATATATATAAATTTAGATAGCTATATATTCCTTCGGAATTAGCTAAAAAGTCGTCAACACTATAGAGAGCTTTTTGCAAAAGAGTCGATTTGATTGATCTTTTAAATAAAGACGAAGATAAATTTGTAATTGATTTTGGTAAGAAATTGAAAAGTTATAAGGGAAATGTTTCATTGTAGTGCTATATTCCGGCTTATTAAGGTATATATTCAATCTAGCACGAGTTGGACAGTCATGAAATGAAGAACATGTAAATTATATTTTACATATAAAAGATGTTCAAACATAAACATTGAAGGCAAAGTGAGTATTCCTAGATCTACAGCGAGTTCATGAAGCAACACGGCAAATAAGTTTTACAGTTCTTTATTGTAAATTAATAACCTAAAAGCAGACGCATGGTTATCCCATAACTTAAATGGTTGTAAATATGTGCATAATATACCATGATCAAGCATTCAATTGATAGGGATTGTTTAAGAATACACAGCATGAATATTCCTCTAGTTCTTTATTTATAAGACAATTTACGTGAACACTTCAACCAGTTCAGCCTCGAGATGAATATCGAGGAACTTTGCATAAGAATGCAAGTTGTACGATTATAAGTAAGAATTAAGTTAACCAACGTAAATTTATAGTAAGTTCGTTTCCATGACACCAAGCATTTATAGCACGACTAGTTTCTTCTAATTTGTTAATAGCGGTGTGGCTGCTGTGAACATGTAAGTATGAATGCATTTGTCCCCGATGCATGCTGATAAATCATTTTATATAAGTATTTTAAAAAAATTGGGCCAAGGACGGAGCCCTGGAGGAGTGCAACTTGTAAAGAAGGATATCACGAGAGATCTTATCAAACGCTTTGGTAAAGTCGTAAAAACCACCTGTCATTAACTTGGAATTTTCTAAAGAGCCAAAGAACTGTTCGACAAAGTTGCTTCGATCGTGTTATGAGAACGCTTAAAGCCTTATTGCTTTACAAACAACTAGTTGTTTTCAAAATAGTTAGTAATTTGGTTATTTAACACATTTAAAATATATTGGCGACTGCTGGAATAAGGCAATGGGTCTATAGTTTTAATAGTCAAGTTGGTCACCCTTATTGTGTATCGGTATGACTTTTACATATTTATATACATCTTTTAATACAGGTGTTAAAACGTGTTAGAGGTTCACATAAGTAAGTTGCACTTATTTTAATAATCTTTTTTTAATTTAAGCACTAAATATCTGAGAAATAATTATTTTTTAAAAAGCAACATTGTATAGTAAACCTCTTCAATAGTAATGTCACTGATTTTAAAATTTGTATTGGCTTGGATAATTTTTTACGAAATATTAAAACATCGTTATTGACATCAAATTGTTTTACAATTTCGTCAGTTTGAGAAATAAAATCACTATTCATTTCTTCCTCACCAATTCAAGAATGTTTAGCCTTGGGTTGGTGTCACAATATGTAACTTCTCTGCTCTAAAGCTCTTCACTTTCAACTTGCTGAGGAATTCGCTTTGCAGTTCCTGCTTGATGGACTTTTTATACAGCAATTTTATACAGCATCATTCCTCATTCCTTCCCTCACTTCGATTACATGACTAAACTGCTGTAAAGCACGGAAAGCATAATAAACTGTTTTCAAACATCAGTTATTTACAATAATTATAAAACTAAGCTGTGCTCGCCAGTCCTTGATGTTACTTTTTGTTTTCCACTAAAAGTGTCATTTCCATAAGAGACCCGTTAAACCGACCCAACCTTTTCTTAAATGTTTATCTCATCATAAATATGAGAGCTGGTGTCTGGATTTGATCAAGGGAGAATTGTAGCATATCGGGAGAGTGTACGATATCATTCCAAGAAATTGGTGTTCGTGTTGGATAAAATGCGTCCACATACGATACAAATATGAGGTCTGTATATCCAGGCAGGACGAACACACAGACGTGAAGGATACAAACAGTCCCGCCAAACAACCGAACGAAAAGGCAGGTATAATTTCCACATGTCATTATTAACACGTTGTGTTGCATTTTAATGACCAGCAGTGTAATAATACATAAATGCATGACCATTATTCAGAAAACACCGGTAAACAAGCAAAACCGAAAACAAGAGTTAAAAAAATAAATAAAAACCCCCGATTTAACCGCCTTAATTTAATGTAATGTTCCACATAATTAACTTTTATTTCAGTGACACATACTGGAATTTCATGTCTATTTTTTGTACATTTCCATTATAATTAATGTTTTAACTAACGAAACCGCAACTTCTACGTTTAACCATATGTAAAAAAAAAAAAAAAAAAAGACTTACCCACCTCAATTAATGTGGTGTTCTACATAATGAATAATTATCATAAACAACAGTTAACGCAGTGCATTAGCGGTTATCTCAGATATTTGTAACTAAGCGACTTGTGGGTGTGTTTTTTAATAATATTTAACGCTCGTTTTAACTACTAAGACATCATAGGCGGAGAACACTGATAATACTTGAGATGACACGATAAACTTGCAAAGAATATTTTTAAAGGAAGGAAGGTACCAGTCCTAAATTTACGGTATCTCAAATCCTTTGTCATTTGAGAATTGAGGAAAACCTGCAACCTGGATCATAGAGAGCGGCCTAGCGGGAATCGAATCCCAAACCTCTCTTTCGCCAGTCTGCGCCTTAACGAATTCGCCACTTGCATTGATGCTGATGTGCTTGGTAGCATATGTCACGTAGTGCCTGTTAAAGTAATGCGTCATATTACAATTTAGATCGCTAATTAATGTACCCAAATTTAATGAATTTTGGTTGATGATGATGATGATGATAATAATAATAATAATAATAATAATAATAATAATAATAATAATGACATAAGTAATGGCATTACTGTGTGAAATTAGGGGAACAACGTTAGAAATGTTGCAGTGTATAAATATTACAAAAGAGAAACCACACTTTAGAATTATTATTATTATTATTATTATTATTATTATTATTATTATTATTGTTGTTGTTGTTGAGAGATTAAACCACAACAATTAATGGCATAATATTAATTAAATTAAATATATGACAACTGATAGACAAAGCTACACTGTGTGGATATTTTTATGTATTTTTAAATGTAACCATGTTTATGAACTGAGCCCTTGATATCATCTTTACATTAACTAAAATACAGAAAAACTACAGAACAAAAAGCATGTTACAATGTAGTGAGCAAATATACACAATCAACAATATACAAACGAAAGCTCCATTGATTTTCGATGGCACTGAAATTTAATTTAAATGATATTGTAGTAAAAACATGTAACGCAAATGTTTTCTGACGGTTATTATAATAAGGCGCTCTTACATACAAATGTAATTCTCACGCATATATTAGATTAATATTTCACATTTGCTAACTTCACGACGATGCTTTTGTTAAATATAAAACTTGTGCAACGTTATAAATATTGTATATACACTAAATTAATTTGTATTTTTATTTTAAAACAATATATATAAAAATTAAACGTAAGAGCGTTTTTAAATTTCGGTTTTCAAGTTTACTCTTAAAGGTCCGATTTCCCTAATTTTCAGAAACTATTTTCATTAATGTATTTAAATCGTATATATTGAATTTTGTTGTGAAGAAACAAATATTGGTATCACTATAGTTATTTTTAAATTTTGGGTTTCAGGTAACTCCCCATGCCCAATAATTTGATTTCACTGATTTTCAGAAACTATTATTCCTATTTTATTTTATTGGCCTAGAGCGAGTTTTGTTGTAAAAACAAAAATTGCGATATTGCTAGAGCGATTTTTAAATTTCACTTTAATCCCCACTCTTTAAAATTCTGTTTTCAGCTATATTCCCAATTCTTAATGCCCCGATTTCCCTGATTTTCAAAAACTAGTTTTCTTATTTTATTTAGTTTCGATGCGAGAAAGTTAATCTTGGTGCCGCTAGAGCGATTTTTAAGTGTTGGATTTTAGGTAAACCCTCATTTCTAATAATCTTTTTTCACTGATTTTCAAAAAATATATTTTCTTGTTTTATTTCAATGGCATATACTGAATTTCCTTTATTTTTTTTTTAATTGCGGCCACAAGGGCTAATTTTAATTTTCACTTTAACTCCCTCTTGCTGTTCAATAACTCCATACCCTAAGTTTCCGAAACTATTTTTATTAATTCATTTTAATGAAATATACGGAGTTTATTGAGAAAAACAAACAAAAACTGCGGGTGTAAGAGCGATTTTTATTTATTTATTTTTAAAATTTTCGCTTTATGTTAATCCCCATCACAAATGGTCTAATTTTGCTGGTTAAAGAACTCGACGAATCGATCGTTAATTGATGGTTATATGCTGAGTTCCGTTGAGAAAAAACGAAAAGTGCGACCTCTAGAGCGTTAACATTTGTATACGTTTTCGGTGTTTAGTAGTTAGGACCGATAGAGATTTGAAGACATTTTTCAAAAATATTTTCCAGGGTACGACCGCAATTCCTTCGAAATTCGCTTAATTGTTTTAAACAAAGTAAACGCATTCAGAAAGGAATTGTTAGATTCAGTTTTATGACGTCGTGAGGTGACGTAAACACAGATATTACTTTAGTGTAATAGTTCCGAGGCCTTGCGCACGTTACCTTCCTTGATCGCAAATGCTGGGATGGTATAGGTCATCATCCCCAATAGTACAACCAAAAGCGTCACCCAGTGCATGGCAGATGAAGAGGACTCGCACACACTGACGATGAACAGACTGTGGTCTCGAGAAACAGAAAAACAGTATAATGTATTTCCATGACTATCAACTTTCTACTTGTACAAGACGAAAACATATGAAACAGATAAGACAGGTCTGGAAAACAAGGTACCAAGCCATCAGATCGATTCTTCCGAGGTCATTCTTTCCTCCTGGCCTAAACTCAAGGCTGTACCTTGGAATTGCCTTTTAGCGTGGGTGATACGAGGGTCAGCGGGGTCAAGTTCCGGAACAGACGAGAAAGATGGATAGATAGATAACGGTATTTATTTTACAAACTAATAATTATGTATATTAACTCTTCAAAATGGGCCCGTAAACCGTACATGCTCCTATTGGAACAAAATACCTATATACCAATAATATTTATATACAACTATTAACTCGCAGATAATTTATTACATCAAACACTCAAACACACTTTCTCTCTTTCATACGTCTGTACATTAGAACTACAAATTGTTTAAACACGCGCAGCTTCTTATTAGGCGCACTTTATGTAAACATCTTTGACCAATTTTCTTTTCTACGCATGCAAGTAGAACCTATTGCTGTTCAAGTATGTAATCTGGGCTCCAAGATTCACCCGCCAATGTTCTGTGTTTGGATAATGTGCCAGTATACGATACCAATCTTCCAGGTTTCTACAAAGAGAGCAGACTTTATCTCCTTTCATTGGTAATTTTGTGCTTTCCAAGTCCACTTGACCAGTCCTTAAAATTCGTGTTTGCATGTATAATTACTTCCCCAGTTCATTTTTAGCTCATTACTAAGTTCCTTCTCTGCATGTTGCTTCTATGTCCTCCTGTTGATGTCAGTTAGCTTTCTTCTTACCTTCCTCCACGCATTATTGCTGTTCCTTACCCCCTCCCCTATTTCCATTCCCATCCCTTAACAATTCTTTCTGATTTCCTCCTAAGTAGCAAATTGCCCTTAGTGAATTGTTCTCCCTTTAATATTCTACAGCCAGTTTTACAATGAATGTTATCTAAAAAGTATCCATTTTCCCTTAATACGCCACACAGTTCTCTGCACCCCTCTCCAAGCCAAGGAACCGTTTTAATAAATGATTCTGAATTTGTTCTAACTGTTCCATTTTACTCTACCCCATATTTCAAACTCGTAACACGTTGCCAATCTTATCATGACCTGGTACATTTTTTCCATGATGCTCACTGGAGTGACCGGTATCCCCAACAGTTTATACAGTACAGTTGCTATGTGCTGGGTTCATTTGCTATTCATTCTGAATGTTACACCCAAATACTCAAAACATTTAACATTGTTAGCTCTATGTCCTGATACTTCCCCTTCCAATTCTTGCTATAAATGAGCCTATTTTTAAATTGTATTGTTTTGGTTTTGGCGGAATTCAGAATCATTCATTTTTACTGCAGTATTCCGCTAGTTTGTCCAGCACTTTCTGCAATCATTGATAGTTGCCAGTGATATTACTAGGTCGTCCGCACATAAAAGAACTGGGGTCTTAATTCCATCAATTTCCGGTGCGTTAATCTCCTCTGTAAGAAACAAGTCTACAATATCGTCTAAAAAATAATCTTTTGACCATTCCCCAGGACTATTCAAAACTATTTTACTTTGTCTTGATCAACATTTCCATACTGTCCTGAAAGGAATGTTCTCTTGTAACTGGTATGATTCCTTCCTAAATAGCTTGTTTTAAATATGCTCCAATCGCTTCAGTGGAAGTAGAACATTCTTTTTGCATGATGAAAAATATTCTTTCTGACAAGAAGCTGACTATGACGGTTGATACCTTGAAAAAACATCTTGTTGTTGCTTGTAACCAAGAAAAGTAATCTGAAGTATTTTAATTGTGCAATAAAGAAATTATTAAGTACCTTAAACACCTATTTTCATTAATAATGAGTGATATTACTATCTGTTTTCACTTTTAACAAATGTTATTTTAATTATAATTACATCCTACTTTTTAAGTATTTTAAGTGACTTTTTAACCCAAATAAATACCGGAACTTCCGGACTCTGGTTATTAGCTTTGGTGGCTGCAGCTCAAGCTATGATATGAGTTTAGGTTTGACTGTGTTATTATTATATGCCTTTATATACTAGCAAGAGAGGTGTCTCTACCGGATTATTAAAATCCATTATTGGACTAATTTGAAACTGCTAATTGCAATGGTAACATCACTTGTTTGGGAAATGTTATTTTTTTAAATACAACAAGCTGAAATACTGTAACATACGCAACGTCAGTGATTGACGTTTCACGTGAAGTTTATCCGCCTTAGTCCTGTTGGTTATTTCTTCACAACGGACTACAAAGTGAGGCGAGTTTTAATGCACAAAGTAAACTAAATTATTCTCTTGCTTATATGGGATATACAGGAAAAGAGTACCGCCACGAATGGCCGAGGTCATTAAGGTGCGGACTTGCGAGCGGGAGATCTGGGATTTAATTCTCACCAGGACCGTCCTCCCTGACTGAGGTTTTTTCGAAGTTTTCCTAAGTCCTCATAAAGGCAAATGCCGGGGAGGTACCCTAAACTTAGGCCTGGAACGTTTTCTTCCTAAATCCTTTCCCAATTTTTCATTTCATTTCATTTCTTGTATCAGCTGTGTGTCCATCGCCTGTGGTCCCTCAGTAGTAAAAACGGGCTTAAAGCACTGTTAAAAAAAAAAGAAAGGAAAAGAATTAGAATTACGCAATTAAAATGTTTTCCGCGATATAGAATGAACTATAGGTTGATACTATTTTATATCAGGAAACATGAAACAAATTAACCCAATTAATGTTGTGTGTACTTTAGTAGAAAGATTTTGTGAAGTGCGAAAAGTTGTCGGAATGAAGCATAGATTTTTGAAGGAATTCTTATTTTTCACACTTGACACTAATGCACTTTGTCCAGCGATGCTCCAAAGCCTTTACCCCAACACTAAAATCAGATTCCTCCAGGCCTGCAAAATACGACTCTAGTGATGGTTTAAGCTCTTCATCCGACCAACATTTTCCACCAAGGAATTTTCTCAGTTTATGGAACTGGTGAAAGCCCTTTGGGGCCAATTCAGGGGAATAAGAATAATAACTGGGATGTTTCACAGGCCTTCACAACGCAATCTGACATACGTCGCACAAACTGAGTTTTGTTTGCCACAATGTCAAAATTGCTCTGAAATAATGGACACATTCAATGATAATTTTATTTAAATGTGGATTTTAGCTCATAAAAGGTATTTTAAAATGTAAACTTACATGTTTGCCGATTGCCAGATGTCCTGTGATCTTTTACTCACTTGAGGCTAATTTGGGCTTGCGGATAAGTCTGAGTGCTTTTAAATTTATTTCTGAAAATTTAAGCCTCACAGTTTTTTGTTATGCCACTGTCTTCAAGATTAAATGCAATTTGTTTTACGCCAAAAATCTTGTTTTCTGCACAATTCCTTGGGTTTTCGGCCTCATTTTTTCCTCCTTTGAGGGCCTAATTCCACGTCCAATTAAATTTTCTTCTTAATTTCCATTACAGATGCTTCAGATAGCTCCAATTTTCAAGAAATCTCTTGA